>CAMXCT020006634.1:85974-403474 GCA_947184155.2 Cladocopium goreaui | reverse complement strand
AACATGCTACATCTACCTATTCCAAAGGAACGCAGATGTTTCCAAAGAATTTTGCATCATCTGAAAAACAAAAAACCACACATTTTTTGAACAGGGATTGTTTTGATTAATTAAGTATCTTCTTCAAGAGAAAAATGCATATTCTGCAAAGTCATGCTACATTTGTAGAAGGGATGTTATTTTATTTCAAGTGAAACTGCTTGTGTTTCATGCCATGTATTTAGTTTTTTTTTTGCAACCCGTTCCTTCCTGCAAGAAGTATGGTATTTTATCAGATGGGTATGCGCTCATTTTTTGAATTTTCTTTTGAATGTTTACATGTAAAGAAATAACATATCCTACCTCATCGAAATGAAAAATGAGATTTCCACGAAAAGTGACTTGTTTCGATTGTTTCAATGGAATGCCAACCATTGAAGCGACATGCATCTTTTGTTTAAGGCGGAATGCTGCGCCCTTTGAATGAGAGGGTCTGTTTGAAAAGCCTGCTCTTGTCAAGTAGTTTTTTCTTAAACAGAAAAACGCTCTTTTGATACTGCTTCAATCTAAGATCTAAGGTCTAAGATTTGCTCAGGAGGCTTGGGGGAATCTTAGATCTTAGACTTAGCCAGGAATGAATTCTGAATGCATTCTTCCCAGAATGCTATCATTGAAGTTAAGTTGAATTAACCTATGGCACCCCCTCTCGACACTACAGCCAAAGTTTCCCCAATATAGGCCTAAAAACCATTCCCCAAAATATTACAAAAAATGCTGTAAATACCAGTGAAAGTATTAAACAGGTAGTTTTTTTCAAAAAAAATATTCTTGGGTGACTATATATATATATACATCTATAGCTATATATCTATACAATATATCTATATCTTAATTTTTCCTTGCGCCGTCCCCCACGTTTCCCAACGCTTGCGACGCTGGTCAGGAGCAACAGGCCTTGGAGCTGGAGCGGGCTGAAGCTGCAGCAGAACAGGCGAAACGAAAGGAATCCAAGGCTGCGGTCCCTGGCTATTTCTATGGAGAGAATATGGGGAAAATGATGAATAACCAATGGATGGAATGATGGAACGGGATCCCCAAAATATGTGGGACAAACCAGTTGTGATATTTTTGATGGACTGATGACTGAATGGTTGCCGTATTGGAGAAAGATAGGATTATTTCACGCGTGGATGCGTCAAGGTTTGTTGTGAATGGTTCCAACTTGTGAGGCATTGTAAGAAATTTCAACACCGTTTTTCTCTCCCTCTTGGTCTTTATATGCGTTTTGAAATGCATGAGGGGTGTAAGACCCACTGGCCCTGCCTGTTTAATTGGGTCTCGAAACTTCTATGGGCATCTGAGTTCTTCCGTATTTGTTTGCAGCTGCGAAGGAGAAAGGGCCAGCAGAAAAGGAGAAAGAGAAAGAATGCCCATGGGTGCTCCCACCTGCAGGGAAGCTCACCGTGACTCAGCAGCGTTTGTACCACAGGAAGACGCACTTTACACAGCAGTTCCACTTTTGCCGCTGACCTCCCAGCAGTTGAGGTGATGATGTTTGGGATGACTGGTGCTGGCAAAAGTGCTCTTGGCAATTTGATTGCCGGCCAGAACATTTTTGATTCAGGTTCCTTGACTCCAGATAGATGTCGCATGATGGCACTTGGACCTACTGTAATTAACATAGTTGTAAAGGAGGGCTTTTGACCAACAGTCTGAAGACCTATAGGACCTAAAGAAATACTGTTTATGACTTATTTGCATTCAGTTTGATACTTGCTTCCGTGGTTCCCACTTTCATTCAGTTCATTTTGATCTGTTCCATGGATTTACAGCAACTGAGCACGTGTATCCTTTGTTTTGCCTTTGAGGTGACGACACTGCCAGCGCCCCTTGGAACCAACCAATGGTACGAGCTGGTTGTGTTTGCACTGTGATTTTTTCTGCTTGTATACACAGTGACTGGTGACTAGAGTGAATGCATTTTTGCCATTTTTTTGCATAGATGATGATACTGCATTTTGCGTCTTCGCACGGTTCAAAGATGTTCATAGTGGCAAAGCCGCGGAGCCCTTAGACACTATATAGTGACGGACAATCACTTAGAACGTAAATTTTTTTCCATTTTTTTTCCGTACTTAGAACGTAGCAAAATTTCATCACTTAGAACGTAGGGAAAATTCATCACTTAGAACGTCAAAATATCACTTAGGCCCATTTATCACTTAGAACGTAAACCAACACTTAGAACGTGCTAAGTGATTGTCCGCCACTATAATTATGAACAATTATCATATGATATGTATATATACTTGTATATATATAAATACATACATTATAAATGTATATAGTATAAATACTTCTACAATCCAAAACCTTCGAGAAAATCGATGAGGTACCCACCGTTTCAAATCAACTGTGATGGTTCCCTTTCAAAATATTGCCAAAAATTGGATTTCGAAGCGGATCCTAATAATAAATTTAAACCCTTAATAAAAAAAACAAGTTTTTTCGATTCAAAATCAATTAAATTTCCTTTTATAACGCAATTAGACTATTGCCAAAAATTAGATTTCGAAGCGGACCCTAATAAATTTAAACCTTTAATAAAACAAAACTATTTTTTTTCAATTCAAAATCAATCAAATTTCCTTGTATAACGCAATTGAAATATTGCCACAAATTGGATTTCGATGCGGGCCTAAATAATAAATTTAAACCCTTAATAAGAATTTTTTTTTTTCCGATTTCAATTTAAATATTGCCAAAAATTGGATTCCGAAGCGGACCCTAATAATAAATTTAAAACCTTAATTTTTAAAAAACTATTGTTTTCACTTTCGAAATCAATTGAATTTCCTTTTACAAAACGCACTTAAAATATTGCAGAAAATTGGAATTCGCAGTGGAATCGAAATTATGTCTATGTTTCCTACGGAATTCGCTGCTGAATCCAACACTTAGAACGTCAGAACCCCCAAAAAGCACCAAAAGGTATAGTGTTCCAGAGATAAAAGATCGCCAATGTTTGCAAATCATATGGGCGGGAAAAGCCAAATGGTACGAAATTATGTCTATGTTTCCTACGGCATTAGCTGCTGAATCCAACACTTAGAACGTCAGAAACCCGCAAAAAACACCAAAAGGATCCAAAAGGTATAGTGTTCCAGAGATAAAAGATCGCCAATGTTTGCAAATCATATGGGAGGGAAAAGCTAAATGGTACGAAATTATGTCTATGTTTCCTACGGAATTAGCTGCTGAATCCAACACTTAGAACATCAGAACCCTCAAAAAAGCACCAAAAGGTATAGTGTTCCAGAGGTAAAGACCGCCAAGATTGGCAAATCATATGGGAGGGAAAAGCCAAATGGTACGAAATTATGTCTATGTTTCCTACGGAAGTAGCTGCTGAATCCAACACTTAGAACGTCAAAACCCCCAAAAAGCACCAAAAGGATCCAAAAGGTATAGTGTTCCAGAGATAAAAGATCGCCAATGTTTGCAAATCATATGGGCGGGAAAAGCCAAATGGTACGAAATTATGTCTATGTTTCCTACCGCATTAGCTGCTGAATCCAACACTTAGAACGTCAGAAACCCGCAAAAAACACCAAAAGGATCCAAAAGGTATAGTGTTCCAGAAATAAAAGATCGCCAATGTTTGCAAATCATTTGTGAGGGAAAAGCCAAATGGTACGAAATTATGTCTATGTTTCCTACGGAACTAGCTCCTGAATCCAACACTTAGAACGTCAGAACCCCCAAAAAGCACCAAAAGGATCCAAAAGGTATAGTGTTCCAGAGATAAAAGATCGCCAATGTTTGCAAATCATATGGGAGGGAAAAGCCAAATGGTACGAAATTATGTCTATGTTTCCTACGGCATTAGCTGCCGAATCCAACACTTAGAACGTCAGAACCCCCAAAAAGCACCAAAAGGCATAGTGTCCCAGAGATAGAGAACGCCAATATTTGCAAAACATATGGAAGGGAAAAGCCAAATGGTACGAAATTATGTCGATCTATGTTTCCTACGGAATTAGCTTCTGAATCCAACACTTAGAACGTCAGAACTACCAAAAAGCACCAAAACATATAGCGTTCCAGAGATAAAAGATCGCCAATATTTGCAAATCATATGGGATGGAAAAGCCAAATGGTACGAAATTATGTCTATGCTTCCTACGGAATTAGCTGCTGAATCCAACACTTAGAACGTCAGAACCTCCAAAAAGCACCAAAAGAATCCAAAAGGCATAGTGTTCCAGAGATAAAAGATCGCCAATGTTTGCAAATCATATAGGAGGGAAAAGCTAAATGGTACGAAATTATGTCTATGTTTCCTATACGGAATTAGCTGCTGAATCCAACACTTAGAACGTCAGAACCCCCAAAAAGCACCAAAAAGTATAGTGTTCCAGAAGTAAAGACCGCCAAGATTGGCAAATCATATGAGAGGGAAAAGCCAAATGGTACGAAATTATGTCTATGTTTCCTACAGCTTAGAACGTCAGAATCCCCAAAAAGCACCAAAAGGTATAGTGTTCCAGAGATAAAAGATCGCCAAGATTTGCAAATCATATGGGAGGGAAAAGCCAAATGGTACGAAATTATGTCTATGTTTCCTACGGAATTAGCTGCTGAATCCAACACTTAGAACGTCAGAACCCTCAAAAAGCACCAAAAGGTATAGTGTTCCAGAAATAAAAGATCGCCAATGTTTGCAAATCATTTGTGAGGGAAAAGCCAAATGGTACGAAATTATGCCTATGTTTCCTACGGAATTAGCTGCTGAATCCAACACTTAGAACGTCAGAACCCCCAAAAAGCACCAAAAGGTATAGTGTTCCAGAGATAAAAGACCGCCAATGTTTGCAAATCATATGGGAGGGAAAAGCCAAATGGTACGAAATTATTTCTATGTTTCCTATACGGAATTCGCTGCTGAATCCAACACTTAGAACGTCAGAACCCCCAAAAAGGATCCAAAAGGTATAGTGTTCCAGAGATAAAAGATCGCCAATGTTTGCAAATCATATGGGAGGGAAAAGCTAAATGGTACGAAATTATGTCTATGTTTCCTACGGAATTAGCTGCTGAATCCAACACTTAGAACGTCAGAACCCTCAAAAAAGCACCAAAAGGAATAGTGTTCCAGAGGTAAAGACCGCCAAGATTGGCAAATCATATGGGAGGGAAAAGCCAAATGGTACGAAATTATGTCTATGTTTCCTACGGAAGTAGCTGCTGAATCCAACACTTCGAACATCAGAACTCAGAACCCCCAAAAAGCACCAAAAGGATCCAAAAGGATCCAAAAGGTATAGTGTTCCAGAGATAAAAGATCGCCAATGTTTGCAAATCATATTGGAGGGAAAAGCTAAATGGTACGAAATTATGTCTATGTTTCCTACGGAATTAGCTTCTGAATCCAACACTTAGAACGTCAGAACCCCCAAAAAGCACCAAAAAGTATAGTGTTCCAGAAGTAAAGACCGCCAAGATTTGCAAATCATATGGAAGGAAAAGCCAAATGGCACGAAATTATGTCTATGTTTCCTATACGGAATTAGCTGCTGAATCCAACACTTAGAACGTCAGAACCCCCAAAAAGCACCAAAAGGTATAGTGTTCCAGAAATAAAAGATCGCCAATGTTTGCAAATCATTTGTGAGGGAAAAGCCAAATGGTACGAAATTATGCCTATGTTTCCTATACAGAATTAGCTGCTGAATCCAACACTTAGAACGTCAGAACCCGCAAAAAAAGCACCCAAAAGTATAGTGTTCCAGAAGTAAAGACAGCCAAGATTGGCAAATCATATGGGAGGGAAAAGCCAAATGGTACGAAAGTATGTCTATGTTTCCTATACAGAATTAGCTGCTGAATCCAACACTTAGAACGTCAGAACCCCCAAAAAGCACCAAAAGGATCCAAAAGGTATAGTGTTCCAGAGATAAAAGATCGCCAATGTTTGCAAATCATTTGTGAGGGAAAAGCCAAATGGTACGAAATTATGTCTATGTTTCCTACGGAATTAGCTCTGACTCCAACACTTAAGAAGGTCAGAACCCCCAAAAGCAAACCAAAAGGGATAGTGGTTCCCAAGAGGTAAAGACCGCTAATATTGGCAATAATGGGAGGAAAGCTAAATGGTACGAATTTCCTACGGAATTCGCTGCTGAATCCAACACTTAGAAAACGTCAGAACCGCCCCAAAAAGCCCAAAAGGTATAGTGTTCCAGAGGTAAAGAACACGCCAAGAATGGCATCATATGGGATGGGGAGTCGTGGGGGGTGGGGGGGCTGAGGTCGGGGTGTGGGGGGGGGGTTTTTAACTTTTCTTTCATTTTTTTTTGTTTACTATCCCCTTCCCCAAGACCGCCCAAATGGTACGAAATTATGTCTATGTTTCCTACGGAATTAGCTGCTGAATCCAACACTTAGAACGACAGAACCCCCAAAAAGCACCAAAAGGATCCAAAAGGTAGAGTGTTCCAGAGATAAAAGATCGCCAATGTTTGCAAATCATATAGGAGGGAAAGGCCAAATGGTACGAAATTATGTCTGTGTTTCCTACGGAATTAGCTGCTGAATCCAACACTTAGAACGTCAGAACCACCAAAAAGCACCAAAAGGTAGAGTGTTCCAGAGGTAAAGACCGCCAATATTTGCAAATCATATGGGAGGGAAAAGCCAAATGGTACGAAATTATGTCTATGTTTCCTACGGAATTAGCTGCTGAATCCAACACTTAGAACGTCAGAACCCCAAAAAGCACCAAAAGGATCCAAAAGGCATAGTGTTCCAGAGATAAAAGTCGCCAATGTTTGCAAATCATATAGGAGGGAAAAGCTAAATGGTACGAAATTATGTCTATGTTTCCTATGCGGAATTAGCCTGGCTGAATCCAACAACTCACAGGCAACAAAAACGACAAGAAGGGTAGGACCTCTAGCGCCCTTCATGAGGGTGTGCCCCAAGCACCCAGAACCCCCCCTTAGCACAAACAAAAAGTATAGTTTCGCAGGTAAAGACCGCCAAGATTGGCAAATCATATGGGAGGGAAAAGCCAAATGTACGAAAAAAAAATTATGTCTATGTTTTCCTATACAGAATTAGGCTGCTGAAATCCAACACGTAGGAAACGTCAGAACCCCCAAAATCAACCAAAAAGCAGACCAAATTTATAGTGTTCCAGAGATAAAAGATCGCCAATATTTGCAAATCATTTGTGAGGGAGAAGACAAATGGTACGAAATTATGTCTATGTTTCCTACGGAATTAGCTGCTGAATCCAACACTTAGAACGTCAGAACCCCCAAAAAGCACCAAAAGGATCCAAAAGGTATAGTGTTCCAGAGATAAAAGATCGCCAATGTTTGCAAATCATTTGTGAGGGAAAAGCCAAATGGTACGAAATTATGCCTATGTTTCCTACAGAATTAGCTGCTGAATCCAACACTTAGAACGTCAGAACCCCCAAAAAGCACCAAAAGGTATAGTGTTCCAGAGATAAAAGATCGCCAAGATTTGCAAATCATATGGGAGGGAAAAGCCAAATGGTACGAAATTATGTCTATCTTTCCTATACGGAATTAGCTGCTGAATCCAACACTTAGAACGTCAGAACCCCAAAAAGCACCAAAAGGATCCAAAAGGTATAGTGTTCCAGAGATAAAAGTCGCCAATGTTTGCAAATCATATAGGAGGGAAAAGCTAAATGGTGCGAAATTATGTCTATGTTTCCTATGCGGAATTAGCTGCTGAATCCAACACTTAGAACGTCAGAACCCCCAAAAAGCACCAAAAAGTATAGTGTTCCAGAAGTAAAGACCGCCAAGATTGGCAAATCATATGGGAGGGAAAAGCCAAATGGTACGAAATTATGTCTATGTTTCCTACGGAAGTAGCTGCTGAATCCAACACTTCGAACATCAGAACTCAGAACCCCCAAAAAGCACCAAAAGGATCCAAAAGGATCCAAAAGGTATAGTGTTCCAGAGATAAAAGATCGCCAATGTTTGCAAATCATATTGGAGGGAAAAGCTAAATGGTACGAAATTATGTCTATGTTTCCTACGGAATTAGCTTCTGAATCCAACACTTAGAACGTCAGAACCCCCAAAAAGCACCAAAAAGTATAGTGTTCCAGAAGTAAAGACCGCCAAGATTTGCAAATCATATGGAAGGAAAAGCCAAATGGCACGAAATTATGTCTATGTTTCCTATACGGAATTAGCTGCTGAATCCAACACTTAGAACGTCAGAACCCCCAAAAAGCACCAAAAGGTATAGTGTTCCAGAAATAAAAGATCGCCAATGTTTGCAAATCATTTGTGAGGGAAAAGCCAAATGGTACGAAATTATGCCTATGTTTCCTATACAGAATTAGCTGCTGAATCCAACACTTAGAACGTCAGAACCCGCAAAAAAAGCACCCAAAAGTATAGTGTTCCAGAAGTAAAGACAGCCAAGATTGGCAAATCATATGGGAGGGAAAAGCCAAATGGTACGAAATTATGTCTATGTTTCCTATACAGAATTAGCTGCTGAATCCAACACTTAGAACGTCAGAACCCCCAAAAAGCACCAAAAGGATCCAAAAGGTATAGTGTTCCAGAGATAAAAGATCGCCAATGTTTGCAAATCATATGGGAGGGAAAAGCTAAATGGTACGAAATTATGTCTATGTTTCCTACGGAATTAGCTTCTGAATCCAACACTTAGAACGTCAGAACCCCCAAAAAGCACCAAAAGGTATAGTGTTCCAGAGGTAAAGACCGCCAAGATTGGCAAATCATATGGGAGGGAAAAGCCAAATGGTACGAAATTATGTCTATGTTTCCTACGGAATTAGCTGCTGAATCCAACACTTAGAACGTCAGAACCGCCAAAAAGCACCAAAAGGTATAGTGTTCCAGAGGTAAAGACCGCCAAGATTGGCAAATCATATGGGAGGGAAAAGCCAAATGGTACGAAATTATGTCTATGTTTCCTCGGAATTAGCTGCTGAATCCAACACTTAGAACGTCAGAACCCCCAAAAAGCACCAAAAGGATCCAAAAGGTATAGTGTTCCAGAGATAAAAGATCGCCAATATTTGCAAATTATATGGGAGGGTAAAGCTAAATGGTAAGAAATTATGTCTATGTTTCCTACGGAATTAGCTGCTGAATGCAACACTTAGAACGTCAGAACCCCCAAAAAGCACCAAAGGGTATACTGCTCCAGAGATAAAAGATCGCCAATATTTGCAAATCATTTGTGAGGGAAAAGCCAAATGGTACGAAATTATGCCTATGTCTCCTATACGGAATTAGCTGCTGAATCCAACACTTCGAGCATCAGAACTCAGAACCCCCAAAAAGCACCAAAGGGTATACCGTTCCAGAGATAAAAGATCGCCAATTTTTGCAAATCATATGGGAGGGAAAAACCAAATGGTACGAAATTATGTCTATGTTTCCTACGGAATTAGCTGCTGAATCCAACACTTAGAGATAAAAGATTTCACAAGCCTTTCCACTATCATCAGTGACCTAGACACGTTCTAAGTGTTAAATCCCCGGTACGTTCTAAGTGATGAATCTTGATATTTGGACGTTCTAAGTGTATGGTTTTCGACGTTCTAAGTGCAAGGCTTAGAACGTAAAAAAAGCAGTAATATTCAGAATTTTTTTTCCAAAATACGTTCTAAGTGATTGTCCGTCACTATAATGTCTCCACTTTTCATCACCGCTACCTATGCCATCCCAACATTGAGAAACAATCGTTTTGATGTTGTAGAACACTAAAATGATTGTGTCTCTATCAAGTCCTCGTTGGTCAATCAAGTATCCCAACACTGACAATAGTGTATACAGATGTATACAGTAATAGTTTTGTTGTAATGCTGTCATTCCTCCTCTATGGTGTATCCTCTCACTGTGTTTTTTGATTAAATCTTTATCAAATATGTTTTCATAAATTTCTTTCATAAGGTCGTGGTTTATCTCTCCATACTCTGCGTATTGCTCTAAAGATTGTTCTTGCTTAAGTAGTAGGTCATATTCTATAAATTTATAATCAGGATACGGATTTTCTTTTATGAAATTTATTAATATTTCTCTATCTCTTTTCAGTTCCTCTTCGCTAACTCCAATCATTGGCATTTTTTCACTTACTATATATAGATATTTGTTCTTTAAGTAATTTTGACGTCTTGTTCATTTATGCTTTCCGCTTTCCTATTCCATCCCACCAGTTTTCAATTACTCTCATTTGTGTTAAGCACGGTTTGTTTGTATCGTTTAGTTCATCCATTGCTATTGATAAAAGAGCTATATTAATAATCATTGGGTTGAATTTACCATCACGGTTAAGTTTTTTACCACAGTCAATGATTACTTTTTTATCAGTGAGGTTTTCATACATGTTTTTCATAATGTCAAATCTTACGACGTACGAATGATAAAAATTGTGTTTTTAACAAGTGTCCTAAATTGATGTTTTTTGAACGCTAAAACGATGGTTTTAGGACACTTGTTGAAGTAAGGATTTTTTGTCGTCAAAAGTTCAGGGTGAAACGATTTGTCCGTGTTTGATGGTTTGGCTATAAAAGTTGAGGGTGAAACGATTTGTCCGTGTTTCATGCTTTTGTCAAAAGTTGAGGGTGAAACGATTTGTCCGTGTTTGATGGTTTGGCTAAAAAAAATCAGGGTGAAACGATTTGTCTGTTGTTGATGGTTCGGTGAATGATTGATACTCGGTTCTGGGTATCGTTGATACTTGGATACTGGTATCACGGTATCATTGATACTCGGTTCTGGGTATCGTTGATACTTGGATACTGGTATCAGATGGTATCAGGGTATCATTGATACTTGGTTCTGGGTATCGTTGATACTTGGATATTGGTATCTGGGTATCATTGATACTCGGTTTGGGGTATCATTGATACTCGGTTCTAGGTATCATTGATACTCGGTTCTGGGTATCATTGATACTTGGATACTGCTATCAGATGGTATCAGGGTATCATTGATATTCGGTTTGGGGTATCATTGATACTTGGTTCTGGGATGTTCTGGGTATCGTTGATACTTGGATACTGGTATCTGGGTATCATTGATACTAGGCTCTGGGTATCGTTGATACTTAGATACTGGTATCTGGGTATCATTGATACTAGGGTTGGGTATCTGCGGTTATGCATGCAATACGTGAAAACTACTCTTGGATGACTCACCCACAAAACATCTCAAGCGCCACAGTTTTTTTTCACCGGCGAAGCTCACATGTATCCTGCATCCCTCAACTTCTGCTCATCCTCTTGAAAGAGCTTGGCGACGAAATGCCAATGCTTCAAAGCCACTCTTAAATTGGTTGTTCTCCTCAGGACGCAGTCTGCTGGCTCCTCACGAAGAAGCTTCAACTTCATTTGGGTCGTCTGCTTGCTGTTTGGGAGATACCCCATGGGTCCTGCCTCAGCCACCTTGAGGAGATAGTCCTTCACTTCCTGGTCATCCAATTTCTTTTCAATTGGTTCCACCCTCTCCTTGTACCACTGCTCAACCTGCTCGATGACCGCATCCGCACCTTTCTGACCTTCTCTGGAGACGTCTTCCAGTATCAAGTCCAAGGCGCGCAAGTTGCCCCCCACGCGGATGTAGTAGTGCTTCAACACCTCGTCCATGTCATCTTCGGCAAGAACCTTGTTCAGCGTCCGGAAGTCGTTTCCCTGCTTTGCCACCTCCTTGACCACAGATGTGAAGTCTTCGAAAGGCAGCGGTCGGACCACAACCAGCCTTATGTAAACCTTTCGGTGAATGATGTCGGCCACAGCAGACACGCTCGTTGATACTTGGATACTGGTATCACGGTATCATTGATACTCGGTTCTGGGTATCGTTGATACTTGGATACTGGTATCAGGGTATCATTGATACTTGGTTCTGGGTATCGTTGATACTTGGATATTGGTATCTGGGTATCATTGATACTCGGTTTGGGGTATCATTGATACTCGGTTCTGGGTATCATTGATACTCGGTTCTGGGTATCATTGATACTTGGATACTGGTATCAGGGTATCATTGATATTCGGTTTGGGGTATCATTGATACTCGGTTCTGGGTATCGTTGATACTTGGATACTGGTATCTGGGTATCATTGATATCTGGGTATCATTGATACTATAGGGTTGGGTATCTGCGGTTATGCATGCAATATGTGAAAATTACTCTTGGATGACTCACCCACAAAACATCTCAAGCGTCACAGTTTTTTTCACCGGCGAAGCTCACATGTATCCTGCATCCCTCAACTTCTGCTCATCCTCTTGAAAGAGCTTGGCGACGAAATGCCAATGCTTCAAAGCCACTCTTAAATTGGTTGTTCTCCTCAGGACGCAGTCTGCTGGCTCCTCACGAAGAAGCTTCAACTTCATTTGGGTCGTCTGCTTGCTGTTTGGGAGATACCCCATGGGTCCTGCCTCTGCCACCTTGAAGAGATAGTCCTTCACTTCCTGGTCATCCAATTTCTTTTCAATTGGTTCCACCCTCTCCTTGTACCACTGCTCAACCTGCTTGATGACCGCATCCGCACCTTTCTGACCTTCTCCGGAGACGTCTTCCAGTATGAAGTCCAAGGCGCCCAAGTTGCCCCCCACGCGGATGTAGTAGTGCTTCAACACCTCGTCCATGTCATCTTCGGCAAGAACCTTGTTCAGCGTCCGGAAGTCGTTTCCCTGCTTTGCCACCTCCTTGACCACAGATGTGAAGTCTTCGAAAGGCAGCGGTCGGACCACAACCAGCCTTATGTAAACCTTTCGGTGAATGATGTCGGCCACAGCAGACACGCTGACCTCCAAAATGAACTTGCTCGCGGCATTGTCGTAGGTGAAAAAATGTATAAAAGGTTGATTGAGCGAAGTTTTCACATCTCATATTATAGCAGTATAACAACTCAAAAATTATTCACAAAAAAAACATAACAACCAACCACAATTACCTCATTCATTCCTAAAAATCATCACTACCTACCATCAATCACCTCATTCATTCCACAAAATCATCACTACATACCATATCATCATCTCATTCATTCCTCATAAATCATAACTACTAACTATCTATTACCTCATCCATTTCACAAAAACAAAGCAGTCAATACATCATCACCTCATCCATTCCATACCAAAAACCAAACAACAACCCAACAAACAAAAAACAAACAAAGCAAAGAACAATATAAAGAACAATGCAACAAACAACAATAAATATCATTCCTTAGTCTTTAATAATCCCATCTTTCAAATACATAATTCTAATAGATAAATATTATTAGAAATATGTTAGTAGTAAATGTCTTCAATAATTACTAATTTAAAATGAAATGCCTGTATTCCTATTATACTATCTTTATCTCGGTCTTCTTCTATGTCGGTTTTTATTTCTTCAACTGCTTTCTCTAATATGTCATCTATATTATCTTCATCTACATATTCATCAAAGTCATTCATAAAATAAATCTCTCTATAACTAAATTCATTTTCTCCATATTCCTTTTCTGGGAGTTTTGCCACTAATTGAACTTCAATATCAAGTTTAACTCTATAATTTGAATCATCTTCTACTTTGTCTTAATCAAAGTTAGTAATTCTTCTTGTTCTTCTTTTATTATGTCTTCTATACTTTTCAAACTAAATGGCACTCCCTCTCTCATAATACAGTACTCAATTACATATATGTTTTTCTTGATTTCAAATGTCTTGCTATTTTAGGACCAAGTCTTGAAATCTTATATTTGTTTTGTATTCTCTTTAATGCCTCAATATGATTATATTTAAATTTCAAATATTTAGGGTCTCCAATCTTATAAGACACAATTTTACTCAGCACATCAACAGGTAAATCCTTCACACAATCCATCCTACCATATACTTAAATAACTATTCTTTAAGTATATATTCAAAGATTAAAATTAAGGCATTCTTTAAAAAACTACTTAAAGATAAATTAACTAAATAAAATATATACTATTATATTATGAAAAAAGTTATAGACTATTTATTGAGTAATGATTTAGCAGAAATACCAAAAAGAGGAAGAAAAGAACTGAAAACAATAGTAATAGACAACAAAAAAATTAGATACAATAAAGATAAACCCATATCCAATGTTTTAACGAAGAAATTATTAACAGTAAAGAAAACCAATGAATACAGGAGTTATGCTTTAAACAAGGCAAAAGATAAATTAAATGAAGGAAGAGTAAAACAATTATTAACTAAACATGCTATAAGAAACAAATTTCGTGTCAGGGATATTCAGTCTGCTTTTAGAAGATATGCTAATTCAATAGTTTTAGAAAACAAACACTATGAAGGAGAACGAGGATTGGAAATGATTGCTCACCAAAAAGCAAGACTATTAGAATTTTTACGAGCAAATAGAAGCATGAAACTTAACATAATAACGGAAGCATTATTTGAAAAACCTAAATATGACGACGGAGGAAATGAAATTGGAACTGAGGAACTTGTATATGCTTTACCATCTACCCGCTTCAATATCAGTAATGAAGATGAACTGACACAAGCATTAGAAGACAGCGTTAAACAAATCTTATTACAAATACAAAATTTAGAAGCATCAGCATCTAATTTAGTCTTCAAGAAGATTTTATCAATAACAATTCACTATGACAAATATGACCCAACAAGAGCAGGGAGACATATTGAATTGCCTGACTGGATTAAACTAAAAAAGGCATGTATCAACATTAAAAATAAAGACCAAAAATGTTTTAAATATTGTGTTCAAGCAGTAGTCTTTGATAAAATAAGCAAACATCATCCAGAAGAAATGTTCCACTACAATAAACTCAATGATGACATTTTGAAATGGGATGGTGTAAATTTTCCAACAGGAAATAAAGACATTGACCGATTTGAAGAGAACAATAAATCCGTTTCAATAAATGTTTTTGAAACTGATGACTGCTTAAATGATAATAAAATTATATTACACAGAGGCACTAAAAATAGAAATTCTAAATACGAAATTGATTTATTAAAATCTATGATGAAAATAACAATTATCATTATGTCTTAGTAAAAAATAAAAGCAGATTACTTAACTGCCAAAGCAACGCTAATACAAAACAAAAACACTACTGCCACCATCGCTTAAATCCATTTCAATCAGAAAAGGTATATAAGAAGCATCTTGAAAAAGGATGTATGGCATCAGAAGGACAGCAAACAAAAATGCCTGATAAAGATAGTTATATAGAATTTGAAAAGCATAATACTAAATTGACTTGCCC
Organism: Cladocopium goreaui; assembly: GCA_947184155.2. Lineage (NCBI taxonomy): Eukaryota > Dinophyceae > Suessiales > Symbiodiniaceae > Cladocopium > Cladocopium goreaui. Next base: position 388,182 of record CAMXCT020006634.1, on the reverse strand, counting down.
TTTTGTAATCTATGGTGATTTTGAATGTTTAACAACTAATTCTAACAATGGAATAAAAGGCACTTATCAGGAACATACACCTTGCGGATATATGTTAAATGTAGTAAGCAGGATTGATAATACATGCCAACCGTATTTATACAGAGGTGAGGATTGTATGAAACAGTTTGTAGAAAAACTGACTGAAATTAGGAATGATATGTTTGAAAAAATGAATGTTAATAAACCAATGGATGACTTAACAAACGAACAAAAAATAGAGTTTAAATTAGCATCTAATTGTTCAATCTGTGGTAAGAAATTTGAACCTGACGATGAAAAAGTTCGCGACCACTGCCACCTCACAGGCAAATACAGAGGCGCGGCACATGTTAAATGTAATTTAGATTATTCATTTAGGTATTTTAAAATTCCTATTTTCTTTCATAACCTTAAAAATTATGACGCTCACTTAATCATAGCAAAAGCAAATGAACTAAACATAGAACTTAACCGAAATAAAAAAATAGATGTAATAGCACAAAACAGCGAAAAGTTTATAACCTTTTCATTTGGTGCTTGTCAGTTTAAAGACAGTTTTGCTTTCTTATCAGCACCGTTAGATAAATTAGTTAGATTAAATAAGTATGAAGGAAATGAAAAGATTAAAGACTGGGAAACTCATTTCAGATATACAAGCACCAATCCATACATTAAATCTAAAACTGATTTAAATTTACTAACTGATAAGGGAGTATATCCATATGACTATATGAATTCATTTGATAAATTCAATGAAACAAAACTACCAAAGAAAGAAGATTTTTACAGTCAATTATATGAAGAAAATATAACTGATAAAGACTATGCCAGAGCAAATATTGTATGGAAACATTTTAACATAAAAAATCTTGGTGAATATCATGACTTATACTTGATGACTGATGTATATTTATTAACTGATGTATTTGAAAATTTTAGGGATATGTGTTTAAACTATTATGGGTTAGACCCAGCATATTATATAACTCTACCCACTTATTCTTGGAATGCCTTTTTATCGCTGACAGGAGTTAGACTTCAACAAATTCATATAAAGGAAATGTATGAGATGATTGAAAACGGTTTAAGAGGAGGCATGACGCAATGCTCGTATAAGAAAGTAGAAGCAAACAATAAATACATGAATGAAGATTATGATAAATCTAAACCATCATCATATATAAGTTATTTAGATGCTAATAATCTTTATGGATTAGCAGTATGTAAAAAACTGCCTTATGATGATTTTAAATGGTATTACGGTAGGATGGATGAAAAGAGAGTATTAAAATATAATGATGATGATGATGATGACACAGGATATATATTAGAAGTTGATTTATATTATCCAAAGGAACTACATGATTTACATAAAGACTATCCATTAGCACCTGAAATCATGAGTATTAATGAGAATATGCTTTCACAAGTCCAAAAGATATACATAAATATTATTATGGAAAAGATGCCAGTGATGAAAAAACAAATAAGTTGGTATTAAATCTAATGGATAAAAAGAAAGATGTTTTACATATATCGGCATTAAAGTTCTATTTACAACATGGATTATCATTAAGAAAAGTTCATAGAGTAGTAAGTTTTAAACAAGCAAACTTCTTAAAACCATTCATTGAATTCAACACTGAAAAAAGAAAGAATGCTAAAAATGATTCTGAAAAGGATTTGTTTAAGCTAATGAATAACTCAATATATGGTAAGACCATGGAGAATGTAAGAAAACATGGTGATTATGAAATAGTTAATACACCTGAACGCTTCCAAAAACTGGTAAATAAACATAGGCATATAATAGATGAAGACCTTGTAATTGTTGAAAAGGATAAGCACACAGTAGAATTGAATAAACCAATTTATATGGGTATGTCTATTTTAGACTATTCTAAAATTCATATGTATTCGTTTTACTATGATGTTTTGAAACCAAAATATGATGATAAAATTAAGTTGGTATATACTGATACTGATAGTTATGTAATCAAAGTTGAGACTGATGACTTGTATGAAGACTTTGAGGAGATAAATGAATACATGGATTTCAGTGATTGTCCACCAGAGCATCCAAACTATGATAAAACAAACAAGAAGGTATTAGGAAAACTCAAGGATGAAATGAACGGTAAGATAATTACTCACTTTATAGGATTGAAACCGAAGGCATATTGTTATAAAGTATATGGTGATGAGAAAGAACACAAGAAAAGTAAAGGAGTAGTCAAGCATAAAGTGAGCAATCAGTTAAGTTACGAAACGTATGAAGAGACATTGAATAGAAACTGTAAAGAAGAAGTCGGTTTTAACAGGATCAGAAGTAAAAACCATCAAATCTATAGCATTAGTCAGACTAAATATGCTTTAAGCAACTACGATAATAAACGCTACTGGTTCTCAGATTTTGAAAGTCTCCCGTTTGGACATTACGTCATAAAATATCTACGTAACGAAAAGATGATTTAAGATATATGGATAAAAATTCAACAACTGAAAAACTGAGTCGAAGAATGGCAAGACATAGAAGAGATTGTAAATCTTATCTTCATAAACTTAAACAATGCAAATCCCCAAAAGCGCCATCCTCTCTCTATGAAATCGTTTGATGAGTTCGATGTTGAAAACCGTAAAATAGTTCTTATTGAAGAATACCCATGCCAAAACAGAAAGCAACCCGAAAAGAAAGAAGGTGAATATAATGAAAATGATAAGAACTGTCTTAGCAAATGTATTGCTGGTAGGACTAGAAAGGAAGATTGCGATGCCACAGGAGAGCATCACCTTCAACAGTAAAAAATATTAAAATAGAGAATACTGAAAAGTACAAAGAAAAAACAAACAGCATCATGAGAACAAAAATAAATAAAATACACGAAAAAAACAAAACCCTACAAAGATAAGGATAAATATTATGAGAAGAATTCAAAGCATAGAGCAGAAAACAGAGAAGCAATGAGACAAACACAAAGAGAAAAATACAAAAAAAAAACAAAGATAAAATGAATGCAGAAAGAAGAGAAAAACGAAAAAAATAAAACAACGAAGAACAGTTACTAACCAACCAAAAGTAGCTCATGCCTATTGTACCTTTTACTCATTCCATCTAGTTTATAGTACCTATTATTCATCAAATCACGACCAACTAGAATTACCTTATACTTTCGTTCACTCCACTGACTTCTAGTTTCTTTCCTTGCTACATAGTTGCCCTTTCCTTTATCGAATATCTTAACATAATCTCCTTCGCTTATGTTTGGATATTTTCTGTTGTGCTTTTCTTTCAGTATCAGATTTGTTCTGACCTGAATTACGTTATCAAGATTGTGCGCATTATTTGGTGTTGTTTTGGTGCTACTATGGACTTGGTTGTTGTATCTATTCAATGATGGCTTTAGCACTTCCACCCATGTTTTGGTTTTGTAATGCCTCAATCTGTCCCCAATCATTTTTTTGATGGTGCGTATCATCCTTTCTGCCTGATTTGCGTGTGTCTTTGTTATTACGTGCGTTATACCTTCCTGTAAATTGACAAAGGCTGACCTAATACCTTGAGACACTCCATGACTGCTTTGTAAACGTCATCACCATCTTTATTCTCGATAGGGACTATGTGACATTTTTTGCTGAATATATCTACGCAAACTAAACCATATCGTAGTTGACTTTTGATTTCAGAACCTACGTCTCGCAGCAAACTGGTGACATCCATCAAGTCAATTTGAAATTCATACTTGGGAAACGGAGCAGTGTAAGAATTGTAGTTCTTGTAGTTTCTTGTTTGCTTGTTGGGTTGCGCCCTCATCCATGCAAATACCATATCCAAAGTTATGCCCACATCGACTTTCCTAGCCCTTTCGTATAAGTCCCTCACCGAACCGAAGCCGTCCTCCACGTCGTAGTATATTCTTTCCAATACCTTTTCTTTTTCCAATCTTGTCATTAAAAATACTTAGGTTATAATTTTATGATATTGTCTTGTATCATAAAATCATAGTGAACTCAAACCAAGAACCTCTGGCACTTCTTCGTTTTCTTGTGCTTTGCCAAGTTTGATTTGCAACTTAAGTCAGAACCGCATATATCGCATACGCACGGTTGTTTCGTTTTGTCTTGGTAATATCTTTGGAAATACGTTTCGTCGTTCGGTTTTCTGTTGTAGTATCCGTCGTCCTGCTTTCTCCATTCGACATTTTTAGCATTGTCAACAAACAAACCTCTTTTATCACCTTCTTCAGACGAAGGAGACGTTTCGCTGTCAATGAGTTCTTTGTTGCCAAAACCGTTCCAAATAAAGTCAAAGGTTTGATTAGACATTGACATTTCAACTCCGTTGCTTACAAAGTAACAAGGCATATTGTGTATATAGTTAGTTATATATCTTAATATTTGTTTAAGTATGTTTATCCTCAATTGGAATTATGTATATTCAGTTCGTGCTTGTGGCATTTCATAAAAGTACCTAACACAAAACAGGTTCAGCATCGAAGTTTATAGGTTTGAGCATTTTACCCTTCCAACTTGCTACCGGTTGACTTGTTTTGGAGACACCCAGTCCTAAACCTCGAAAATCCAAACCCAAACTTGTGAGACTTGAGCTTTGTCCCAAGCCAATCCAAACACCAAGCCAGTTTTGCACCAAAACGGAACCACTTTGTCCCAAAAGCGGAGCAAGTTTTTTCCAAAAACGGAGCCTGTTTTTCCCAAAAACGGAAACTTTTTTCCCAAAAACGGACACTGTTTTTCCCAAAAACGGAGCCTGTTTTTCCCAGCAGACTATAGGAATACAGGCATTTCATTTTTAATTAGTAATTATTGAAGACATTTACTACTAACATATTTCTAATAATATTTATCTATTAGAATTATGTATTTGAAAGATGGGATTATTAAAGACTAAGGAATAATATTTATTGTTGTTTGTTGCTTTGTTCTTTATATTGTTCTTTGCTTTGTTTGTTTTTTTGTTTGTTGGGTTGTTGTTTGGTTTTGGGTATGGAATGGATGAGGTGATGATGTATTGACTGCTATGTTTTTGTGAAATGGATGAGGTAATAGATAGTTAGTAGTTATGATTTATGAGGAATGAATGAGATGATGATATGGTATGTAGTGATGATTTTGTGGAATGAATGAGGTGATTGATGGTAGGTAGTGATGATTTTTAGGAATGAATGAGGTAATTGTGGTTGGTTGTTATGGTTTTTTTGTGAATAAATTTTGAGTTGTTATACTGCTATAATATGAGTTTAGAAATATTCTTAGGATCAATCTTTTATACATTTTTTAGGTGATGTTGCGAGCGAAGGCACCGAGGGTGGAAGCAATGTCATCACAGGCATCCCTACTAAATTTGTCTCCGCGGCTTTTGGTTGTGAGTTCCAGGTATACCATGACGGCACTGCCTGTTCGGTGCTTGGACGTCTCATTCACCCGTTCCAGTAAAAATTTGACATTTGACGGGTAATATCGGGACAAATCTACGGCTTGTAATGCTTGGGGTAGGGCCTCGTTCAGCTTCAAGTCCTCACCAGGACGAACAGAAATATCAAGAGGAAGCACCCTTTTGCCATTCTTCACATGCTCACACATGAGATTGTTCAGCATGGTTGATTTCCCAATGCCTTGGGAACCACTGACCACCAAGAAGGAAGGGGTGCTCAAAGCTTTACGTTGAGGTGAATTGATGAAGTCCTTGATGTATTCCTCCTCGACCGGCCGTGCAGGGGCGGGCTCTGTCCTTTCCAGCCTTTGCCCAGTCTTCCTCACTGCCCTGTTCATGAAGAAGCCAGGAAGGAACCTTTGATTGAGAGCTTGGAGAACCAGCACTACGACGCTCCCTGTGCTCAACAAAGTCCAACCAGTTTTAACGGTCTGCGCCGGAAAAGCCCTTGCGGGCTGTGTTCGTGCATGACCGCTTGGAAGGACGAACCGGCCTGGCGAAAGCTCAACCTGCCTCACAAAGATGCATCTGCGGAATGTCGAAGAAAAGGGACAATACATCGGTTCAGTCAATTTGTGCCAGACTGGCTTTGGTATTGAAGGGTGCTTGATATGCAAAACCAAACAGGAACCACAGCGCCTAACCTCAATCAATACATGAATTTGAAGCAAATAATTCGACATCTTTGAACAACAGCTTGGTAGAATTTGAACCTGAACCTACACATAGAAACTCTGACCACCTCAACAATTATCCCCTGCATTCAATCCAAACATTATCACAACAACCTCAACAACACGTTTAGCAAGATAATCAAAAAGAAACAGTCAAACATTTCAAACTATAACGTGAAGAAAAAACAAAGCAACATCCCACCTGACCTTTAACCTGTCTAGTCCTAGTATCCCTGTTTTACCATTTGTTTCCCATGAATTCCCATGCCACTGGACTTCCAGGCTGGACTTCTGGGGCTTCGGGCGTCGACAACCCACTTTGGATCTTTCGTCTTTCGCCGAAGGCGACGTGGCGGAGCACTTTGATCTTTCGGGGCCTGGCATCGAAGGATCGAGAATGCGAAGGCAGCATCCACGACGATCAAATACGATGAAAAAACACTCATTACATCTCATTACTGCCCTGCGGAGAAAGATTCGGAAAATGAAGAAAAACAATGCGTATTCCATGGCAAAAAAAGTGAAAAATACGTTGCACCTTAGCTGCAGAAACACATCCAAGGCACTTGCTGTAAAGGGCCAAAAACAAAAGGTGCTCAAAAGATCTCAAAAGGTCCTCAACAGGTTCAACGTTCCAAAGTTTCTCCCACTACCACGCCTCAGCTGGCCGTTTCACCCCTGATACCTGCAAGGTGCAAGTTTTCAAGCTAAGGGGCTATCAGCCAAAAAATGCCATGGATTATCCTAGATGATCCTCGCCTGCGCAGGAACAGCTTGAAAGTCTGCTGCGGCCTGCAATCAGAGTAATCTGTCACCGGTCTTGGGGACCATCCTCAATTCAACTTCAATGAGAAAGCTTTTTGATTGCCACTACTCTCCATGTCTAGCTAATGTGGTTGAAAAAACACCAAGACAGGACATGAAACTGTGACGACAACCCCCTCAAAAAAAACCCTGACCTGCAGCTTTTCTCCAGGCATGTGATCCTCTCCTTTCTTCACTTGGCACTGCCTTACCTCAAATGCCTGTCCATCTCGAGTAGCCAAGGTAATCACATCTCCATGACCTGGACTCAGCTTCGTGTGCAGAGGATAAGATTGGAGTATGGCTATAAAAAAAGGCGTTGCTTTGAAAACTAGACACGAAAAAAAAGCCTCCACTATGCTACCTAAGAATCATGGTGACTCGTGATCATCCCAAGGCTAGAAGTTCCTTGCATCATCTTGATAGGCTATGCCATGATTTGATCACAATGACATTCCGCCGAGTCTCTGAGGCCAAGCTCTTCGCCTTCTTTCAAGTGGATGCCATTGACAAAGGTGCCGTTGCTGGATAGGTCTCGGAGAATTAACGAATCTCTCCTGGAAGACCATGTGACATAGAAATTCGGCATGTCGCCATTGCTGCAGTCTTATGATGATTAGTATTAGCTGCAGAAAGACTGGACACCCCTGCAGCTGTCCAAACCATGAGAAGTGATTGATTAATAGATGCCAAACAGCTCCCAACTAAAGTTTCATTTCTAAAGTTTCATTTCTAAGCCAAGAATCTTGCTTCCAGTCAGACAGGTAATGAGGCAATGCCGAGCACTGACTGAGCTCGTGTCGACACAAATGTCGCAGCCCCGGTGTCGCCCAAGTGTCAAGCCACTTCCGCGTGGAACCAGCGCAAGTCGAGCGCCACGGCGATCAAGAATCTCCCAACGAGACACCATCTCAGGGCTGGGCTCCTGCCGCTTGACAGTCCCAAAAGACAAAAAGAAAACAGATATGATATTATATATATATATATTTATATATATACATGTGTATATATATATAATTATATATATATACTCAGTATGCCCTTCATTCAGGAATCGATAGAAATACATTCACTTTGGATTCCAAAGGACTGGAAATTTAAAAAAAGCTTGGACGCCTCTCGTAGCTTTCACAGGCACATGCTCGAACAAATTACTCATCGCGCATGCTTCGCTTGTGCAAACAGTGATTCGGCCTTGGCACAACACTGTCGTGGAAGCATTGATACTAAACTGACTATACTCAGTGCATCATTCTCCAGCATCCCTTTAATTGCCAGCAGATCTCAGCAGGCTCCTCCCACTCTTCCTCCTCCTCCTCCTCCATTTGATCTGGAAGCTGGTCTGGAAGCTGGCGGGGCTTTTGAGTGGGCTCAGGTTTGCGCCAGTAGCCAACCCTTGGGTTGGGAACATACAACGTCTTGGTGGGTCCTCGAACTCCTGGATTGGCAATTGGCGTCAAGCCAAGTACTGCAAGGTCATGTCGGAAATCCGCAGCTGAATCCAGTGCTTCCTGTGCAAACTCACGTCCGGTCTCCGGAGGCACCTGGCCAGCATAGTGGATTTCTTGCAGCAGCAATGTTGTGGTCTTGGCAGAAGTAGCTGGCGACCAATCTCGCAACAGAGATCGAGCTGCGTCCCGCAGTTTGTCTGTGTTTTTTCCCGCCCAATCGAAGCATGGCCCACCATCTGCTGAAGCCAAAATGGCCGTTCCCAGTGCATGAGCCAACCCTTTCGCTTCAGCACATGGGGCAGACAAGTAAGCTGCAGCAGTCTGCTTGATAACATTCAGCTGCAGTTCAGCTGCATCACAGCCATATGATGCTAGGCTCTCTTTGGCTTTGCCCAAATAGTGACAAACCAAACGGACAGCTCCAACTGCACATGATTTGCTTGCTTCCTTGGCTTCCTTGTCCGGACCAGAGAGATGGGCGCAGTAGAGGCGTGCCCCAAAGAAGGCCTCTACTGCCTGCAGTAGCAGTGCAGCATGCTCGGCAGAGACCTTTGTCAAGCAGGCGAAGAATCTCATCAAACGACTGCGAAGCACTGCTCGGCGAATCGGATCATCGCCTACATCCAGCAAGCCCAGAATGCTCTCACCAGACTTCGCTTCTGACTGAAACCCCAGAGACGTGTATGCCTCAGCAGTGGAAATTGGCCAACGGGTAATCAGCCACCATAAAAGTCTGGGAAAAGACATAGGGAGAAAACATAAAGAAACACAAGGCTGCCAAGCACATACATCCAAATCATCCAAGCTCCACACTTCGTGCATGTGCCTCTTTTGGTTCTTTCTGCATGAGCGCTTTTCACCTTCGCTGCCTTTCCCAGAAGAGCGGCAAACAACCTGCAGTCGTCTCAGTGAGGACCAGAGGCAAATGTAAAACAAATAATACAAAGCAACGGTTTCATCATGTTTCATCTAATCACTCACCGAGTTAAAACATGAAACCTGATGGCATTGCCTGCTGCTCGAGAAACCTCCAGTCCTTTTCCCAAGAGCCAAGTTCCGCTTGCACCTTCCAACATGCCTTGAAGGGCCAAGCAGCAAACCCGATCCTCAGGACCAGCCAGTGATGGAAGCAATGTATGGTGGTGATCCCTCTAAAGTATGCAAAAGAATTCTACTGCACACTTGAAAATGGATGAAAATGGTCCCTTGACTCTGGAAGCATACCTTTGACACAACACGTTCTGACCGCTGAACTACTTGGCACAGCCAAACATGCTGTATACAGTACACGTTTATGGTCTTATAGTGCAGTCCCGTAAAGTTCACAACTACACGCACAGCATATCGTAGTATAATACACTGCAATACACTCACATGGTCTGAAGCAAGAGCAGGTGTCCCACAACACCGCGCGCAAATGGTGCAAGGCTGCTCTCCCAGTCTGAGCAGTCTTTTCCTCCACTGACATGACAGTCCTGGCAAACGAACTTGGCAAGTTCAGCTGATTCAAATCCAATATCCAATGGTTCCCACTGTCAAGCTGAAGCTGATTCAAGAAATTCAAGGGTTGGACCTGCCTTCGTCAATTTCTTTCGAGAGTCAATCAGATCACTGCCTTCGTTAATGATTTAATGACGTGGTCACCTGGTTGTCCAACCCGGTCACCAGAAAACAAGCCACACCTCGCCAGGATCACTGAGGCGTTCTGGCGTTTCTCACGAGCAGCCGGATGAAGTAGTGAGTCGCAAATGAAGAGCACGCAGAGCTCCTCGTTGATCTTTTGAAAAGCATCACAAAATAGCACACATATACAGATTTGCAGTCAAAACCTTGCATCCTGAACATTCATGAGGTAGATCTGTGCTGTTTGATTACACAAAACAGTCAGAACTGACTGACCCGACCCGGGATGTGAATTCGACTGTAGGCATGGCCATTGCCCATTCCCGCTCCGTGATTCGAATGGAATTCAATTGTTCGAGATCTTGTTCCTTGGCAAAGTCATGGGCAGCATTGGGCAGCACATCATGGAACGCATGAGGAGGAAGTGATCTCGGCACCTCCAAGAGCTTCACAAAGAAGTCCCACAGCGACAAGGCATACTCCTGGCGTAAACGAAGCCTTTAAGGCTCTGGAAACAGCTTTGCCTGCATGTCGAAACAAACAAAACAAACGAAGCAAAATCTTCTTCCAGTCCCTGAAGGATCTTTGCTCAACACCACCTTAGCTGTGCCAAAAATCTATGCAGTCCTCGCTCTTGGATGCGTAGATTGCGATGCCATGGATGGCTGCCACCTGACCAATACTAAGAGTTCACTTTTGCTCACACGTAATATATACCTTCTTTAACACGTGACTCAATCAACAACCAAAGAAGTGCTTGAACCAATTCCCTCAAGTTTTCTCAATCAAATCAGAAGTGCAGATCGTTTTAGATCTGCAGGGTCAGAGGTACATAAGACGGAACCATGATGCAAAATCTCTGCAAGGCTACCTTGTTGTAGACGGGTTGCACCGGATCGGTGACGACTGGCAGCAAAACCTCCGTGGATCAAGGTCCTAAGGTCCCTCTAAAGATATGTCACGACGGCAAACATCAGCAATCGAAGTCTACCTATAGCATCCTATAGCTACTGGACTTTGATCTTAAAACGTGATCACTGGTGTGCCATAATAATGGAGCTTTGGATAGCTTTGGTATCTTTGATTCAGTCCATGTTGTCAAACCCTGCAGCTTGACGAAGTTCGTACTTATCATTGACCGCCCATCTACGACCCCCTGCCGTATGCAGAAGTTGTCTCTGCTTGGAATCTCGTTGCAGGGGACAGCGGCCTGAAAGCCGAGGAAGTCTCAGTCTGAGCTAAAAGGGTTGAAAGGACTGAAAGGAGGGAGTTGAAAATGGAACATATCAAAAAGCAAAAACTTGAAATTTGCCAGAAAACACTTTCCCCTTTGAGGCTTTCCAATGACAGTAGCTTTGCCGGATGGACCGGGCTGGAGCATTCTCACATTTCACCAGATCGCAGGTCCCCAATTTTCACCCGCTCCGCTGAGCTTGTCGCTGTATCTCAACCAGGCTGTCGCCAGAAGCAGGGCGCGCAGGCAGCACTGATGGTGTTCTTCTCGAAGCGCCTTCGCTTGCCACGACGTACATGAACAGAGTGAACAATGGGAGACGTGGAGTGGTGGGAATAAATATGAACCTAAATCCCAAGGAGCATGTGACATGGTATGTACAATGTTTAAGAATATATGTGTGTGTATATCGTTTAATGATGTTTAATGTAATAACGCTTTACATTATAATCATTATTTTGGCCCTATATCTTCACATAGTTATTCTCGAACAATCATGGACCTACATGATGACATGTGATTTGTCATTCACAGGCACTATGCGACTATGCCACATAGTACTCATCGTGGCCATCATTCTGATCTTCATCACCACCATCCATCGAAAGCACTGCCATGCTGAGCCTCGATGTCTTCGCCCATGTCTTCGATAGCCTCACAGCCAGGAGACGTTGGACTTCACCAGTACCGAGCACAGCACTGATCTATCGGACCATCAATGATCTTTGCAGTCACCCATGACTCCATGACAATCAAATGCGTCTGATCAAGGAAGTTTATGGAAGTTTCAGGTGTTCTCAGATGAACTTACACATCAAGCAGAATCAACCACCTTCCCTCTGCTGTCACTGTTGATCCAACGTGCCTTGTGTGGCGTCGACCCCTTTGCCGCTTTGATCCATGAAGGTGCAGCCTGTTTAGTTGCTGAGCCCGCTGCCTATTTGGCCTATTTGGCCTATTTGGTATGGTTATGTATGGTTTATGAGTTCCCCAGTAAAACGATGCAGTGTCACAGTTGACACAGATTGGCCTCTGCCCAGCGCTGGTCTTCTAGATCCTGGCCGCAAGTCAGATCAGTTCCAGCTGCGATGATCTGCGATGCCTGCGATGCCCGGCAAATTGCGCCGTCCTTCTCCATCTGCTTCAGTTCATCTTGGGCTTCGAGCAATTTCTCATTGGCTGCATCTCTTTCCTGCCAGCTTCATAGATGTCATGATTCAGTGCCACCCATTTTGTGAACTGCGGATACAGTAAGGCAGCGTTGGAAAATTTGCTGGCCGCGGTGCTTGCAAAAAAGTCACCAAATACAATGCTATAACATGGTATGATAATTGCTGGGGCGGAGCAGGTCAAAAACATAGTCCAAACGACCTTCTTCAGGTTGTTGAAAATTGCCGCAGCAAAGGAAGAGAACCTGCGTAGCAGAAGTAGCCAAGAAGTTCAACGGCCAGGGTTATCAGTTCAACAAACGTGAGCGATGCCGAAATGGCGATCGGTTAGATTTGCTCCGACCTCCAAAGGATGCCAAAACACCCAGTTAAACAGGCCAGTCTTACAACACCTCAGCGGCAGATGCAGCCTGCACAGTCGGGCCAATGCTCATTAGAAGCCATCCAGAAAAAATGATGAACAGAAAAATCCATAGAAGCTGGGTGTGTTGGGCAGGTGCTAAATTTTGAGACGGCTTTTTCATACCCTGACACAAGCACAAGTTGACAAGTAGGCCATTGGACTACGATGGAAGCAAGTACAAGGACAATGCACAGGTACTTCTCCCTTTAGACAGATACACGAACAGACACATGCCCAGAAACACAGCCAGCCTGTGCTCCATTCACATCAAAAGTGCTCCCATCAGCAATGACCTTCAGGACTGAAGTTAGCATACACGTCAATGTCATGGTCACAGTCAGATAATACTTATATAATTCATGTTGAAGGCCAGAACTGCAATTGGGAATCAAATGCAACCATAGTCTGCTTTGTGTTCAGCAAGCTTAGCAAGGTGCACTGCTCACATGACCGTACACACTGTCATAACTAGTCATAACCAGCCCTTTTTCCTGGGTAGCCGGTCTCGCCGGAGAAGCAACGTTGCCTAAGCCATTGTGAAAGCATAGCACTCAGGAAGTCTTGCTGCAACGTCTACAAAGGCTGCAAGTGCTCTTCATGTCTTTTCTGTTGATAGTACAGTTGTGCTCACAGGTGTTTAGGCTATCATTCTTCTACACCATAAGGCTTGACGCAGAAACACATCAGAACCGTAGCCCATCAATGGTGAATTTTGCTGAGTCCTCTCCAGCAACTCGAGTGAGTAGCGGTTCCATTGCAGGTGCCACTTCCACTTTCAACTGCGGCATCCATATTTGTTGGCTTGGACAATCTGAGTCTCCCCGCCAGCTCAAAGGAAGGAGGGTCCGAAGACCGCTCATCGCCCAAAAAGCCGCCCCTTGCAAGTGGCTGCTTTGGCGTATATCATGTGAAATGCACACAAGCACCACAACCAATGCTGAAGCTGCTGTCCGACAAGAAATCTTCACACCTTGTTTCGGTTGATTCCCCTGCGACTTTCGTTTTTTGTTTCGGTTAGCTTTGCAGTTTGGCTCCATCCCTCCAGGCGAAGCACTGCGAAGCCGAGTGACGGGAAGATGCCATCTTCGAGGAGGGCTTTGACGGTTTGCTGCAATGGTGACACCTTCCAATGAACACCACGGACTCTATGCTGCAGGGACTCAAGTTTCCACACATGGACCTATTTACTTGATTTTACTTGTTTACTCACTTTAGGGGCTGGATCCGACGTTCAAAAAACGCTCACCACCATCAAAAAACCGCTCCTTGAGGGCAGCTCCAGCTACTTGGACAAGTTGCTCACCTCAGGGCACCACGCTCTTCGTGTTGGTCAAGCCAAGGAGGGTGTCTAAGGTGTTTGTTTGGCCTGTTATGGCCTGTTTCGAACTGTTTTCAAACTGTTTTCAAATTGTTTTAGCTGGATAAATTGGATAACTATATCATACTATATATCGTATAACTTGTAGAACACTTGATGTCTCTTTGATTTTGATTGCCAAACAAGGGCTCTCCCCCTGATACCCATTGAGGTCCTGCATGGGCAGCTTCCAGTGCAACATCTCTTCCTGGGGCGACCAAACGACCTGCTGATTCCGCTGGCATGTCGCACACCTAAGTCTACTGTCTGTGTTGGTGAGAACGTTGCTCACAGTGGCAGAGGCATCCAAGGGTTTCTATCATTGCTGTTCAAGTAAAACCGATTTACACCTCGGCCGCCACACCAAGGCGCAGTTCAACCACTGGCACAACTTGAAGTGGGCCTATGCCAGTCGATGCTGTGTCTTGCAGTCGAGTCTTGATCCTAACAAGTCGATGTAGTATTCATATGCATGCCCATGACCACTTGTGAATAGATCCGGAGACAACAGAGAGAGGGAGAGAAAAGGTTCACCATCGTTTCACAAAGGTCCAAGACAACTTTGATTTTTCATGATGCAAGTAACTGCAAGTAGATCTATTTGAGATGTGTGTCTTCAAAAAAAAACTGAACTCGTGCACCTCATCCCTCATCTTCGAGCCGCCTGGGCCAGATGCAAAGGAGTAATGAATAAAAGGTATCGTCACTGTACCTGATTCATCCTGATTATATACACATTGTTTCATTCAACCCATTCAACCCATTCAACCCATTCAACCCATTCAACCCATTCAACCCATTCAACCCATTCAACCCATTCAACCCATTCAACCCATTCAACCCGTTCAACCCATTCAACCCCTTCAACCCATTCAACCCATTCAACCCATTCAACCCATTCAACCCATTCAACCCATTCAACCCATTCAACCCATTCAACCCATTTAACCCATTCAACCCATTTAACCCATTCAACCCATTCAACCCATTCAACCCATTCAACCCATTCAACCCATTCAACCCATTCAACCCATTCAACCCATTCAACCCATTCAACCCATTCAACCCATTCAACCCATTCAACCCATTCAACCCATTCAACCCATTCAACCCATTCAACCCATTTAACCCATTCAACCCATTCAACCCATTCAACCCATTCAACCCATTCAACCCATTCAACCCATTCAACCCATTCAACCCATTCAACCCATTCAACCCATTCAACCCATTCAACCCATTCAACCCATTCAACCCATTCAACCCATTCAACCTTCTGCTAACACCTAGAGTTTGGATTGCTGTGGTGCTATGCTGAGTGATTTCTGATTCTGGAATCCATTCAGCACAGGAGCTGGAGGACTCATGCAGCATCGCCATGCACTTCTGAATCTCTTGTACCTCGAAACTGAATGGATTGAGGTTGAGGCCCAAGATTTGGGAGGATTATCTTCTGTGGTACGGATGTATATACGGTATATATCATATGATGGAAATATTCTTTGGAAGGATTAGTTTAGTTGGAAGAGACAGCTCCTTTCTGATCAAGATATCAACACCTTTCACGCCCCTTTTCTGTTTCTGAGAATCTCTGCCCACGATTCATGGAACGAAATGGCCAGCTCTTACCAAATTGATGTGCTTCAAGTGGTTTGGTTCACATGATGAAATTGATTTTCAATTCTAAAAATCGGATGATGACCCCCAATGACTACAGTGATATCGCCAATATTTAAGTGAAACATGACCAATGGGCTGTGACAATTCGATGCTTGGCCCCAGGCCATTTCTTCTGTGGGTGAAGCTTCTCCCAGCACAGTGGCCAGGTGCAAGGTGATGCGGGCCCAGAGAACTTGACCCTGGCACGCGCCGGGGCCAGGTGGATGTAAAGATGTCATAAAATAGCCTAGTAATAATTAAAATAAACATTAATAAATAAACATGGTTTAATGATGATGATATTCATTGATATTCTAGATTCTTCCAGCCACAGGACCAAGTCAATGTACCAAACAAACCGCATTTTGTGCATTCTTGGACAGTCATGGTGTGTGTTATTGATGTGAGACTGCCAGAATGTCAGTGTCGGTGCAGGAGAAACGTGTTGTCACTTTCTCTCTTCATCCAAGCTCCAGGCCTTTGTGGCTTCAGCCACAGATGCATTTTCCAAACTCTTGTCCTCGGGGCGTCCCGGTTGCTGCGTGGATAGCCTACTGACTTCTCTGAACTCTTTTCTATTTTTTCTAGTTTTATATTTCATGTTGCGGTACAGATCGGTACAGTATATATTTCTACTTGTTTCAGCATGGAAATCCGTACATGTCTCCAAAATATATGTTTGGATTGGCCAATTTAGGTTGACAGATGCCCTGAGGTCATGACAGTGTCAAAGCTCCGCAACAACTCGCGGAGTGCACGGGAGGAACCTTCTCCCTGCGCAGCTGAAGCGAGCTCGGCTCGAGACATCTCGAGACATGCCACGGCCTCTGCGTCGAAGATGTTCGGCTGGCGCACCACCCCTGCGATGCCGCTCACGATCCGCGAAGTTGCTCCTGTCTTGAAGCCCCGAAGCAAGCCAAGCAGGGTGAGGTAGTCGAGGCTAGCATTGTCCCAAATCCACGCTCTGCAGGCAGGTGATGTACTCACTCAGACAATCCAAAGATATCCAAATACCATCAGCCTATATTACGGTATGACTCGGATGCTGAGAGCATGCACTGCCCACTCCTGCAGCAAAATCAACATCTCTCAGGCACAATGCCCTGAGCAAGGCGGGCATCGTTCAAAAAAATTCTGAAGTAGAACAAACATGTGGCCCAGCATGCGCAAACAGCAAAGGATAGAGCAACCAGGATACATGTTGCGCATGATCTCATAGAAAATCGTAAAAACAGGCATGCTTCATGTGGCAAAACCTTAATTCCTGAGATCCTGAAAATGCAAGAAAACCGGATCAAAGCCAACAGCGGCATGAATTCTTCCTGCGACTTCAATCATTCAACTTGCTCAAGACCGTAGTTTGCAGATCTATTAGACACTGGCCTATCCCCAAGCTGTTGCACGTCAGCAACCAGACATCGCCTCAGATTCCAAGGACCGTTGGTCGAAACCAGGAGAAGCGATGCAAAGAAATGAGCAGGCCGTATTCATTGCATGCAATCATGTAGAGAACGCCAAGATGTTTTAATTTGGAACAAGGCCAACTAGATCTGACATTTGGAAGCTATTGAACTGGCTTCGAATTGGCCTCAAGTCACCTCCCCATTGTTTTCTGCCAAGAAAGGTCCTGTCTCAGGCGAAAATCTATCCAAGACCCATGCACCGCAGCCAGGCGCACTGAGCGTAGGCGATCCTGAGAGACAGCTTCCAGTTCAACCTTTGAGGGTTGGTCCACGTTGGTCCGCAAACTGAGCACCTCCTCTTGCAGACTCTTGGATGATAGCGATGATAGCACTGAGGATCGAACACCAAGACCTTGTAGCACTGCTTTGCGCCACGCCGCTGCCAAGAGTGATTCCGGGTCGCCTCGAGCAAAGAGCACTAACAAGGGAGCTGCCTCCCAATGGGATCGTGCCCTTCCAAGGCAAACTAAGATGTTATGGAAAATTATTGAAGCAAAGAGCCAGAACCTCCATGAACCTCCCACATCCGCATTGTCGCCCTCCAGTTTGATATTTTCATACCTGGACCTGCCATCAAGAGTCGCTCCCTACGGTGGGCCTTGTAGCTTGGTCAAGTCCATGGAATCCAGCACGCGCCGCCGGACACGAGGTGCTAGGTCCAGACCTTTGTGCAGACAAAGCACAGAATATCCCGCGAAGACTTTCTACAAGGTAAAAAGATGACTTCAAACTGTCCGGTGGCATAGCTCCAGTGCATTGGCAAATCATGACAAATTGTGTAATGATCTAATGGTGTGAAAGGATGTGAAAGGAATGCGCAAAATATTGCAGTAACCAGAAGGAAGGGAAAACCATGGCAAGTTGCCTCGAAAGTGGACGCAATCTGAGTTCAAGCACTGCTGCAAGTTGGGAACAGAAATGACAAATTGAACACCATCCACCCGGTGCCCAATGCCAAGGCTATGGCTGCTAGCTGATATGATCTCCAAAGCGGTGTCAGCATGGCTGCCTGGTCACAGGTGTGCCATTTCACTTTGAATGCTGAATGCATAAGAGCTTCAGGGGTTGCTTTCTTCCAAGCACTTTGTTGTATGGGACTGTACGGTGGATTTGCGACCATCGTATGACCTGAATGGAAATACTTCTGTGAAAACAATTGAAAACAGTGTGGTAAGGCCAAAGGTAACCGCAGGGAAGCCTTGAAGCAACGCGGATACGCAAGCTGCCCTGACGCATTCGTTGCAATCACTCAAGGCCTAAGGCACAGCAGTCGAGCGACTCACACAATTTGGGAACGAACTCACAAGCTCCGTGTTATTTTAGCCTCAACCACGTGGGCCGCCTGGGCCGCCTGGGCCGCCTGGGCCCCGAACTCTCTGCCGCAAGACCTCAGTGTGAAGCATTTTCTGCATATCCAAGCGTCACACCAATGTCCACCAAGACCACAGGAACAGGCCATAATAACCACAATTTCTTCCACGTTTCGACTCTTAACACGTCCATCGTTGTTGGTGAGTGAATCTGTTATCCCGTCCCTATGGTCAGCCTTCAGGCTCCAGCTTCTGAGGTCTCCTTGTCCAATCCTCCCAAGGTGCTTAGCGCTTCGCTGGCCTGGAAGCGTGGAAGGCTTTGATGCACCTTCTGGTGTGACTTCCTAGCACTTTATTGGCCATTAGAGAGTTCAAAAGTTCCATTTCCTTGCGCACAACAATCCTTCTGGAGGGGCCCCCCATTAACGGTGCAAGACAGATCTCTATGCAGGGAGAATAGCACCTGGCACCAGCAGAAAGGCCCAATGCAGTACTATCCAAAATGGATCGGATGCCTGTGGCAAGACCCACTTCTTCACTCAACCTTGCGGCCTTGCGTTTGTTGCCAGGCCAAGACTCTGGCCACTTGACGTACATCGGAACAACGGTCGGAGCAACGCGCCTCAGCAGTGACGATGCGCCATTTCAAATCGGAATCAGAAGGATCAGGAGAAGTGAACAACTGCAGCGAGTCATGCCCATGGAAACTGCACCCAGCCGGACTGAGAAACATACCAGCAAAACCGACATGCAGCAGGCTTGAAGCCTGAGAGTTGTGACATGGCAGGCAAAGAAGACCCATTTGAGTAAAGTGTGTCAGTCTGACTTTAAAACCCACGTTTTCAAAAACGTCTTCTTGGTCCCCAGCTCTTTGGGCAGCTTTGCGAAGCCTTTCATGCTCAGCTCTCGTGCAGACTGGGAAAATTTGATCTTCTAGTCTTGGCCAGCTTTCCATTCACTTCATCTCTTATTCATGGTTTTAACATCCTGAGAGCAACAGGCGGATCATTGACATGTTGACCAAACCTTGTCTTGACAATCCTCGCAGAAAGCCATCAAGAACGGCACAAGCCTCAGCACATTGCAAGCAAAGGATTCTTCAATTGTTGGAACTGTTGTGCATGCGCAACTCCTTTGAGTTGCTGAGTTGCTGGACTCCTGTGCGATTTCACACACAAATCAGAAAGTGGACTCGACTCTTGGGCCAGAACACGCCAGCGAACACCCTTGTCAAGCGCGTCCCCAGGGCGCACACGACCTGAGTTTGACAAGAAAATGTAGAAATTGTAGGAAAGTCATGGTATGTCATGGTAAGTCCTCATTCAAATTTGCGTTGAAGAAAATTCTATGGTTTCAGAATCTCTTCATCAATCTTCTCTTCATCGACCATTCATGGACAGTTCCAGAAGGATCATTTGCAATATATGACCCAGATTCACCCCCAATGTTGATCTAAATATCAATAGTTTCAACATATATATATATATCATTTAATTTATAGACACCAAGTGCCAATAAACTCAATAAACTCAATAAACACCCACTAATAGACAACCAATGATCATTTTGGTGAAATCTCAGTCTTGGCTCCAGGCGGCTTCCTGTGATGTCCAAGAGCCAGCACAGCGCCTACGCAGAGTTCGAGCGGCTCAGAATTCCATGTATCCAGCGGCTCAATCTCTGCTGTAACGTTCGATCATCAGCAGTAAGTCGATGTAGTGTTTGCGAGTGAAATTCAATGTAAACACATTCAACTAGGAGAACAAGCAGAAAATTGGAAAAAAAGTCCAAGAACAACAGCTGAACAAGTCGTATGGTACAACTGGCGACACGAGTCGACACGTGCCAACGTCTCGCTTCTTGTCTCGCCTCAAGCTGTTCAGGAGACCTGGCGCGCCCGAATTGAATTGCCAAACCCCACTGTCATCCACTGCCGGGTTCCGCCCCATAGGTACGCCATGGCACGTCTTTTTCCACCGTGGCTGTGATATCGGCGATACCTGAAAGTATGGCCAAGCATGGCCCAACTCAGGTGACTCTAAAGTTCATTTCGCTCATTGTGGCTGCAACTACTGCATCTGTAGATTTGGCTGGAGCCAGCTGATTTCTTCAACATCTTGTGATGTTCAGATTTGAATTGCTGTGTCAAAGATGTCCTTCAGGTCGTGCTCAGCTGCCAAATCTGAGATGTATCACCGCAGGTTCTGAGTTCGTCCGGCTTTGGGACTCACATGAAGCATCTTCGCTTACAATGACACGAAGCTGCAGCCATTGCCTCCCACCTCGAAAGACACCAATGGGAAACAACGGAAAGAAAAGGATCTTACATCAACTGACCAACTCCGAACCAAAGCGATCAACTGATGGTCTTCAGAAACCAGGCAAACGCTTCGGCGAAAGTGCCAGGCACTGTTTCGGAAGCTGGAAGCTGTGTGGGTTCTTCGATGACCGGATCAACCGGTGCGGAGTGTGCCAAGAGCTTTGTGTGCTCCAGCAAGTCTGGATACATGGGCGGATTGGAGGTTTGCCCACTGAGAGCCCTTGGAAAACAAGTCGAAATACGTCGAAATTATCGCGTGAAAAACAAATGAACCACAGGCAAGCCCAACATCTTTTGCGAGCAAATACTTCATAGATCTTCATAGCAAGACTTCGCTACTGATTTAAGCTTGTATCATAGTAGAGAGCTGCATGATCATCAACAACCGCAAGCAAGGCAGTGGGCAATCACCCCTAGCTCTGGTGAGAGACACACGCAAACAGCTGCACCTGCTATAAGATCTTATCAAGGTCGGTTGCTTGGTGGTTGGGGGTTCCTGGTTTTCAGTGCTAGGATTTAGGACACCACATGTCGTGATGAAGGGTTTCTGGAATCCCACACAGCAACACCAGTTCATCAACCATGCAGGTCTGAAACATAAAAAATGAGCACTGCAACTACAGGTCCCTATCTCTGATAGCTGGATTATAGTTTGACCCCATTTATCCGGTACTTCATACTTAGAAGTAGTTGAAATCATGTTAACCCTTTGTACAACTGGCAGACTCCCTTTGCAGTTTTGATCCATGATACGCCCGCTCCAACTCCATGATCGCAAGAGTGGCAGCTGTTTTGTCATCCAACAGAGACTGGAAAGAAAACGTGTTGCAATTCGCACCTGACAACTCTCAGCAGGACAACAAAACACTGCAAGTAACAAACACGTCACGTACCAAGCTGGGAAAACATATCATCTTAATTTTGCCAGGTGACGAAGGGGGAGCTGTGCAGGCAGAATACCATCTCTGCTAAAGCCCATCTTTGCCAGAATTGCGGCCCGAAAAGGATTGGGCACCGTGTCTCGCCCTGGCACCATCGAATGTGCACCATGCAGCATCCCTTGCCAGTACCTTGGGCAAGCAACTCACAAGATTTTGAAATGTGGTCTACAGGCGCAAAAAAGAAACACTTCAATCTGAATCAATGACAGCTATCGATACTTGTATGCAAGACACGTATCGAAAAGGATGTGAAAATGAGTCAAGTGCTAAAGTGATGCTACATGTGCATACATGTGCCAAGTGAGTGATTTGCATGATGCGAGACTGACTTGTAAAAAAAAGGTACTCCACGCGGTTTTTCTTCATTGCTTCCTCCTCTTCGTGCGTTGGCGGCGTGCCATCTTCATGGTTCCTGGCAACAAATTTGGAATCTTCCATGGCACCAGCAACAAAGTGCTCGGTCAGGGCGAGCAAGTCCTGCCACACTGTGGTTGCAGGTCGGGTAACCTGGATCTACTTGGATCCCAAGGAAAACATAGGAAAACACATATCAGTAAAAGGTAGTATAAGTATGTATAAGTACAATTAAGTATAATGGCGAAGAGTGAGAGTACAAACAACCGAGGATCTTCTCTAGTTTGAATCAGTTTGCACTCCAGCTGCTGATGCAGAATGCATTTGTAGCTTCACGGTTTTGCAAGAGATGACCGCATCAAGTCTTGAGTGAAGATGTAGCAATGAAATGTAAAAGCGTTCTGGAAAGGCTGCTTACCGCTTACCTGCAAACTAACGCGTGCATCCTGGACCTCTTCACTGTCAGGCAAATAAGTTCAACCCTGCATTTTCTACCTGTGTTCGGTTCTGAACCGCTAGGCATTTCTGAGTATCGCAAATATTAAGTTGAGACACCTCTCGCGCATGGTATCAAGTCTTTCCAAACCTGCCTCAGTGATGCAGCCCGCATCGAGGTCTGCCATGGCACGAATCGAGCCAGAAGGAATGGATGGCAAAAGGATTAGCCTGAGCTCTTCTGGATGGAAGGAAACCAGCAAACAATCAACGATTTGAACAGTGCAGCATACATCTGTGGGCTCCTGACTCATTCTTGGTACCCTAGTCTACCCATAAAAAAATGTATGGTGAGGAATTTCAGCCAACATCAAACGCTACTCAACAAGAGGGAAAAAGACTGTACGGCTTTAGTGTTTTCAGACCAGCAAAGCGATAACCTTCAAGCTCACTGATAAATCCAAAAAACTCCACAAGTGGCATGAGCGCACAAGCAATGCCTGCGTGTCGAAGAGTTCCCGCGTAGGTTGCCAGGGTTCTCAGAGCCATGGCGGCGCAATGGTCACTGGATGCCATATCTATGGCGAACGTCTCCGCAACCTTCATGGCGGTTCCAAGCCCACAGGCGGTAAAACTTGCACACTCCTCCAGCGAAGGCTGGTCCGCCGACAGCGAGGCCGTTGATTCTGTGTGGGACTTTGGTGACAGATTCAACGCCCCTGGAGGCGGAACGGCCATCATCGGCTCTGAGTCGAAATCGTCGCTGTTCCTGGACTGGTTTTGTGAAGTTTCAAATGACCCTGCACTTATGCATCAACACAATCGGAAGAACGCCCCCAGAGTCCACAGACATTCCTTGTTCTGTTGAAACCCAAAATAGATATAATGCGCATATGGTATTCTTATCGGAATACTGCATAACAATATGAGTACATGTATAGACTAGATATATCCACATACAATATCTGTACTTGGACCCATAACACTGTATATATAATATATACTAGAGAGAGAGAGAGATTGCGTTGTGTATTCACATTCATTCCCCAATCTTCCTCAAGAATACCGTCCCACAGAATTATTGCTGGATCTTTTGAAAAGCTTCACAAAGGGAGCGCTCCAGTGGTTCACTCCCACATCTGTGGGAGTCAGGGATCCTAGTTTCCAGACCAGACTTCCCACTATAACACCACAGACCATCTGTGTGACGTCTGTGATGTCAAGCTTGATCAGTTCGGCCAGATGGTCCCAAAGGTCCTGCAGCTATCCAAGCTATCCGGACCATGGACACTCGACACCCTTGCCAGGGAATAGGCCACTATTGGATTGATCGCATTGACGGTCTGCTTCACAAAAGCCCAGGCCAATTACATCTCTTTGGTATAGATTTGGGGATACAAAACCGTGCAACCTGCTCGAGGTACGGCGTTGCTTCTGCTTAAAGAGAATTTGAGAATTCAGATTTTGCAAAAGCCTTGTTCTTCGCTTTTCAGAAGGTCGTGTCCCATATTGCCCCCCAACTCTCACTCCTTCGTGGGGTACCGGGAATACAGTCCTCTTCACGGAATGCCCATTTTTGCAAAGCCGGAGCATTCCTGTTTTTGGCTGCTTGTGCCATGTTTGCCCAATTCTGCCACAGCAAAGTGCACAAAGGGGTCGGCAACCTTGAAAATCTGGTATGCAATCGAATGTGCTCAATGACATCTGACTTCATGAATGTTTCAACAAGTGAAGTATGAAACGTCTGAGGGAGCAATGTGCCAATCTCCTTTCAAGAAACAAATGGACCAGAAATTCAAGCGTGACAACGCATAAATCTTCCAGCATGACGCCTTTCCTAATCCAGTACAGGGGCATGACATGTCATGTCAAATGTCATGACTTGCCAATAACTCAACCAAGCTTCCTGGACTTTGCCATTTCCAAGGCAGTCCGCAACAGCTGTTCCTCGCCCATCTTCATCTTCGAAAAAAGTGTTAACATGGCGTTGCGCGCCTGGGTGCGGAGCAGGGCCTCTTCATGGGCCGTGTAGGCCATCGCCACTCTGAGGATCGGGATGTCGCTGTCTGTCATGAGGAATGGCAGCGTCTCCACGTCTATTCGCAAGCTGACCGTTGAGACAGAATCGGATGAACTTCGTCTCTTGACAAGAGACGAAGTTCATCCGATTCTCCTGACGCTGAAATACAGATGAATCAAAAAGAAAGAATTGAGTTTGCGAATAGAGCTCTATTGCGAGTCAGATGGATTGAGCCATTGTAACAGAACTTGCTTCGCGCCGCAAGGGGCACAACTTGCACAACTTCCCAGCTCCTCAATTCGAAGATCTGGCTCACCAGACCACAACCATCCTCCTGCGGTCTTTGTCATTCCAGGGATTCCAGAGCAACATCGAACATGTATTGGGTATGGGCATGCGAATTGGTCATTTTGATGCCAAGCTCCAATCATGAACAACTTTGAAATCACGATGGGAGAAGCAATAGGCGACTTTGCATGTCAATACAGTAGGCATATGATCTCATTTTTCTGCATGTGTGTGAATGTGTGCCCCTGTGTCTCACAAAGCTGTCCTCCACATTCAGCAGGATTAGGCACAGCGACTGCCACGCCTGTGCGCGTATGATCTCGGGAGTTGAGACTGCTAGCAGTGCTTCTACTAGAATACTCAATCCTCTCTTCTCCAAGTTGCCAGGGAGGATGATGCAGTCGTGGCATCTTTCTCCAAGAAAGATGCCACGGCTACATCATCCTCCCTGGCTCCAAACAATGCACGCGCCAGGTCATGCAGGCTTTGGATCACCAGCTTGGCTTCATGGGGCGTGTGGGGCCAATGTTCCTTGAACTCCTGATGTCCATACGACAACTGAAACTTCAAGGAGGACAGCAGTCCCTCCATGCCCTCTTTTGTCAATGTCTCTTGCGACTGCAAAGGCTCATTTGGCTCTTGCAATGAGAGCACAGACTCCGCGACGTGGGTGAGCCAGCCGCTAATTGTCTCTAACATAGGCTCGAACATTGCCGCGTAGAGAGACAGGTGTTCTGTCGCAACGCAGTTTATTGAAACCTGCTTGAGCCCAAGCTGCAAACGAGCACTTGGGTTTCAGCCTGACCAGAAAAGCTCAGAGGCTCAGGCCACGTGAGGTGAAGCCCCGTGAGGCTCAGTAACATGTGTATATATATAATATATATATATATGTCTAACCCCAATGATATTGGGATATATTGGGATATACAGATCTGAATAAAAATCAATCATTAATTCACTCATTTGAAAAGTTCGGCTAAAATGGAATGGCTACCCACATCTACACCATCATTCCAGTGACGTTGTGACGTGAGGTCTTTTGCAATTTATCCACGGCAACGGGAAATTCTTCCGTTGCGGAAAAGTATGGAAGATTTTCCACTGGCTTTTCCACTCAAATGTTATACAATCATGATGTCACTGTTCCCCATAATTTTGAGACACGCCCAAACCAATGTTTATTGGACAAATCTCTTTCTGATGGTCAAATCCCTATTTTGGATGACTAAGCCCACCATTCCTTTGTTCCATATCACTTGAATACTGTCTATTGCTGGTTAAAATCCCCATGTTTCATAGCTGAACCACTATTTTTCATGGTCAATCCCTATGATAAAAGCCACCATTCATGTGTTATCAACAAATATCAGTGTTCCGCCCCATAGGTACGCCATGGCACGTCTTTTTCCGCCGTGGCTGTGATATCGGCGATACCTGAAAGTATGGCCAAGCATGGCCCAACTCAGGTGACTCTAAAGTTCATTTCGCTCATTGTGGCTGCAACTACTGCATCTGTAGATTTGGCTGGAGCCAGCTGATTTCTTCAACATCTTGTGATGTTCAGATTTGAATTGCTGTGTCAAAGATGTCCTTCAGGTCGTGCTCAGCTGCCAAATCTGAGATGTATCACCGCAGGTTCTGAGTTTGTCCGGCTTTGGGACTCACATGAAGCATCTTCGCTTACAATGACACGAAGCTGCAGCCATTGCCTCCCACCTCGAAAGACACCAATGGGAAACAACGGAAAGAAAAGGATCCGACCAAAGAAAACTTACATCAACTGACCAACTCCGAACCAAAGCGATCAACTGGCCTTCAGAAACCAGGCAAACGCTTCGGCGAAAGTGCCAGGCACTGTTTCGGACGCTGGAAGCTGTGTGGGTTCTTCGATGACCGGATCAACCGGATCAACCGGTGCGGAGTGTGCCAAGAGCTTTGTGTGCTCCAGCAAGTCTGGATACCTGGGCGGATCGTTGGAGGTTTGCCCACTGAGAGCCCTTGGAAAACAAGTCGAAATACGTCGAAATGATTGCGTGAAAAACAAATGAACCACAGGCAAGCCCAACATCTTTTGCGAGCAAATACTTCATAGATCTTCATAGCAAGACTTCGCTACTGATTTAAGCTTGTATCATAGTAGAGAGCTGCATGATCATCATCAACCGCAAGCAAGGCAGTGGGCAATCACCCCTAGCTCTGGTGAGAGACACACGCAAACAGCTACACCTGATACTGTATAAGATCTTATCAAGGTCGGTTGCTTGGTGGTTGGGGGTTGCTGGTTTTCAGCGCTAGGATTTAGGACACCACATGTCGTGATGAAGGGTTTCTGGAATCCCACACAGCAACACCAGTTCATCAACCATGTAGGTCTGAAACATAAAAAATAATGAGCACTGCAACTACAGGTCCCTATCTCTGATAGCTGGATTATAGTTTGACCCCATTTATCCGGTACTTCATACTTAGAAGTAGTTGAAATCATGTTAACCCTTTGTACAACTGGCAGACTCCCTTTGCAGTTTTGATCCATGATACGCCCGCTCCAACTCCATGATCGCAAGAGTGGCAGCTGTTTTGTCATCCAGCAGAGACTGGAAGGAAAACGTGTTGCAATTCGCACCTGACAACTCTCAGCAGGACAACAAAACACTGCAAGTAACAAACACGTCACGTACCAAGCTGGGAAAAACATATCATCTTAATTTTGCCAGGTGACGAAGGGGGAGCTGTGCAGGCAGAATACCATCTCTGCTAAAGCCCATCTTTGCCAGAATTGCGGCCCGAAAAGGATTGGGCACCGTGTCTCGCCCTGGCACCATCGAATGTGCACCATGCAGCATCCCTTGCCAGTACCTTGGGCAAGCAACTCACAAGATTTTGAAATGTGGTCTACAGGCGCAAAAAAGAAACACTTCAATCTGAATCAATGACAGCTATCGATACTTGTATGCAAGACACGTATCGAAAAGGATGTGAAAATGAGTCAAGTGCTAAAGTGATGCTACATGTGCATACATGTGCCAAGTGAGTGATTTGCATGATGCGAGACTGACTTGTAAAAAAAAGGTACTCCACGCGGTTTTTCTTCATTGCTTCCTCCTCTTCGTGCGTTGGCGGCGTGCCATCTTCATGGTTCCTGGCAACAAATTTGGAATCTTCCATGGCACCAGCAACAAAGTGCTCGGTCAGGGCGAGCAAGTCCTGCCACACTGTGGTTGCAGGTCGGGTATCCACCTGGATCTACTTGGATCCCAAGGAAAACATAGGAAAACACATATCAGTAAAAGGTAGTATAAGTATGTATAAGTACAATTAAGTATAATGGCGAAGAGTGAGAGTACAAACAACCGAGGATCTTCTCTAGTTTGAATCAGTTTGCACTCCAGCTGCTGATGCAGAATGCATTTGTAGCTGCACGGTTTTGCAAGAGATGATCGCATCAAGTCTTGAGTGAAGATGTAGCAATGAAATGTAAAAGCGTTCTGGAAAGGCTGCTTACCGCTTACCTGCAAACTAACGCGTGCATCCTGGACCTCTTCAGTGTCAGGCAAACAAGTTCAACCCTGCATTTTCTACCTGTGTTCGGTTCTGAACCGCTAGGCATTTCTGAGTATCGCAAATATTAAGTTGAGACACCTCTCGCGCATGGTATCAAGTCTTTCCAAACCTGCCTCAGTGATGCAGCCCGCATCGAGGTCTGCCATGGCACGAATCGAGCCAGAAGGAATAAATGGCAAAAGGATTAGCCTGAGCTCTTCTGGATGGAAGGAAACAAGCAAACAATCAACGATTTGAACAGTGCAGCATACATCTGTGGGCTCCTGACTCATTCTTGGTACCCTAGTCTACCAAAAAAACATGTATGGTGAGGAATTTCAGCCAACATCAAACGCTACTCAACAAGAGGGAAAAAGACTGTACGGCTTTAGTGTTTCCAGACCAGCAAAGCGATAACCTTCAAGCTCACTGATAAATCCAAAAGACTCCACAAGTGGCATGAGCGCACAAGCAATGCCTGCGTGTCGAAGAGTTCCCGCGTAGGTTGCCAGGGTTCTCAGAGCCATGGCGGCGCAATGCTCACTGGATGCCATATCTATGGCGAACGTCTCCGCAACCTTCATGGCGGTTCCAAGCCCACACGCAGTAAAGCTTGCACACTCCTCCAGCGAAGACTGGTCCGCCGACAGCGAGGCCGTTGATTCTGTGTGGGACTTCGGCGACAGATTCCACGCCCCTGGAGGCGGAACGGCCATCATCGGCTCTGAGTCGAAATCGTCGCTGTTCCTGGACTGGTTGTGCGAAGTTTCAAGTGACCCTGCACTTATGCATCAACACAATCGGAAGAACGCCCCCAGAGTCCACAGACATTCCTTGTTCTGTTGAAACCCAAAATAGATATAATGCGCATATGGTATTCTTATCGGAATACTGCATAACAATATGAGTACATGTATAGACTAGATATGTCCACATACAATATCTCTACTTGGACCCACAACACTGTATATATATATATACTAGAGAGAGAGAGAGAGATTGCGTTGTGTATTCACATTCATTCCCCAATCTTCCTCAAGAATACCGTCCCACAGAATTATTGCTGGATCTTTTGAAAAGCTTCACAAAGGGAGCGCTCCAGTGGTTCACTCCCACATCTGTGGGAGTCAGGGATCCGAGTTTCCAGACCAGACTTCCCACTATAACACCACAGACCATCTGTGTGACGTCTGTGATGTCAAGCTTGATCAGTTCGGCCAGATGGTCCCAAAGGTCCTGCAGCTATCCCAGCTATCCGAGCTATCCGGACCATGGACACCCGACACCCTTGCCAGGGAATAGGCCACTATTGGATTGATCGCATTGACGGTCTGCTTCACAAAAGCCTGTACACATAGATTTGGGGATACAAAACCGTGCAACCTGCTCGAGGTACGGCGTTGCTTCTGCTTAAAGAGAATTTGAGAATTCAGATTTTGCAAAAGCCTTGTTCTTCGCTTTTCAGAAGGTCGTGTCCCATATTGCCCCCCAACTCTCACTCCTTTGTGGGGTACCGGGAATACAGTCCTCTTCACGGAATGCCCATTTTTGCAAAGCCGGAGCATTCCTGTTTTTGGCTGCTTGTGCCATGTTTGCCCAATTCTGCCACAGCAAAGTGCACAAAGGGGTCGGCAACCTTGAAAATCTGGGATGCAATCGAATGTGCTCAATGACATCTGACTTCATGAATGTTTCAACAAGTGAAGTATGAAACGTCTGAGGGAGCAATGTGCCAATCTCCTGACAAGAAACAAATGGACCAGAAATTCAAGCGTGACAACGCATAAATCTTCCAGCATGACGCCTTTCCTAATCCAGTACAGGGGCATGACATGTCATGTCAAATGTCATGACTTGCCAATAACTCAACCAAGCTTCCTGGACTTTGCCATTTCCAAGGCAGTCCGCAACAGCTGTTCCTCGCCCATCTTCATCTTCGAAAAAAGTGTCAACATGGCGTTGCGCGCCTGGGTGCGGAGCAGGGCCTCTTCATGGGCCGTGTAGGCCATCGCCACTCTGAGGATCGGGATGTCGCTGTCTGTCATGAGGAACGGCAGCGTCTCCACGTCTATTCGCATGCTGACTGTTTTGAGACAAGAGACGAAGTTCATCCGATTCTCCTGACGCTGAAATACAGATGAATCAAAAAGAAAGAATTGAGTTTGCGAATAGAGCTCTATTGCGGGTCAGATTGATTGAGCCATTGTAACAGAACTTGCTTCGCGCCGCAAGGGGCACAACTTGCACAACTTCCCAGCTCCTCAATTCGAAGATCTGGCTCGCCAGACCACAACACATCCAGCTCGCGCCCAATGATCAACCGTTGGAAGACATCCTCCTGCGGTCTTTGTCATTCCAGGGATTCCAGAGCAACATCGAACATGTATTGGATGTGGGCATGCGAATTGGTCATTTTGGCGCCAAGCTCCAATCATGAACAACTTTGAAATCATGATGGGAGAAGCAATAGGCGATAGGCGACTTTGCATGTCAATACAGTAGGCATATGATCTCATTTTTCTGCATGTGTGTGAATGTGTGCCCCTGTGTCTCACAAAGCTGTCCTCCACATTCAGCAGGATTAGGCACAGCGACTGCCACGCCTGTGCGCGGATGATCTCGGGAGTTGACTTCGCGAGCAGTGCTTCTACTAGAAGACTCAATCCCCTCTTCTCCAAGAAAGATGCCACGACTGCATCATCCTCCCTGGCTCCAAACAATGCACGCGCCAGGTCATGCAGGCTTTGGATCACCAGCTTGGCTTCATGGGGCGTGTGGGGCCAATGTTCCTTGAACTCCTGATGTCCATACGACAATGGAAACTTCAAGGAGGACAGCAGTCCCTCCATGCCCTCTTTTGTCAATGTCTCTTGCGACTGCAAAGGCTCATTTGGCTCTTGCAATGAGAGCACAGACTCCGCGACGTGGGTGAGCCAGCCGCTAATTGTCTCTAACATAGGCTCGAACATTGCCGCGTAGAGAGACAGGTGTTCTGTCGCAACGCAGTTTATTTGAAACCTGCTTGAGCCCAAGCTGCAAACGAGCACTTGGGTTTCAGCCTGACCAGAAAAGCTCAGAGGCTCAGGCCACGTGAGGTGAAGCCCCGTGAGGCTCAGTAACATATGTATATATATATATATATGTCTAACCCCAATGATATTGGGATATATTGGGATATACAGATCTGAATAAAAATCGATCATTAATTCACTCATTTGAAAAGTTCGGCTAAAATGGAATGGCTACCCACATCTACACCATCATTCCAGTGACGTTGTGACGTGAGGTCTTTTGCAATTTATCCACGGCAACGGGAAATTCTTCCGTTGCGGAAAAGTATGGAAGATTTTCCACTGGCTTTTCCACTCAAGTGTTATACAATCATGATGTCACTGTTCCCCATAATTTTGAGACACACCCAAACCAATGTTTATTGGACAAATCTCTTTCTGATGGTCAAATCCCTATTTTGGATGACTAAGCCCACCATTCCTTTGTTCCATATCACTTGAATACTGTCTATTGCTGGTTAAAATCCCCATGTTTCATAGCTGAACCACTATTTTTCATGGTCAATCCCTATGATAAAAGCCACCATTCATGTGTTATCAACAAATATCAGTGTTCCGCCCCATAGGTACGCCATGGCACGTTTTTTTCCGCCGTGGCTGTGATATCGGCGATACCTGAAAGTATGGCCAAGCATGGCCCAACTCAGGTGACACTCTAAAGTTCATTTCGCTCATTGTGGCTGCAACTACTGCATCTGTAGATTTGGCTGGAGCCAGCTGATTTCTTCAACATCTTGTGATGTTCAGATTTGAATTGCTGTGTCAAAGATGTCCTTCAGGTCGTGCTCAGCTGCCAAATCTGAGATGTATCACCGCAGGTTCTGAGTTCGTCCGGCTTTGGGACTCACATGAAGCATCTTCGCTTACAATGACACGAAGCTGCAGCCATTGCCTCCCACCTCGAAAGACACCAATGGGAAACAACGGAAAGAAAAGGATCCGACCAAAGAAAACTTACATCAACTGACCAACTCCGAACCAAAGCGATCAACTGGCCTTCAGAAACCAGGCAAACGCTTCGGCGAAAGTGCCAGGCACTGTTTCGGACGCTGGAAGCTGTGTGGGTTCTTCGATGACCGGATCAACCGGATCAACCGGTGCGGAGTGTGCCAAGAGCTTTGTGTGCTCCAGCAAGTCTGGATACCTGGGCGGATCGTTGGAGCTTTGCCCACTGAGAGCCCTTGGAAAACAAGTCGAAATACGTCGAAATGATTGCGTGAAAAACAAATGAACCACAGGCAAGCCCAACATCTTTTGCGAGCAAATACTTCATAGATCTTCATAGCAAGACTTCGCTACTGATTTAAGCTTGTATCATAGTAGAGAGCTGCATGATCATCAACAACCGCAAGCAAGGCAGTGGGCAATCACCCCTAGCTCTGGTGAGAGACACACGCAAACAGCTACACCTGATATAAGATCTTATCAAGGTCGGTTGCTTGGTGGTTGGGGGTTGCTGGTTTTCAGTGCTAGGATTTAGGACACCACATGTCGTGATGAAGGGTTTCTGGAATCCCACACAGCAACACCAGTTCATCAACCATGCAGGTCTGAAACATAAAAATAATGAGCACTGCAACTACAGGTCCCTATCTCTGATAGCTGGATTATAGTTTGACCCCATTTATCCGGTACTTCATACTTAGAAGTAGTTGAAATCATGTTAACCCTTTGTACAACTGGCAGACTCCCTTTGCAGTTTTGATCCATGATACGCCCGCTCCAACTCCATGATCGCAAGAGTGGCAGCTGTTTTGTCATCCAGCAGAGACTGGAAAGAAAACGTGTTGCAATTCGCACCTGACAACTCTCAGCAGGACAACAAAACACTGCAAGTAACAAACACGTCACGTACCAAGCTGGGAAAAACATATCATCTTAATTTTGCCAGGTGACGAAGGGGGAGCTGTGCAGGCAGAATACCATCTCTGCTAAAGCCCATCTTTGCCAGAATTGCGGCCCGAAAAGGATTGGGCACCGTGTCTCGCCCTGGCACCATCGAATGTGCACCATGCAGCATCCCTTGCCAGTACCTTGGGCAAGCAACTCACAAGATTTTGAAATGTGGTCTACAGGCGCAAAAAAGAAACACTTCAATCTGAATCAATGACAGCTATCGATACTTGTATGCAAGACACGTATCGAAAAGGATGTGAAAATGAGTCAAGTGCTAAAGTGATGCTACATGTGCATACATGTGCCAAGTGAGTGATTTGCATGATGCGAGACTGACTTGTAAAAAAAAAGGTACTCCACGCGGTTTTTCTTCATTGCTTCCTCCTCTTCGTGCGTTGGCGGCGTGCCATCTTCATGGTTCCTGGCAACAAATTTGGAATCTTCCATGGCACCAGCAACAAAGTGCTCGGTCAGGGCGAGCAAGTCCTGCCACACTGTGGTTGCAGGTCGGGTATCCACCTGGATCTACTTGGATCCCAAGGAAAACATAGGAAAACACATATCAGTAAAAGGTAGTATAAGTATAATTAAGTACAATTAAGTATAATGGCGAAGAGTGAGAGTACAAACAACCGAGGATCCTCTCTAGTTTGAATCAGTTTGCACTCCAGCTGCTGATGCAGAATGCATTTGTAGCTGCACGGTTTTGCAAGAGATGATTGCATCAAGTCTTGAGTGAAGATGTAGCAATGAAATGTAAAAGCGTTCTGGAAAGGCTGCTTACCGCTTACCTGCAAACTAACGCGTACATCCTGGACCTCTTCAGTGTCAGGCAAACAAGTTCAACCCTGCATTTTCTACCTGTGTTCGGTTCTGAACCGCTAGGCATTTCTAAGTATCGCAAATATTACAGTAAGTTGAGACACCTCTCGCGCATGGTATCAAGTCTTTCCAAACCTGCCTCAGTGATGCAGCCCGCATCGAGGTCTGCCATGGCACGAATCGAGCCAGAAGGAATAAATGGCAAAAGGATTAGCCTGAGCTCTTCTGGATGGAAGGAAACAAGCAAACAATCAACGATTTGAACAGTGCAGCATACATCTGTGGGCTCCTGACTCATTCTTGGTACCCTAGTCTACCAAAAAAACATGTATGGTGAGGAATTTCAGCCAACATCAAACGCTACTCAACAAGAGGGAAAAAGACTGTACGGCTTTAGTGTTTCCAGACCAGCAAAGTGATAACCTTCAAGCTCACTGATAAATCCAAAAGACTCCACAAGTGGCATGAGCGCACAAGCAATGCCTGCGTGTCGAAGAGTTCCCGCGTAGGTTGCCAGGGTTCTCAGAGCCATGGCGGCGCAATGCTCACTGGATGCCATATCTATGGCGAACGTCTCCGCAACCTTCATGGCGGTTCCAAGCCCACACGCAGTAAAGCTGGCACACTCCTCCAGCGAAGACTGGTCCGCCGACAGCGAGGCCGTTGATTCTGTGTGGGACTTCGGCGACAGATTCCACGCCCCTGGAGGCGGAACGGCCATCATCGGCTCTGAGTCGAAATCGTCGCTGTTCCTGGACTGGTTGTGCGAAGTTTCAAGTGACCCTGCACTTATGCATCAACACAATCGGAAGAACGCCCCCAGAGTCCACAGACATTCCTTGTTCTGGTGAAACCCAAAATAGATATAATGCGCATATGGTATTCTTATCGGAATACTGCATAACAATATGAGTACATGTATAGACTAGATATGTCCACATACAATATCTCTACTTGGACCCACAACACTGTATATATATATACTAGAGAGAGAGAGAGAGATTGCGTTGTGTATTCACATTCATTCCCCAATCTTCCTCAAGAATACCGTCCCACAGAATTATTGCTGGATCTTTTGAAAAGCTTCACAAAGGGAGCGCTCCAGTGGTTCACTCCCACATCTGTGGGAGTCAGGGATCCTAGTTTCCAGACCAGACTTCCCACTATAACACCACAGACCATCTGTGTGACGTCTGTGATGTCAAGCTTGATCAGTTCGGCCAGATGGTCCCAAAGGTCCTGCAGCTATCCCAGCTATCCGAGCTATCCGGACCATGGACACCCGACACCCTTGCCAGGGAATAGGCCACTATTGGATTGATCGCATCGACGGTCTGCTTCACAAAAGCCTAGGCCAATTACATCTCTTTGGTACACATAGATTTGGGGATACAAAACCGTGCAACCTGCTCGAGGTACGGCGTTGCTTCTGCTTAAAGAGAATTTGAGAATTCAGATTTTGCAAAAGCCTTGTTCTTCGCTTTTCAGAAGGTCGTGTCCCATATTGCCCCTTAACTCTCACTCCTTTGTGGGGTACCGGGAATACAGTCCTCTTCACGGAATGCCCATTTTTGCAAAGCCGGAGCATTCCTGTTTTTGGCTGCTTGTGCCATGTTTGCCCAATTCTGCCACAGCAAAGTGCACAAAGGGGTCGGCAACCTTGAAAATCTGGGATGCAATCGAATGTGCTCAATGACATCTGACTTCATGAATGTTTCAACAAGTGAAGTATGAAACGTCTGAGGGAGCAATGTGCCAATCTCCTTTCAAGAAACAAATGGACCAGAAATTCAAGCGTGACAACGCATAAATCTTCCAGCATGACGCCTTTCCTAATCCAGTACAGGGGCATGACATGTCATGTCAAATGTCATGACTTGCCAATAACTCAACCAAGCTTCCTGGACTTTGCCATTTCCAAGGCAGTCCGCAACAGCTGTTCCTCGCCCATCTTCATCTTCGAAAAAAGTGTCAACATGGCGTTGCGCGCCTGGGTGCGGAGCAGGGCCTCTTCATGGGCCGTGTAGGCCATCGCCACTCTGAGGATCGGGATGTCGCTGTCTGTCATGAGGAACGGCAGCGTCTCCACGTTTATTCGCATGCTGACTGTTTTGAGACAAGAGACGAAGTTCATCCGATTCTCCTGACGCTGAAATACAGATGAATCAAAAAGAAAGAATTGAGTTTGCGAATAGAGCTCTATTGCGGGTCAGATTGATTGAGCCATTGTAACAGAACTTGCTTCGCGCCGCAAGGGGCACAACTTGCACAACTTCCCAGCTCCTCAATTCGAAGATCTGGCTCGCCAGACCACAACACATCCAGCTCGCGCCCAATGATCAACCGTTGGAAGACATCCTCCTGCGGTCTTTGTCATTCCAGGGATTCCAGAGCAACATCGAACATGTATTGGATGTGGGCATGCGAATTGGTCATTTTGGCGCCAAGCTCCAATCATGAACAACTTTGAAATCATGATGGGAGAAGCAATAGGCGACTTATGGCGACTTTGCATGTCAATACAGTAGGCATATGATCTCATTTTTCTGCATGTGTGTGTGAATGTGTGCCCCTGTGTCTCACAAAGCTGTCCTCCACATTCAGCAGGATTAGGCACAGCGACTGCCACGCCTGTGCGCGGATGATCTCGGGAGTTGACTTCGCGAGCAGTGCTTCTACTAGAAGACTCAATCCCCTCTTCTCCAAGAAAGATGCCACGACTGCATCATCCTCCCTGGCTCCAAACAATGCACGCGCCAGGTCATGCAGGCTTTGGATCACCAGCTTGGCTTCATGGGGCGTGTGGGGCCGATGTTCCTTGAACTCCTGATGTCCATACGACAATGGAAACTTCAAGGAGGACAGCAGTCCCTCCATGCCCTCTTTTGTCAATGTCTCTTGCGACTGCAAAGGCTCATTTGGCTCTTGCAGTGACGGCACAGACTCCGCGACGTAGGTGAGCCATCCGCTAACTGTCTCTAACATAGGCTCGAACATTGCCGCGTAGAGAGACAGGTGTTCTGTCGCAACGCAGTTTATTTGAAATCTGCTTGAGTCCAAGCTGCAAACGAGCACTTGGGTTTCAGCCTCACCAGAAAAGCTCAGAGGCTCAGGCCACGTGAGGTGAAGCCCCGTGGCAACAAAGTCAGAATTTGGAGTTGGATGACATGATTTTCTTGATCCGCCCTTCCTTTGATGAAGGGCCGTTGCCGGCTATAAATCTGAAAGCCCTGAACTAGGGATACTTATATAGTATCTACCACTCAAGCTACACGCGCATTTATCTATGACGACTGGTTGGGGCAAATAATAACGCCAGAAAAGGACTGACAGGATCCTCTGCTTTGACTGGATCCCCTTCCAGCTGTCAAACTCAATCAAGCAATCGCCAGATGTCCGAGATTAGGATCATTTCATATCACTTCTCACCAACGGCCAAGCGAACAGGTCCATCATGGCCCGACAGTCCTACAGGTGTGTGTGTGTGTGTGTGTTCATCTATATATACAGAATGTATGGGTATATATATA
Organism: Cladocopium goreaui; assembly: GCA_947184155.2. Lineage (NCBI taxonomy): Eukaryota > Dinophyceae > Suessiales > Symbiodiniaceae > Cladocopium > Cladocopium goreaui. The sequence continues at coordinate 350,348 of CAMXCT020006634.1, read as the reverse complement.
TAATATACACATACGGTAGATAGATTAGATTCAGATTTATATAGATAGATTTAGATATTGTATAATTGTATATAATTGTATAAGTTTTTTGAATATTGTGGATACATCAGGTAGGATCAAATCTATCAGGATGGTTTTCCCTTGAGCACCCGATCCAAATGCCAAAAACGCTGCAGTCCATCCTGTACTGCCCCCAGGCCCGGTATAGTGTAGCATGAGGTGACATTCTGAAACAAACAAAAAAAGCACTAGAAGATGGAATCTCAGGGAGTTCATAATCAACCTGTGTTGCTAGGGATGATGCAAAATGCAAACATGTCAGTTCTGCGCTCGAAAGCCCAAAGCGCCCAAGGACTGCCACGGGCAAGTTCTTTGGGCGGAGACCACTTGGAACATGTCCATGTCATTCCATGTCCATCGATTTCCAATGGGATTTCCAATGGGATTTCCATGGAGCTTTGCCCCAAAAATGTCAGCACTCAGATGGTCTCAGATGGTCTCAGGATCTGACTCGCAAGGTGTTCATTGCAGCACAAGGCCGCTGGTGTGGCGACAGCAGGAGTCGGAGCCTCGAGAGCAAAAAACGGGAGCCATGAAGGGTTGGTCCAGGTTCCAATGTTCCAATGATTCCAGCTGTATTGGAAATGTGTTGCGAATAAGTTGGGCGATGGTGATGTTTCACTGAAAACACTTTCAAACATGTTTTAGATGCGTTGGTACAATCCTGGACAATCGAATCTTCACTATATGGAACCACAAGATAATATAGACTTCGAACTCGGCAGTCCTGCCCAGGACCCCACACATGAATCTCATGCCAAGGTCAAGGGCATAAATAACATCCCAAGCAAAGATCATGATTCACCAACTCCAGTTTTCCTCTGGTTGTGCATCTCAGTCGCGACAGGGTCGCAACAAGTCGCACCATGGAAGCAGGTGGCTCATCACTGTACCGGTTTGGCCACGGCCCCCAGTGGACCACCAGGGCTTCTAATTTTGGAACCACAAACACCTCAAGGACGTCGAAGCCATCGAGTCTTGTGGTTCATCAAAACAGCTGCACATTGTGGCATTATGATTATGTGGCATTGCAGTTCTACATCCAGCAGCTGAACAGCTGTGGTCTGGAGAGATCTCAAAAACTTCCTGCGGAGATGTTGGACATAAAATTAATAATTTCAGCCCTGCAGGAATGCAGATCTGCAAATGAAAATGGCATTGAAAGATCTAATCTATTCTGACTATTGTGCCACTTCCTTGCACCGGAAAAAGGAAGGACAAATCGTGGAGAGCTGCAGCTTCGTGCTGAGCTGCAACAGAAAATCCATAAGACATCCCAAGAAACAAAAATGATGCAATGGCTATCACCCCATGCCTTGGGCTGTTCAGGCGCAATTAGGATGCCCAATCCCAGGATTTTCCTATTGCAGGGACTCTGCCAGCAGCACTCTCAATTGAGGAACGTCGTGCAGAGATGGTTCCTGCAGGAACAGAGGACTGCCATCCTGGGGACACATACCTTCAGCTGGCACACATTCTGAGGCTTTTCTTTCCTATCCCTTATTCATATTAATTAGTCATTAGTCATTCGTTATGTCAATATCACATTCACTCATTTTCAACCAAGCTCAATCAATATCAACCATCAATCAACATTTAAAAAATGACCATCATTGGGCATCATGGCTTCATCCCCTCAGCGTTGCTCTAGTCTAGTGACTCAATCGTGTCCTCCTGCACAATCGCTTTGGACCATGACCTGGCTGTGACAAAGTCCCCCATATATCTTAAACTTATATAAATATTCTTCAATAAATAATCTTTAAAAAATAGTAGTAATAATAATAATAGTAATATACTATACCGTAATCTGATGGCTAACAACGACATACTCAATGCACTCCCAAAGCTGTAAAGTTAGCAGCAAAAATCAGCATCCGCAAAGCAGGCTTCACACCTAAAGCACGTTTCGAGGAGCGCAGCTGAGTGCGTCTTCTCTGCCACCTCAGTTGATCTCCGCAGCCAATTTCCTGTTGGATGATGGGCCCCGAAATGAGCATCGGACAGCTGTGGCAGCTGATGCCATGCGCTCCACTTTCCGCTGCCATTCTGAAGCCTTTCCACCATGCACGAGCCATCGGCCATCGCTCACTTGTTATTTTTTTGTCTGAATTGGCCAACTTAGCCCGAATGATTCATAGCCAAAAATAAGTGCGGAGAAGGGTTTGCCCAACCATCATAGTGACTTTCCCTCAGAAGAATTTCAATCCAATCTCTCAAAGACTCACAAACAATTGTCGGCACATAGAATTGCAAAGAACCCCTTTCTTCGCCTGCCAGGCATCGAGCAAAGGAATAGCCTGCCAACCGAAGGATTGGCTTCACCAAGGTGTCGTGAGCAACAAAATGTGATCCTCCTACGTCCAGATTCAAATGGCGACAACTGAAGGGTATCCATGTGCGGGAGTTACCACTGCACACCCCTTGAGATTTCAGCCAACCATGCAGCAATATGGTAACATCCCAAAAACCTCCGGAGCCAATAAGCTCAAGAGAAAACGCCCTCTAGCCCCAAGCTATTTGAGATGCCAGAGGTTCCTTAAAGCACTGAAAGAAGGGTGGTTGATGATCACCCCCATAACGCCTTTGCTGTTGTAGCACCAACCTGTGCACAAGTCCGGGCCCCAGGCCTTTCCGGGCGCCTCAAGCTGCCAGCCAGCCAGGCCAAAGTCGGAGTCCGAGAGGGACACTGTGGATCTGCCAAGGAAAAGGATTGGAAAAGGATCAACACGCTCAACCGATCTCAAGAAAATCTAGAGGTGTTTCAAAGACTTTTTTATTGCAAACCAACTGGGCCTTGGTGTTGAAACCTCGTCGCCCAGATGAACTGTACAGGGCCCAGCGGTTGAGATCCGCATCTCCTGACAGACCCAAAAACCGTGGAGCTGCATCCTGGAAGATCCCCTCTCTGAGTAAATCTGTTGCAGAAGAGCTGGAAAATATGTATGTATATATGTATATATTGCCAAGGAAGAGTCGGATATGTCCAACTTCTTTCCAACAAGCCAGCCTCCAGTCGACGAGGTGACCTGGTCTCGAGGAAGATCTATGCACTCTCGTTCAAAAAGGAGTGGAAAGAGACTCAATCCTTCCACAAAGTTCTTGCAGTAAATGTTTTAAGCTGCAACCAGCTCTTCATGCAATCAAGCTGCAGGGCTTGCTACATTCAGACTTGCACTAGTGACACAAAATACTTGCAGGCAATGCCACCCTATTTCCCACAAATTGTCCATTTTGTCGGTGGAGCTGCAGAAATATTGTATGCATTGTCTGAGAGTCGAACGATCGGAAGTTATCCAAACTTTGCAAGCTCAAAGGGGAGGTGGGAGAAACCTGCCAAAGGGAACACCTTCCATCAAAGGTCAAATGTAGAAAAGGAATCCCTTGGAAGCTCCAGAGTAAGCCCCAAGTAAATTAAATTAGCAATATCAACGATCATCGCTTCAAAGCCATTGGCCTTTGGAGAAGCCTCCATGGTTGGTCCATCTTTTTCTGGTGCTTCCCATAGGTCCGAATCCTCGGCGTCACTGCAGATTTCAGTAACCTGCTTTTGTTGCTACACTTAAAGCAGGAGCAAGTGCATCGAAAAATAATGGCAGTCCACAACTCAGAATTTCTACTCTGCTACTGCACATGTCAAAGCCTCTTTTGGAGAATGAGGCATTCTACAGGCACATATCTTGTAAGTGGGCCAACTGGTATCTTCATGAACAAGAACCTGATGGAAGAAACATTCTGAAAATCAAAAAACTAGCAGCAGGTACAACATCCGAACATATCCAGCAAAGTCTGCATCTTTGCTAGAAATTGAGCTTTGGAATTTTTGGGTGTCAGCACGGGCAAACCTTTGGGAAGGAATCTTCACCAGAGCCACATCCATGGAAACATGTGCCTGCATCAGAACATGTACCTAAAGATCTCGTTGCCATCAGAGCAAGTTCTAGGCATTCTGGCAATACTGCTTGCTAAGAGGACAAGTTTTTTTAGGCATCTTCCTAAATGCTGCAGTCAGGACTGAGCTTCGTGGTCCAAAGCACCTGACTTCTGTTATCCGGTTATCCCTCTCTAATCATGCGATTTGGATGTGAGCTTTGATCCAAGGGACATTCAGCACCATTCGTAGGGTGTGCACGTCAGCGGCCGCTCCGCTGCCACCTCAAGCAACTTCCACGGTATTCATCGCTGATTTCTACAAGCAGTTTGGGTTTGTGTTTATGTGTCTGTCATCCTAAAACATGCCCCAACCCCCCCCTCCCATTTTTCCTATCGGAACCAGTCTTCAAGGGTCCCAACGGGCGATCAAATTGGAGACCGCCACAGCTGGAGTGCGATGACCACCTGAGGATGCAGAAAATCATCTGGAACGGAACATACGGATTTTGATGTTCAAAGTCATCAAAGTCATCCTTTTCTGTGCGCAACTAGCGTGTGCATTGTAGCGATAGCATGACCAATCCTTGGGCTATGGACTGCAAAGCCCACTGAGGAGGCCAACAAGACGCCCCTGCACCGATGCATGCGCAGAAGATAGCTTCCTGTCAGGTGCCGAAAATGGGGGAAAGTAGACTTTCAAGCAGTCTGCAGGTTTGATCTTCGGGTTGCAGTGTGTTTGAAGTTTGCATGTCTGCTGAGTACTAGATTCGTTGCAAGCCCAGTCTTGAAGCATGTCGTTTCTTGAACAGCAAACAGCGCGGAAAGAAAGAATCGGCAACTCGGCAACCCATTTCTTTCTGTCTGCTGTTTTCAGTTGTGTCATCATCAGAACTAGTCCATATTTGTTTCTAGAGCAAGAAACGGGAACACGCTCATCAAACTTTGATGCATCCATTGCTATCTTGTTGATTTGGTAACGTGGAAGACCAGGTGATATGTGGCATAAATGGCACCTCTCCGCACAGCGCCAGCGCTTCCAGGATTTCTTGGACATCTCAGCGGAGGTTGCAATGGCCCCACCATGTGCATCCTCAGCTGCCAGGCAGCCAATGGTTTGGCATTGGTTGGGAGCTCATACCCAAGACCACTGGAACAGCCACAAACTGCATGAGAGCTTGGGTTCAGTGGAAGAAAATTGCAGAAAATGGCTTTACTGTAAGATCTGTAAGTACTCTTCAGTTTTCTCGCAATATAACTATAGGCTATAGGCACTAAAGTATACTAAAGTATACTAAAGTAGTGAAGGCAGAAAGCCTCGTGTGTTTCGTCTGCCAAGGTACCCCATGTTCCCTGAAGCTTAAAGGCACGGTCATGGCCTAGGAGATAGGGTGCCTGTTTGAGCCAACACGGCAAAGCAAAATATAATGGTCCTGCATGGTCATGCTATAGTGCATATCCTCGTTTTTCACAAGGTATCTGCTTCAATCGCGTTTAACGTTTTCTTGTCATCACAATTACTCTACAAAGTCTCCAGGCAGGTGCTCCCAACGTGCTTCCCATTCTATCCTTGTCTGTCAGGTACTTCCTTTTCTCCGCACCAAGCTCCAGACACAGTGTTTCTCCAAACTTCCATCTGGTCAGTCACTCAGTGGAAGAAAAGAAAGAACTGAAATTGCAGCAAGAAAGAAATATATACAAAGCTCGGAGAATTGACTTGTATTGATTTGTTGCCAACTCCATGCACTGGCATCATATTCGCGCCATATTCCGTGAAACATTCCAAGCTTGAAGAGCCATTGAAGGTCAATAAAGCTTCCTCCATCCAATCTCCATCAAATGTTGCAATCCGTCTCTGTGTTGGTCTGTCAACCACCCGCCTGCGAGGTCCTCAGCGCGACAGCAAACCGCAGGAGCATGTTAGACAATACACAATTCTCCATTCAAGTTTTCTCCCAGATTTACTTGCTAAATTGTCCGTATCAGGAAGCCATGCTAGATTGGAACGAACTAACATACCTTGCTTTCAGGACATGGCCGCGTTTTGTTGGCCCCTATTCCTCGGCCGAAGACTGCCATGCAAATTTGAGTTTGCCACCCCGACGCAGCAAGCTGGTTGTAGAGATCCTGCCCAGCGCTTCTTCACTGCGCCGTTCATGTTTGAGTTCCTGTGTCTCATTGCTGTCCTGCTCCGACATGCCCTGCGCACAGCTTGAAGCCAGCTGCAAAGAGGCATCGTCCATCCTCAGAGATGCTGCTTTCCGCAGGTATTTTTCGATATCCACTATATTTTTCTACATTCCACTCCTATCCCTCCACCTTTTGGGGTCCGCACACAGCTGGAGCCACCTGGCAGCTATTCATCAGCTAAGGCGATCTTTAGCTCTACTGCAATGACTTTGCTTTAAACTTTCAACATCCAGCCACTCTGGGTCAAATTGAATCTTACATTGTGATACATTGTGATACATTGTGGACAAAAAACCGAACTAAGCACATTTGTCAAAATCCATTGACAGAGATATACGCAGAGTTCACTTCATCCCCTCTCACTTGGACAGTTGCTGCACCTGGCTTGGAACAAGGTCCATTCGCGGCCTGCGCAAAAAGCTGGAGGAAGGCGTAGATCATGAAAACGGCAAAGAATGGATCTGAAATAGACTATTGAAACTCGAGATGAGATGTGCTCATGTGCTCCGAAAAGATTGTTGTTCCCTTTTCTGAAGAATCGCGCCTTTGCTTCTGCACAGCCATGAGTGTGCCGCAGTGGCCAAAGGGCTTAACTACCAAATATGTAAGCTCCCAGGCCAGCTTGCAGCTTCAAGCCCAATCCAACAACAAACGTGAAATGAAAGGTGATGCAAAACCTGGCTGATCATGCAAACCACCCCTCATAGGCTGTCAAATCTTGGGAATTCATCGTGCTTCAGGTTTTCTTTAGTCAAGAATGCCCCACCAAGCTAGGCCCTGGAGACCCTGATGTCCTGGCTTTGCAAAGTCCCACTAGTCACTTGCATCTTTTGGGCACTCGCGGAGAGATCGCAAGTTGCGCAATGTCCTTGCAGGGTCCCGTCTTCACAATCATGGCCGATATGCCAACCAAGAAGAGCAACTAAAAATGACAAATCAGAGACCTTGCAGAATGGATCCAGCTGTGCGTGATGCGCGAATTCGAGGCTTGAATCTGTTGCTTGAAACCTGTACGCAGCCAAGCCGGCATATCTTGAATTGGGATGCTGGCCGTCACATGTTCTGCAGAACCAAGGGGAACACCGGAAAAGGACCCCTTCTCGCCGCAAACGAATTACAGTAGTTCATCAGGAATAAAGGCAGAAATGCCCCTGCTGCATGTTGGAAACCAATTCCGATCTGCAGAACAAGGATTGCACTTGCACTGGACCCTTCAATCACTGCAGGCTGTCCACTCGAGCACCTGATCTCATTAGATAGTGATGGTAGCAATTGCACACCTGAGCTCCTTCTCACTAGCAGAATTCAATGGAAGCAAACTCGGAACACACCCAGCTGATTGATGGCAGATGAGGATTAGCATGGGCATCATAGTATGCAAAATTGTCAAGTCTTTGTCTTTGAAATCGCGTTGCAGCCTACCCAGTGACTCGTGAAGAGCCAGCAAGAACAGTGCAAAGACGAATTGCGCCCGAAGGCAATTGATTAGTTAAAGAACGAGCGGGAATCGGCACCGCATCGACTGCAATGGGTGCAAGAGCAAGTGCCGGTGGCAAGTGCCAGTGGCACGTCTTTCATGCTCTCTCAAAAGCTACAAAAAGGCCCCTGTGAAGGCGACCCTCAAATGCCCTCAGGCTTTTCCGGCAGACAAGCCAAGGATCTCTTCAACAGCAAGCATTGCTGCGGCTGCGACCTGTAGCAGTCCAGTTCAAATTGCAAAGGCACTCTTGTACTGACTTAATCTGATTTCTACTGTGGCTTCAAGGTGTCAAAGCTGTGATACAATCATTTAGGGGATGAACATTAAATGAACATCCATTTGCCAAAATTCTGGCCTCCTCGGCAGTGCAATCCGGATTCACCTCGGCTGCCGCTGCAGCTGCAGCACCGAGGGCTGCTGCACAGGCTGCATAGCCAATGCCCAGAGATGAGGACGCAAGGCCCTGCAGGGCGCCTGCTAGGAGCCATGGGTCAGAATCTTCAGCCCTGATTACATATCCTAGATGAGCTAAAACTATTGGTGATTCCAAGGGCACGATTCTTGCCTCTGAACTTGGAAGCAATTCTGCTGCAAGGCATAATAAAAGGCCTTTGCTCCAAAAAAAAATATCTGTGCTGGGAGCCTCACCTTTCCAATCGATTTGGATAGTCTCTCATTTCACAAACAAACAAGGCACTGATTTGGTCCCAAATGGTCCCAAAATACTTTGATACCCCTTGAAATGGAAAAGAGCAATCCCTTTTAGGTCTGAACCAATTCCCACATTGTGTGAGGAAACCTCAAAAATACTCGTGATGCCTTTGGCTGAAGCACGGCTGATGCTTGAATCACCAAATTTGCCAGCTGCTTGCTTGGCCACCTGCTTGAAGCTGCACATAAACATGAAACGAGGTGGAGGAAGCCAATTTTACTGAATGAACAAAAAGCCAAACGGCTTTGAAGCCAGAGTAGGCGCTCTGAGCACCCACCTGACCCACCTGGGCAACAGCTCTCTTGGATCTCCGCTCAGACTGCACAGGCTCCTAAGGGAGAAAGAGAGAAAGAGAGAGGAAGAAAAAGCATCTGCCGTTATGTAAATGGATTCTGAACTGGCTCTTCTTGATACTGTCGTAAAAAGTGTCTTCATTTCAAAAACCAGCTTAGAAGACCTATTACCTTGAACTGACGGCCGAAGAGCCTTCGTTGCCCAGTCCTTGGATGTCCGTGCTCGCTTGGAGCCAGCAGGCCCTGCCTGCAGTAGAGCAACATTGAAGAGTCGTGCCTGTAATTATACACTGGCCCCAGCATGTTTGCCAACAACACCTCTAGTACAGCAATCCATTCTTTGAAGTTTAGAGGCTATTGCAGGCTATTTCCATAGAAAATTCCCCATCGCATCAAGGTTATGCATGGAAAACACTCCATACACTGACACTAGTACAAACAATCTGACTGTGCCATTTGCTGGTTAAAGAATTGAAGTCCTAAGTCCTAAAGTGGAACTATGAGTTGCATCATCTATCAGTAAAGTGCACCTGTAGATTACGGGGGAACACTTTCAAAATGAGCGCTTTCAACTGCAAAATCCCGAAGGGGTGTCTTTGATGAACATGGAGTATGTCTACTCCAGTCTACTCGTTCTCCACTTCACTGTAACTGTAATTGCCACTGTAAGGTCCCACCTTCGATGTCATCGAGCGGGCAACCATTGCTGGGTGACAGCTCTACAGGCAAATGTATCGTAAAAGGTGTGATCAACACCGGACATTTCTTTGACAATCTTTGACGTCTGATACTTGTTGTGCTCTTTGATGGACATTGCAAGTCCATATCTCATCATGAATGAAATGTGGAGCCATCTAAATATCTTACAGAAGTTGTGGGACTGGTAGAACGCCGTAGCTGCTTGCCTGTTCAATACACTGAGTCTCTCGCATGCTGTTCTGCACATGCCTGAAAATTCTGGGCATCCTGGAGTTCGGCAAGTCACCCAACCTTTTCAACTCTCTAGCCCTTAAACCCGAAACCCTTTGCAAATTGAAGGAAAAAAATGTAAGACTCCAATTTTCTGCACCAGAGCTTCAATATTCAATACACCTCTACTTGAAAGCAGAGTCGTGAAGTCCTTTGCCAGCAAGTGTCAAAACATCGAACCCCAGCTAGCCCTATTATAGGTGCTAAGCTCCCGACTCATCGTTTGTGAATGTCTGTGAGCGGTTTTGGTTGGCTTCACTTTGTCTACCAAGGTGGTCCTTTGACAACACATTTCAACACTGCCGAAGCTTCATGCTGGGTACATTCTGACTCAAAAAGGCTGCGTCTTGCAACCTTTGTCTATGCACTGCAGGTCGTGCAGTGAAACTACAAAAGAAGCTGAAGAACAAAGTGACAGGAAAAGCACTAGCACTTCTTGCGCCAGCTCGTCTTTTAAATCGTTTGGATTGGAAATCAGATCTGCATGGAGCGGGGCACTTTGGCACCCTAGAAATTCGTTCAGATGTCATCGAGCTGAAAGCAACGGTGGAAGGCTCGTATCACCACCTCAAGACTCGGGTAGAGTTCATCATCTTTCAGGGCCGCTTCCAATGTAACTCGTTGAGGCTATCATCTTTAAGGCGCTCCATCTGCATGTACAATCATGATCAATCATGTACAAACAAAAGATCTCCCTCATGTGTCTGCATCTTACGTGCATCTGTTATGGTTGGTGCGAGGTTGGATTGAAATGACTAAGATGCGTGCGAACTTCCTTAGATCGCTTGTCAACAGGTACGTCGCCTGCAAAAGGTGCCAAAGAGAGCTCTGCAAACGAATCTGCTGCGAAACTTCAGTTCAACTGACAACATGCGTCGAAAAGTCCCCCCCACCTGGTATCCGAAGCTCGCTCTCCAGCTCCTGAAAATCTGTGACACGGCTGAGAATATCAGCTCGGCTTGTCGGCTTGAAGGAAAAAGCATCCTGCTCATCCATGGTGGGACCAAAGGGGCAAAAATGGTGCAAGCTGTCCTGGATACGCTGTTTGGCTGCCCGCAGCTGTTGGTCCTTAATGTGAACCTCTCAACAAGCGAAGGCAGAAATGTGATAGACAAATGGCAACAAATGGTCATCATAGACAGACTCAACCGAAGCTCAAAATCCCTTGCAACGCCTCTTGCTCTTTCTTTTTGAGGAGGGCAATAGAGCGTTCTTTTTCCCGCTGCTTTTCAAGAGCCACCTAAGCATGCATTGGTAGCACTCAAAGGCTGCGGCACACAACGAGAAGCTCAGTAGGATCACGTACATAGAATGCATCAGGAGGTCGGTTTTTGTAGGCATCATAGAATTCTCATCTGATTGAATTCACCTGGACAAGGCCTCAGTGCCCCGCCTTTGCTTGGTATTCCTGTCACAGGGAAAGTCACAAGATCTGCCACCTACCTCCACTTTTCATCAAATTTAGCGGGACTGAGGACCATTCAAGCTGCATTTGGAGGTGCTGTGACGCCATGGAACTCAACTGTTCGACTATTGTCCTTCATCTTGAAATTTTGATCGCATTCCAACCACTATGGCACACTGTCCGCATGCAGATCTCGCCATGAAAATGTGCTTCTGAGAGTCAAGCAAGTGAGCCCCGTCTTTCTGGCATTAGGACTGCCAAAATGTTGAGTCCTAAAGATCTGTACAGCAAACAACCTCTGCATCTGTACACTGAACAGAATCCCCATGGTCCCACCGACAATCCACGGTGGCACTTTGGGCAGTGCTAAAGGTTAGGATCAAAATGGCCTGCCACGATTGCCACGTGGCAGTTTCGCCTCAAAATGGTGGAAATTCTCCACAAAATTCTGCCTGTTGCTTCAGTTCATGAATTGCCGCCTGGAACGATGGTAGCCCTTCCTTGCAGATCGTCTGGCACACCTCAACAGCCAGGGTGAAATGGCCTGCTGTGGCATCTCCACATGAATCGCCTGGAAGAAATCCTGCCAAGTGTCCAGACTATGAAATTGTCGACATGCATTTTGCAGGGCGGTCACTGTGGATTGCAGTGGCAAACCTTTGGTGCGCTCATAGCGCTCCAACAAACAGCTGGCTTTTTTGCATTCGCCAGTTGCATGATGATGCCGGATGTGAGCAATGTGGTGAAGGAACCATGCGTGAAACATCAACAGCTGACGAGATACCCTGCTGGTCTCCCAGGTTTTCTCCACGCGTTCCTCCACTTCGTTCATGGTGGCGAAGCGGGGGAAAGCTTTCACCAACCACAAGACTCCCCGATCAAAGGTTTCATCCAGGATGGGCACAGCCAGGTCGTCCCAGCTGAATTCATCCGACACCGACAGGAGGCAAATAAATTCCCCGAGGTTCGGCACTTGATCCTTTCTTCTCATCTCCTCGCCCTGCAAGAAGCTCCGAACTTTTGTTTCAATGGCATCATTGAAAGTTTCGTAACGGCTCTTCAAGAGAAGCAAGGTGTGATGGAAAGCCATGTACCCTGCCAGAGCTTTCTCTGATGTATGCAGGTCGCCCTTCATCAGCAGAACAATCTGTGAATTCATCAGCTTCGTCAAGACATCCATGGCTGCCGATTGGTCCAACGGCAAGGTGCGCACTGCAGTGCTTTCACTTCCAGAAGCAGCTTTTGCTGCAGCTTTTGCTGCAGCTTTTTCCTTGGCCGCAGCTCGGGCTTTGGCAGCAGCAGCTTTCTCCTTCTGCCATTGCTCCAAGCTCAAGCCGCGCTCCTCCCGGGCAAGTCGATCACGACGCTGACGTTCGAACAGTGCTTCTCGCTGAGCTTGCCACTCCGCGAATGTCATGACGCTAGAGGCTGGAGCCACCTGATTCTCATGCACCATTCGTCGCCCAGATGAGCCGATTCCATGGGACTTGGTCTGTTCCGCCACCTGGCCAGTGCCCAGCTCAGAGAGAACTTCCAACAGCTTAGGGAGGCCACGATTGAAATGACTTCTGCAGATAGCCAATGGGATCCAATAACGGATGGGCTGTTTCCAGACACCTTTTGAGACCTGCAAGTCGAAGAAGGCTTCCCTGGATAAGGGATCAAAGTCGCAGGTGAGGTGTTGCTTCCCAGTGGATTCCTCCGTGATGGCAACTCCCAGGCCCAGAAGAGTGTCTGCTTCATCAAAGGCAGTCTTGGTGTGGAAGCAGCGCAACTGCTTCAAATCGAAGTAGATGGACACTGCCTCTTCAGCCGGAAGCTTCCAGGTCTTGGAGCATCGGGCCAACTGCCGCAGAGACCCCAAGGGCAGAAGCTGCAACACGGTCTCCGCTGCTGGGCCGGGCAAATCGTGTGACCACAGCTGCGGTTGGAGGTGAACTTGATCATCTTGATCCTGTCGAACCTGATCCTTCACTGGCTGTGGGCGATGGAAGGGACCTCCTCGGGCTGTCAGTTTCAGACCTTTGGGCGAGTCAACCTCAAGGATTCGGACTTGCACTAAGGTTTTTACCTCCAACTCTGCCACATCAACGTCCAATTCAGAGACATGGACCAGGCCAGGAGAGGTTACACCAACATCCACAAAAATCCCATAGGATTTGATGGAAACGATCAGCCCTTGGATAGGTTTGGCTGATCTCATCAGCTCCATCAACTGCTGCTGTGAACGACGTGGCACCAGCTGCAACCAAATCCACTCACGTTGGATGCCAGTGACGTGGGCCACAATCTGCTGCCCCAATGCCAGCTGGCAACCACGAAGTGCTGAGCTCCAGGGTAACCAGCCATTGAAACTATGGTTTGGCAGCTGGACCACAAAGCCCTTGGAATGCAGCTTCGAAACGAAGGCAGTGACCAAATCCCCTGACTGCAACACTTGCCGTTTCTCTTCCCCCATTGCCACAGCAGGGACCCTGGGCACGATGGGCACAATGGGGGGCTCTATCAGCTCCAACGGTGCAGGAAGGTCCAAGGGAAGAAGTGGAGGCAGCGGCTGCTGGAAACAATGACCACATTCTTGGCACTGAAACTTCTCGCATTCCTCCCTAACCTTTCGTGCAAGCAGCGGTGTCATCCTGCCCTTGTAAGTACCACCATGATCTTGAGGCACATGCTCCGTCTCGAACAGGAAGGATGCCAACTGAAGCAGCACTGTTTGCACAGTGTAAGCAGTGCTCCAACCTGCTTTCTGATCATGCTGACCGATGAAGCTCTGCAAGATATCAAGGCAGATCATATCCCCAAACAGGTTCGGATGGCGAAAAGATGGGAAGTGCTGCGTTGGAAAACGGATGCTGGGAGGAGTGAAGGGGTAGTCTTTGGGCAAATCCATCACCAAATGAAAGACACAGCCCGCCAGCGGACCGTCGCAGGGTCGAAGGTTCACATGCCACCGAAATGGCTCAGCAGGATCCATGGGTCTAGCAGCTACCAGCGGCAGCGGCTCCGTCTCCAGCTCCTTGAGGTCTTTGGCAATCCGCCGCAAGGCGGAAGCATGGCGGGATGCGCGCAGAGACATGGCAAGGTGGCGCTTTTAGACTTTGACGTGACACAAACAGGCGAAAGCTGGAGCCAATGCGTGAAGAAGCTCAACCTCAGATTTGGAGAATCCCATCCCTCCACACGTTTCCACTCTGAGAGGATTGAATTGGATTGGATTGTATGTGTAGAGACCTTTGTCGCAGCGTGGCCTGCACCTCCTCCAACTCAGAGGCCTCAGTTGGACACGCTGTTCTGGTTCCAGCAACGATGTCTATTGAAGGTGTCTGTTTGACGCATCACGGTTAGATTTAATGGCAGGCCAATCCCGCCAACCCTTGGAGCAAAGGGTTGCAAAGCTGGTAGCAGCCATACATTGCAAAGTGGTCCAATTGGTTTGAAGAGACATGAAGTGCGTATCCATGTTGTCAAAAGTTGGCAAGTCGCAATGGTCTTGGTTCCTAGCCATAGCTTCGCATTCCTTCTGCGACTTGTCAAGCTCCTCTTGCAGGACCTAGCAGCTGTGCCGACACAACATGAGCTCTCTGCAATGAAACTCCACAATGCAGCAAATTCCCATGGCATTCCTTTCCGTCAAATTGACAGACCTCTGCAATTCGTATCTGACATGGCATTCCGTGGCATTCCAGGCTCACCTGTACTTGCTGTGAGAGGGTCACCTGCAAGCTGGGAGCTTCAAAACAGTAAGTCACAAGCATGGTCCCACCATGTCCCACCTGTAGCTCTGTACAATTCCTTATACCTTCATCGCAAAATCAGTCCAAGTCAAAGGAGTCTGATATAGCCTGATTGGAGATTTCAGCATGCAAATTGACTTGCGCGAACCCCACCAACTATAAGATTCACGAGGGAATTTACATGAATTTACCTTCTAGTTCCCGAAACTCTCAATGATTCAGCAGCCAGCATCTTCCAGCTCATACCAACATGTGAGGAAACCTCAAATGCTCGTGATGCCTTTGCGTCGTGCTTCAGCCAGCTGCTTGCTTGGCCACCTGCTTGAAGCTGCACATAAACATGAAACGAGGTGGAGGAAGCCAATTTTACTGAATGAACAAAAAGCCAAACGGCTTTGAAGCCAGAGTAGGCGCTCTGAGCACCCACCTGACCCACCTGGGCAACAGCTCTCTTGGATCTCCGCTCAGACTGCACAGGCTCCTAAGAGAGAAAGAGAGAAAGAGAGAGGAAGAAAAAGCATCTGCCGTTATGTAAATGGATTCTGAACTGGCTCTTCTTGATGCTGCCGTAAAAAGTGTCTTCACTTCAAAAACCAGCTCAGAAGACCTATTACCTTGAACTGACGGCCGAAGAGCCTTCGTTGCCCA
This sequence comes from Cladocopium goreaui, assembly GCA_947184155.2. Lineage (NCBI taxonomy): Eukaryota > Dinophyceae > Suessiales > Symbiodiniaceae > Cladocopium > Cladocopium goreaui. The sequence goes on along the minus strand of CAMXCT020006634.1, from coordinate 334,984 downwards.
GTCCTTGGATGTCCGTGCTCTCTTGGAGCCAGCAGGCCCTGCCTGCAGTAGAGCAACAATGAAGAGTCGTGCCATTATATACTGGCCCCAGGATGTTTGCCAACAACACCTCTAGTACAGCAATCCATTCTTTGAAGTCGAGGTTATGCATGGAAAACACTCCATACACTGACACTAGTACAAACAATCTGACTGTGCCATGTGCTGGTTAAAGAATTGAAGTCCTAAGTCATAAAGTGGAACTATGAGTTGCATCATCTATCAGTAAAGTGCTACGGGGGAACACTTCTAAAATGAGCGCTTTCAACTGCAAAATCCCGAAGGGATGTCTTTGATGAACGTGGAGTATGTCTACTCCAGTCTACTCGTTCTCCACTTCACTGTAACTGTAATTGCCACTGTAAGGTCCCACCTTCGATGTCATCGAGCGGGCAACCATTGCTGGGTGACAGCTCTACAGGCAAATGTATCGCGCAAAAGGTGTGATCAACACCGGACATTTCTTTGACAATCTTTGACGTCTGATACTTGTTGTGCTCTTTGATGGACATTGCAAGTCCATATCTCATCATGAATGAAATGTGGAGCCATCTAAATATCTTACAGAAGTTGTGGGACTGGTAGAACGCCGTGGCTGCTTGCCTGTTCCAATACAACTGAGTCTCTCGCATGCTGTTCTGCACATGCCTGAAAATTCTGGGCATCCTGGAGTTCAGAACATTCGGCAAGTCACCCAACCTTTTCAACTCTCTAGCCCTTAAACCCGAAACCCTTTGCAAATTGAAGGAAAAAAATGTAAGACTCCAATTTTCTGCACCAGAGCTTCAATATTCAATACACCTCTACTTGAAAGCAGAGTCGTGAAGTCCTTTGCCAGCAAGTGTCAAAACATCGAACCCCAGCTAGCCCTATTATAGGTGCTAAGCTCCCGACTCATCGTTTGTGAATGTCTGTGAGCGGTTTTGGTTGGCTTCACTTTGTCTACCAAGGTGGTCCTTTGACAACACATTTCAACACTGCCGAAGCTTCATGCTGGGTACATTCTGACTCAAAAAGGCTGCGTCTTGCAACCTTTGTCTATGCACTGCAGGTCGTGCAGTGAAACTACAAAAGAAGCTGAAGAACAAAGTGACAGGAAAAGCACTAGCACTTCTTGCGCCAGCTCGTCTTTTAAATCGTTTGGATTGGAAATCAGATCTGCATGGAGCGGGGCACTTTGGCACCCTAGAAATTTGTTCAGATGTCATCGAGCTGAAAGCAACGGTGGAAGGCTCGTATCACCACCTCAAGACTCGGGTAAAGTTCATCATCTTTCAGGGCCGCTTCCAATGTAACTCGTTGAGGCTATCATCTTTAAGGCGCTCCACCTGCATGTACAATCATGATCAATCATGTACAAACAAAAGATCTCCCTCATGTGTCTGCATCTTACGTGCATCTGTTATGGTTGGTGCGAGGTTGGATTAAATTGACTAAGATGCGTGCGAACTTCCTTGGATCGCTTGTCAACAGGTACGTCGCCTGCAAAAGGTGCCAAAGAGAGCTCCGAAAAAGAAAAAACCTGCTGCGAAACTTCAGCTCAACTGACAACATGCGTCGAAAAGTCCCCCCCACCTGGTATCCGAAGCTCGCTTTCCAGCTCCTGAAAATCTGTGGTGACACGGCTGAGAATATCAGCTCGGCTTGTCCCTGGCTTGAAGGAAAAAGCATCCTGCTCATTCATGGTGGGACCAAAGGGGCAAAAATGATTGCTGTCCTGGATACGCTGTTTGGCTGCCCGCAGCTGTTGGTCCTTAATGTGAACCTCTCAACAAGCGAAGGCAGCCAGAAATGTGATAGACAAATGGCAACAAATGGTCATCATAGACAGACTCAACCGAAGCTCAAAATCCCTTGCAACGCCTCTTGCTCATCTTTTTGAGGAGGGCAATAGAGCGTTCTTTTTCCCGCTGCTTTTCAAGAGCCACCTAAGCATGCATTGGTAGCACTCAAAGGCTGCGACACACCACGAGAAGCTCAGTAGGAGCACGTACATAGAATGCATCAGGAGGTCGGTTTTTGTAGTGAATTGTGTCGGCATCATAGAATTCTCATCTGATTGAATTCACCTGGACAAGGCCTCAGTGCCCCGCCTTTGCTTGGTATTCCTGTCACAGGGAAAGTCACAAGATCTGCCACCTACGTCCACTTTTCATCAAATTTAGCGGGACTGAGGACCATTCAAGCTGCATTTGGAGGTGCTGTGACGCCATGGAACTCATCTGTTCGACTATTGTCCTTCATCTTGAAATTTTGATCGCATTCCAACCACTATGGCACACTGTCCGCATGCAGATCTCACCCATGAAAATGTGCTTCTGAGAGTCAAGCAAGTGAGCCCCGTCTTTCTGGCATTAGGACTGCCAAAATGTTGAGTCCTAAAGATCTGTACAGCAAACAACCTCTGCATCTGTACACTGAACAGAATCCCCATGGTCCCACCGACAATCCACGGTGGCACTTTGGGCAGTGCTAAAGGTTAGGATCAAAATGGCCTGCCACGATTGCCACGTGGCAGTTTCGCCTCAAAATGGTGGAAATTCTCCACAAAATTCTGCCTGTTGCTTCAGTCAGTCCATGAATTGCCGCCTGGAACGATGGTAGCCCTTCCTTGCAGATCGTCTGGCACACCTCAACAGCCAGGGTGAAATGGCCTGCTGTGGCATCTCCACATGAATCGCCTGGAAGAAATCCTGCCAAGTGTCCAGACTATGAAATTGTCGACATGCATTTTGCAGGGCGGTCACTGTGGATTGCAGTGGCAAACCTTTGGTGCGCTCATAGCGCTCCAACAAACAGCTGGCTTTTTTGCATTCGCCAGTTGCATGATGATGCCGGATGTGAGCAATGTTGTGAAGGAACCATGCGTGAAACATCAACAGCTGACGAGATACCCTGCTGGTCTCCCAGGTTTTCTCCACGCGTTCCTCCACTTCGTTCATGGTGGCGAAGCGGGGGAAAGCTTTCACCAACCACAAGACTCCCCGATCAAAGGTTTCATCCAGGATGGGCACAGCCAGGTCGTCCCAGCTGAATTCATCCGACACCGACAGGAGGCAAATAAATTCCCCGAGGTTCGGCACTTGATCCTTTCTTCTCATCTCCTCGCCCTGCAAGAAGCTCCGAACTTTTGTTTCAATGGCATCATTGAAAGTTTCGTAACGGCTCTTCAAGAGAAGCAAGGTGTGATGGAAAGCCATGTACCCTGCCAGAGCTTTCTCTGATGTATGCAGGTCGCCCTTCATCAGCAGAACAATCTGTGAATTCATCAGCTTCGTCAAGACATCCATGGCTGCCGATTGGTCCAACGGCAAGGTGCGCACTGCAGTGCTTTCACTTCCAGAAGCAGCTTTTGCTGCAGCTTTTGCTGCAGCTTTTTCCTTGGCCGCAGCTCGGGCTTTGGCAGCAGCAGCTTTCTCCTTCTGCCATTGCTCCAAGCTCAAGCCGCGCTCCTCCCGGGCAAGTCGATCACGACGCTGACGTTCGAACAGTGCTTCTCGCTGAGCTTGCCACTCCGCGAATGTCATGACGCTAGAGGCTGGAGCCACCTGATTCTCATGCACCATTCGTCGCCCAGATGAGCCGATTCCATGGGACTTGGTCTGTTCCGCCACCTGGCCAGTGCCCAGCTCAGAGAGAACTTCCAACAGCTTAGGGAGGCCACGATTGAAATGACTTCTGCAGATAGCCAATGGGATCCAATAACGGATGGGCTGTTTCCAGACACCTTTTGAGACCTGCAAGTCGAAGAAGGCTTCCCTGGATAAGGGATCAAAGTCGCAGGTGAGGTGTTGCTTCCCAGTGGATTCCTCCGTGATGGCAACTCCCAGGCCCAGAAGAGTGTCTGCTTCATCAAAGGCAGTCTTGGTGTGGAAGCAGCGCAACTGCTTCAAATCGAAGTAGATGGACACTGCCTCTTCAGCCGGAAGCTTCCAGGTCTTGGAGCATCGGGCCAACTGCCGCAGAGACCCCAAGGGCAGAAGCTGCAACACGGTCTCCGCTGCTGGGCCGGGCAAATCGTGTGACCACAGCTGCGGTTGGAGGTGAACTTGATCATCTTGATCCTGTCGAACCTGATCCTTCACTGGCTGTGGGCGATGGAAGGGACCTCCTCGGGCTGTCAGTTTCAGACCTTTGGGCGAGTCAACCTCAAGGATTCGGACTTGCACTAAGGTTTTTACCTCCAACTCTGCCACATCAACGTCCAATTCAGAGACATGGACCAGGCCAGGAGAGGTTACACCAACATCCACAAAAATCCCATAGGATTTGATGGAAACGATCAGCCCTTGGATAGGTTTGGCTGATCTCATCAGCTCCATCAACTGCTGCTGTGAACGACGTGGCACCAGCTGCAACCAAATCCACTCACGTTGGATGCCAGTGACGTGGGCCACAATCTGCTGCCCCAATGCCAGCTGGCAACCACGAAGTGCTGAGCTCCAGGGTAACCAGCCATTGAAACTATGGTTTGGCAGCTGGACCACAAAGCCCTTGGAATGCAGCTTCGAAACGAAGGCAGTGACCAAATCCCCTGACTGCAACACTTGCCGTTTCTCTTTCCCCATTGCCACAGCAGGGACCCTGGGCACGATGGGCACAATGGGGGGCTCTATCAGCTCCAACGGTGCAGGAAGGTCCAAGGGAAGAAGTGGAGGCAGCGGCTGCTGGAAACAATGACCACATTCTTGGCACTGAAACTTCTCACATTGCTCCCTAACCTTTCGTGCAAGCAGCGGTGTCATCTTGCCCTTGTAAGTACCACCATGATCTTGAGGCACATGCTCCGTCTCGAACAGGAAGGATGCCAACTGAAGCAGCACTGTTTGCACAGTGTAAGCAGTGCTCCAACCTGCTTTCTGATCATGCTTACCGATGAAGCTCTGCAAGATATCAAGGCAGATCATATCCCCAAACAGGTTCGGATGGCGAAAAGATGGGAAGTGCTGCGTTGGAAAACGGATGCTGGGAGGAGTGAAGGGGTAGTCTTCGGGCAAATCCATCACCAAATGAAAGACACAGCCCGCCAGCGGACCGTCGCAGGGTCGAAGGTTCACATGCCACCGAAATGGCTCAGCAGGATCCATGGGTCTAGCAGCTACCAGCGGCAGCGGCTCCCTCTCCAGCTCCTTGAGGTCTTTGGCAATCCGCCGCAAGGCGGAAGCATGGCGGGATGCGCGCAGAGACATGGCAAGGTGGCGCTTTTAGACTTTGATGTGACACAAACAGGCGAAAGCTGGAGCCAATGCGTGAAGAAGCTCAACCTCAGATTTGGAGAATCCCATCCCTCCACACGTTTCCACTCTGAGAGGATTGAATTGGATTGGATTGTATGTGTAGAGACCTTTGTCGCAGCGTGGCCTGCACCTCCTCCAACTCAGAGGCCTCAGTTACGTTGGACACGCTGTTTTGGTTCCAGCAACGATGTCTATTGAAGGTGTCTGTTTGACGCATCATGGTTAGATTTGATGGGCAGGCCAATCCCGCCAACCCTTGGAGCAAAGGGTTGCAAAGCTGGTAGCAGCCATACATTGCAAAGTGCTCCAATTGGTTTGAAGAGACATGAAGTGCGTATCCATGTTGTCAAAAGTTGGCAAGTCGCAATGGTCTTGGTTCCTAGCCATAGCTTCGCATTCCTTCTGCGACTTGTCAAGCTCCTCTTGCAGGACCTAGCAGCTGTGCCGACACAACATGAGCTCTCTGCAATGAAACTCCACAATGCAGCAAATTCCCATGGCATTCCTTTCCGTCAAATTGACAGACCTCTGCAATTCGTATCTGACATGGCATTCCGTGGCATTCCAGGCTCACCTGTACTTGCTGTGAGAGGGTCACCTGCAAGCTGGGAGCTTCAAAACAGTAAGTCACAAGCATGGTCCCACCATGTCCCACCTGTAGCTCTGTACAATTCCTTATACCTTCATCGCAAAATCAGTCCAAGTCAAAGGAGTCTGATATAGCCTGATTGGAGATTTCAGCATGCAAATTGACTTGCGCGAACCCCACCAACTATAAGATTCACGAGGGAATTTACATGAATTTACCTTCTAGTTCCCGAAACTCTCAATGATTCAGCAGCCAGCATCTTCCAGCTCATACCAACATGTGAGGAAACCTCAAATGCTCGTGATGCCTTTGCGTCGTGCTTCAGCCAGCTGCTTGCTTGGCCACCTGCTTGAAGCTGCACATAAACATGAAACGAGGTGGAGGAAGCCAATTTTACTGAATGAACAAAAAGCCAAACGGCTTTGAAGCCAGAGTAGGCGCTCTGAGCACCCACCTGACCCACCTGGGCAACAGCTCTCTTGGATCTCCGCTCAGACTGCACAGGCTCCTAAGAGAGAAAGAGAGAAAGAGAGAGGAAGAAAAAGCATCTGCCGTTATGTAAATGGATTCTGAACTGGCTCTTCTTGATGCTGTCGTAAAAAGTGTCTTCACTTCAAAAACCAGCTCAGAAGACCTATTACCTTGAACTGACGGCCGAAGAGCCTTCGTTGCCCAGTCCTTAAATGTCCGTCCTCTCTTGTGCCTGTAATTATATACTGGCCCCAGGATGTTTGCCAACAACACCTCTAGTACAGCAATCCGTTCTTTGAAGTTTAGAGGTTATTGCAGGCTATTTCCATAGAAAATTCCCCATCGCATCAAGGTTATGCATGGAAAACACTCCATACACTGACACTAGTACAAACAATCTGACTGTGCCATGTGCTGGTTAAAGAATTGAAGTCCTAAGTCATAAAGTGGAACTATGAGTTGCATCATCTATCAGTAAAGTGCTACGGGGGAACACTTCTAAAATGAGCGCTTTCAACTGCAAAATCCCGAAGGGGTGTCTTTGATGAACGTGGAGTATGTCTACTCCAGTCTACTCGTTCTCCACTTCACTGTAACTGTAATTGCCACTGTAAGGTCCCACCTTCGATGTCATCGAGCGGGCAACCATTGCTGGGTGACAGCTCTACAGGCAAATGTATCGCAAAAGGATGCAAAAGGTGTGATCAACACCGGAATTTCTTTGACAATCTTTGACGTCTGATACTTGTTGTGCTCTTTGATGGACATTGCAAGTCCATATCTCATCATGAATGAAATGTGGAGCCATATAAATATCTTAGGGAAGTTGTGGGACTGGTACAACGCCGTGGCTGCTTGCCTGTTCCAATACAACTGAGTCTCTCGCATGCTGTTCTGCACATGCCTGAAAATTCTGGGCATCCTGGAGTTCAGAACATTCGGCAAGTCACCCAACCTTTTCAACTCTCCTCTAGCCCTTAAAGGAAAAAATGTAAGACTCCAATTTTCTGCACCAGAGCTTCAATATTCAATACACCTCTACTTGAAAGCAGAGTCGTGAAGTCCTTTGCCAGCAAGTGTCAAAACATCGAACCCCAGCTAGCCCTATTATAGGTGCTAAGCTCCCGACTCATCGTTTGTGAATGTCTGTGAGCGGTTTTGGTTGGCTTCACTTTGTCTACCAAGGTGGTCCTTTGCCAACACATTTCAACACTGCCGAAGCTTCATGCTGGGTACATTCTGACTCAAAAAGGCTGCGTCTTGCAACCTTTGTCTATGCACTGCAGGTCGTGCAGTGAAACTACAAAAGAAGCTGAAGAACAAAGTGACAGCAAAAGCACTAGCACTTCTTGCGCCAGCTCATCTTTTAAATCGTTTGGATTGGAAATCAGATCTGCATGGAGCGGGGCACTTTGGCACCCTAGAAATTTGTTCAGATGTCATCGAGCTGAAAGCAACGGTGGAAGGCTCGTATCACCACCTCAAGACTCGGGTAAAGTTCATCATCTTTCAGGGCCGCTTCCAATGTAACTCGTTGGGGCTATCATCTTTAAGGCGCTCCATCTGCATGTACAATCATGATCAATCATGTACAAACAAAAGATCTCCCTCATGTTTCTGCATCTTACGTGCATCTGTTATGGTTGGTGCAAGGTTGGATTGAAATGACTAAGATGCGTGCGAACTTCCTTAGATCGCTTGTCAACAGGTACGTCGCCTGCAAAAGGTGCCAAAGAGAGCTCCGAAAAAGAAAAAATCTGCTGCGAAACTTCAGCTCAACTGACAACATGCGTCGAAAAGTCCCCCCCACCTGGTATCCGAAGCTCGCTCTCCAGCTCCTGAAAATCTGTGGTGACACGGCTGAGAATATCAGCTCGGCTTGTCCCTGGAAGGAAAAAGCATCCTGCTCATCCATGGTGGGACCAAAGGGGCAAAAATGGTGCAAGCTGTCCTGGATACGCTGTTTGGCTGCCCGCAGCTGTTGGTCCTTAATGTGAACCTCTCAACAAGCGAAGGCAGCCAGAAATGTGATGGACAAATGGCAACAAATGGTCATCATAGACAGACTCAACCGAAGCTCAAAATCCCTTGCAACGCCTCTTGCTCTTTTTTTTTGAGGAGGGCAATAGAGCGTTCTTTTTCCCGCTGCTTTTCAAGAGCCACCTAAGCATGCATTGGTAGCACTCAAAGGCTGCGGCACACCACGAGTGCTCAGTAGGAGCACGTACATAGAATGCATCAGGAGGTCGGTTTTTGTAGTGAATTGTGTCGGCATCATAGAATTCTCATCTGATTGAATTCACCTGGACAAGGCCTCAGTGCCCCGCCTTTGCGTGGTATTCCTGTCACAGGGAAAGTCACAAGATCTGCCACCTACCTCCACTTTTCATCAAATTTAGTGGGACTGAGGACCATTCAAGCTGCATTTGGAGGTGCGGTGACGCCATGGAACTCAACTGTTCGACTATTGTCCTTCAGCACCATCTTGAAATTTTCATCGCGTTTAAAAGCTAACGCACAAGTCCTTTTCAATGCAACCATGCAAGAAGCAAATATCACCAAGCCCAAGCTCGACCCAACTCAAGTAACAAGGTTTTCTGGTCTTAGATGTTTGTGATGACACCACTCAAACACTACCCCTCCCAATGCACCTCGTCTCTCTTGGAAAGTATTTCGGAGTTTGCCTCCTTCATCTCTGACTCCTGCCTTCAGCTTTCATGCTTGCAAAATCCCAGAGATTCAGACAGTGACCGCTTGCAGTGATGCATACCTTCCATATCATGACAAATTTACTGTTGGATGTCGGTTGTTCAAGAAAAAAGATCGGCACATACAAAAAAAACATCTAAAGCGGGTGAAAGTACAGTGTACTGAGCTCTAGTCATGCGGTTATGCGGTTCTTTTTAAAACAGGACCATCAATGCCAATGCTGAATTCACTTTTACGTATGCAAAACTTACCAATCACAAGGATGGATCTCCAGCAGTGTAGAGAAATTATTCAGGTCAGATGACCTTTCCAAAGAATGTACAGGTTCTCCTGCATTCAAAATGAAATGTGCAGTCGCTTCAGTGTAGAAGTTATCTAGCTATCTTTGATCCTCTGGTTCAAAATGCATGATCCCAATGATCCCAAAAAAGGTCACCCCAAAAAAGGTTACTTTGTGAAATCTAGTCCCAAGATGTTTCAAGCGATTCAGATTAGCGTCATGTGCTTTGGAGTGGTCAATGTGATCATCGCCCAGTGGCTTTCTGAGGGCATCTTCCAATGCGGTGACCTCCGGAACGGGTGCAAATGATGCCCATCTCATCATGGTGCCTTTATCGACTACAAATGACATCAAATGACAAACCAAAACATCCTGGAAGTGTCTTGACTTTGAAGATCTTTGAAGTCTGAATCAAGCTTTCAATCTTCTTTCCTGTTCTCTGCATGTATTTTGACAATTTTTGACATATTTTGACGCATGATGAGCACTTCATCCGGTGGGGGGATGCTGTCTTTGATGAACACCTCAAGTCCTTCAGGACGTCAGGCCTCACGGCGGTGTCGCTCCACAGCACCTTGCCACTGCTCTGCTTGTCCAGTGTGGCGCCCTGCAAGTCGCCATCAGGAACTGTGGCATAGCCGTTTCTGGAAGAGAACAAATCTGAAGAAAAGTACAGGATCCTTTTGACATAGTTTGTTCTGGCCAAGGCGGCCTTGGGATCCTTGGGTCTCAGATTTCAGAACTACATGCAAGCCAAATTCAGTCTTTCAACCTCCGATCTCGCCAGCAATGGGTATATATCATTATATATCTCCCTGTGAACATAGTTGTGCATGTGGTGCGGATCGAATAATATGAGAGGGCAAGCACAAGAGTGTGCTGTCATTGGGTCTTAGAATACGCTATCGATGGTTCCTGGGCGCCATGTTGGCAAAGGTGGAGACTTTTGCCTATGGGGATGCTGAACACAGGATCATAGAGGCACTGGTGGTCGCCTTTTCTGTACCATCTGTTCCTAGGCTACAATCTTGGCCCATGTGCCGAAGCTCGAAACAACCTAGATTTTTCCAGTTTCCAATAGGGGAATGTGATCCCCAAGGCTGGAATCCTGGAAATACCAGTGCCTTCCAGCTCCATCACCAAGCTCGAGAGTCGTTCCTTCTCGGCCTGAAGAAGCTGCTTGAGGAACCCAAACTCGAGACATTTGAAGAGTTTCTGGGATGGAGAAACTGTGTTTGGGCACTTGAAACATTTGCCAGCAGTGTGTCAGTCAGCGTTATACAAACAGGTATGTGTTGCATATCAAATCCACTGTGTTCTGAGACGCACATTCATTTTTAAAATGCTATCGTCCGGGGAAAAAATGATGGTGTGAATATACTGTAGGTCAATCATTAAAGATCATAAACGTATCAACCAAAGAAAGCCTGTAGTTCCCTGCATTCGGAACCTTACGCATTCGACCAAAAACTTACCACCGCAGTTGCCCGGCACCTGGCAACGGCGCACTTCATTCTGCCAGCGTTCGGCCATCTTCTCTGCATCCTGCGGCCGGTTGCTGCCGAGGTCGCAAACAAATGCTGACATGCAGTGAATATCAGTGAATCAACCAAAAAACATGCTCATGTCTGCTGCACAGGCATGTTTTTTAGTGTGTTCAGATGTGGCCTGTTGCTTCTTCTCAGCAACCAAAGCAGTTGCTTGTCGCTCTTTCACATATTGTTGCACCTGATTATCCAATGTCTTCAATCATTAGACACAGATGACACAGGGTGTTTTTAACTCTATCAGTCAATTTTCAAGAATCATAAACTGTTCTGCATGCAGTGTTTGCTGCTTCTGCCAAATGCTGCTTCCCTGTGCGCTGACGATGTCTTTCTTGGACTCGCACCCTTTCCATCTTCTGGCTCAGCTCCAACCTTTGCTGTGAGGATGTCATCTTGCTGCGTACCGACTTTGCGTTCGGATTCCAAAATATGGTGACTCCGCCATGTAGCATTGAGTTTGTCATGCACGGTTCACAATCTTGTCATGTCACGAGCGTTGCATATTTGATCATATTTGTATATCTTTGTCATTTGTGCATTTTTTCAGCTGGCATTTGTTATGCTGAATAAGAGCTGTGATTCGTGCTCCTGCTCATCCATCATGGTCCTTGAAGGTTCAATCATTCAGCAACAGAGTACTTAACAAAAGCGACACGAGATGTCACGAGATGTCACGAGATGTCACGAGCAAGCTTCATCATCGCGGCTCTCCTCATCTGCTCGAGCTTCTCGGCTCGCTGAACACCTCAAACGGGCACTAGTAGCGGCAAACGATCTTCCCCAAGAGCAAATGCTGTGGCAGTCCAGCTTAATTGAAAGATGTCGCCAGTGTCTCCTCCGTCGGCTCTAGGACTCACACATTTGATTTCCAAAGTCTCACTCCTCTCAACTGCTTCATCCAAAGACCTGCGGAATGAGCTGGAACACTGTGGGACTAGCGCAATATGAAATCCCGACTGAAGTTCATGTCCACCTTGGCCCATCTGGGGATCATTTTTTGCCCATGCCCTAGCCTCGGCCTCTCGTATAGCTCAACTATGCTCAACTGCTATCAATCTTGCGATTCCTCTGAAAGAATCGTAGTTTGAGAGGTTGAGATTCACGTCACAAGTAAGCGCCACCTCCAAAATCGCTACAAACATGACATAGCCAGCATGACTATACCGAATTTCGCCGACGCTGCGGACGCTGCGGCAGAACCGCCTCTGTAAAGTTCCCACTTGACTTTGTGCAGCATCACGTGTCCGGACCAACTCCTGCAGTGTTGTGACTGTGGTGACTGTGGACCAAGGGCATCCAAGGGCCCCAGCACCATGCAATAGCCAGGGTCAATGTTGACTGAACCTGGGGGATCCTGAGGAAACAAAGCACAACAATTCAACCATCGTTCTCCGAGGCTTCCCAGAATTCTTTTTCGTGTCATCATCGCCCCCCATGAGCTTTTGAACTCCGTTGAAGTCCAATGTAGGGGCAAATATTGGGCAAATGATAAACATCAAAAAGATTCAAAAACAAACTTGCCCCCTCCTCACGCTCTGCACTCCACTGGTAGTCCAGCCGTTTTTGGGTTGCCTACAGCCGTTGGATAGAATAGAAACAGTCTTGCATCTGACAATCTGACAGGTTTCCTGTCAGTGCTCTGGAACGCGGATAGGGTAGGTGATTTGAATGGATCAGGTGAAACTACAAGAAGTAGAACATTTACCACTATGGCATACTATGGCACACTGTCCGCATGCAGATCTCACCCATGAAAATGTGCTTCTGAGAGTCAAGCAAGTGAGCCCCTTTTTCTTTCTGGCATTACTGCCAAAATGTTGAGTCCTAAAGATCTGTACAGCAAACAACCTCTGCATCTGTACACTGAACAGAATCCCCTATGGTCCCACCAAGACAATCCACGGTGGCACTTTGGGCAGTGCTAAAGGTTAGGATCAAAATGGCCTGCCACGATTGCCACGTGGCAGTTTGGCCTCAAAATGGTGGAAATTCTCCACAAAATTCTGCCTGTTGCTTCAGTCAATCAGTCCATGAATTGCCACCTGGAACGATGGTAGCCCTTCCTTGCAGATCGTCTGGCACACCTCAACAGCCAGGGTGAAATGGCCTGCTGTGGCATCTCCACATGAATCGCCTGGAAGAAATCCTGCCAAGTGTCCAGACTATGAAATTGTCGACATGCATTTTGCAGGGCGGTCACTGTGGATTGCAGTGGCAAACCTTTGGTGCGCTCATAGCGCTCCAACAAACAGCTGGCTTTTTTGCATTCGCCAGTTGCATGATGATGCCGGATGTGAGCAATGTGGTGAAGGAACCATGCGTGAAACATCAACAGCTGACGAGATACCCTGCTGGTCTCCCAGGTTTTCTCCACGCGTTCCTCCACTTCGTTCATGGTGGCGAAGCGGGGGAAAGCTTTCACCAACCACAAGACTCCCCGATCAAAGGTTTCATCCAGGATGGGCACAGCCAGGTCGTCCCAGCTGAATTCATCCGACACCGACAGGAGGCAAATAAATTCCCCGAGGTTCGGCACTTGATCCTTTCTTCTCATCTCCTCGCCCTGCAAGAAGCTCCGAACTTTTGTTTCAATGGCATCATTGAAAGTTTCGTAACGGCTCTTCAAGAGAAGCAAGGTGTGATGGAAAGCCATGTACCCTGCCAGAGCTTTCTCTGATGTATGCAGGTCGCCCTTCATCAGCAGAACAATCTGTGAATTCATCAGCTTCGTCAAGACATCCATGGCTGCCGATTGGTCCAACGGCAAGGTGCGCACTGCAGTGCTTTCACTTCCAGAAGCGGCTTTTGCTGCAGCTTTTGCTGCAGCTTTTTCCTTGGCCGCAGCTCGGGCTTTGGCAGCAGCAGCTTTCTCCTTCTGCCATTGCTCCAAGCTCAAGCCGCGCTCCTCCCGGGCAAGTCGATCACGACGCTGACGTTCGAACAGTGCTTCTCGCTGAGCTTGCCACTCCGCGAATGTCATGACGCTAGAGGCTGGAGCCACCTGATTCTCATGCACCATTCGTCGCCCAGATGAGCCGATTCCATGGGACTTGGTCTGTTCCGCCACCTGGCCAGTGCCCAGCTCAGAGAGAACTTCCAACAGCTTAGGGAGGCCACGATTGAAATGACTTCTGCAGATAGCCAATGGGATCCAATAACGGATGGGCTGTTTCCAGACACCTTTTGAGACCTGCAAGTCGAAGAAGGCTTCCCTGGATAAGGGATCAAAGTCGCAGGTGAGGTGTTGCTTCCCAGTGGATTCCTCCGTGATGGCAACTCCCAGGCCCAGAAGAGTGTCTGCTTCATCAAAGGCAGTCTTGGTGTGGAAGCAGCGCAACTGCTTCAAATCGAAGTAGATGGACACTGCCTCTTCAGCCGGAAGCTTCCAGGTCTTGGAGCATCGGGCCAACTGCCGCAGAGACCCCAAGGGCAGAAGCTGCAACACGGTCTCCGCTGCTGGGCCGGGCAAATCGTGTGACCACAGCTGCGGTTGGAGGTGAACTTGATCATCTTGATCCTGTCGAACCTGATCCTTCACTGGCTGTGGGCGATGGAAGGGACCTCCTCGGGCTGTCAGTTTCAGACCTTTGGGCGAGTCAACCTCAAGGATTCGGACTTGCACTAAGGTTTTTACCTCCAACTCTGCCACATCAACGTCCAATTCAGAGACATGGACCAGGCCAGGAGAGGTTACACCAACATCCACAAAAATCCCATAGGATTTGATGGAAACGATCAGCCCTTGGATAGGTTTGGCTGATCTCATCAGCTCCATCAACTGCTGCTGTGAACGACGTGGCACCAGCTGCAACCAAATCCACTCACGTTGGATGCCAGTGACGTGGGCCACAATCTGCTGCCCCAATGCCAGCTGGCAACCACGAAGTGCTGAGCTCCAGGGTAACCAGCCATTGAAACTATGGTTTGGCAGCTGGACCACAAAGCCCTTGGAATGCAGCTTCGAAACGAAGGCAGTGACCAAATCCCCTGACTGCAACACTTGCCGTTTCTCTTCCCCCATTGCCACAGCAGGGACCCTGGGCACGATGGGCACAATGGGGGGCTCTATCAGCTCCAACGGTGCAGGAAGGTCCAAGGGAAGAAGTGGAGGCAGCGGCTGCTGGAAACAATGACCACATTCTTGGCACTGAAACTTCTCGCATTCCTCCCTAACCTTTCGTGCAAGCAGCGGTGTCATCCTGCCCTTGTAAGTACCACCATGATCTTGAGGCACATGCTCCGTCTCGAACAGGAAGGATGCCAACTGAAGCAGCACTGTTTGCACAGTGTAAGCAGTGCTCCAACCTGCTTTCTGATCATGCTGCTGACCGATGAAGCTCTGCAAGATATCAAGGCAGATCATATCCCCAAACAGGTTCGGATGGCGAAAAGATGGGAAGTGCTGCGTTGGAAAACGGATGCTGGGAGGAGTGAAGGGGTAGTCTTTGGGCAAATCCATCACCAAATGAAAGACACAGCCCGCCAGCGGACCGTCGCAGGGTCGAAGGTTCACATGCCACCGAAATGGCTCAGCAGGATCCATGGGTCTAGCAGCTACCAGCGGCAGCGGCTCCGTCTCCAGCTCCTTGAGATCTTTGGCAATCCGCCGCAAGGCGGAAGCATGGCGGGATGCGCGCAGAGACATGGCAAGGTGGCGCTTTTAGACTTTGACGTGACACAAACAGGCGAAAGCTGGAGCCAATGCGTGAAGAAGCTCAACCTCAGATTTGGAGAATCCTATCCCTCCACACGTTTCCACTCTGAGAGGATTGAATTGGATTGGATTGTGTGTGTAGAGACCTTTGTCGCAGCGTGGCCTGCACCTCCTCCAACTCAGAGGCCTCAGTTGGACACGTTGTTTTGGTTCCAGCAACGATGTCTATTGAAGGTGTCTGTTTGACGCATCACGGTTAGATTTGATGGGCAGGCCAATCCTGCCAACCCTTGGAGCAAAGCGTTGCAAAGCTGGTAGCAGCCATACATGGCAAAGTGGTCCAATTGGTTTGAAGAGACATGAAGTGCGTATCCATGCCACAAACCTACTGGACTCCAATTGAAGAAAAGTGTTGTCAAAAGTTGGCAAGTCGCAATGGTCTTGGTTCCTAGCCATAGCTTCGCATTCCTTCTGCGACTTGTCAAGCTCCTCTTGCAGGACCTAGCAGCTGTGCCGACACAACATGAGCTCTCTGCAATGAAACTCCACAGTGAAGCATATTCCCATGGCATTCCTTTCCGTCAAATTGACAGACCTCTGCAATTCGTATCTGACATGGCATTCCATGGCATTCCAGGCTCACCTGTACTTGCTGTGAGAGCGTCACCTGCAAGCTGGGAGCTTCAAAACAGTAAGTCACAAGCATGGTCCCACCATGTCCCACCTGTAGCTCTGTATAATTCCTTATACCTTCATCGCAAAATCACTCCAAGTCAAAGGAGTCTGATATAGTCTGATTGGAGATTTCAGCACGCAAATTGACTTGCGCGAACCCCACCAACTATAAGATTCGCGAGGGAATTTACATGAATTTACCTTCTAGTTCCCAAAAATCTCAATGATTCAGCAGCCAGCATCTTCCAGCTACCAACAGGTGCTCTTTTCGCATGTGTCTAGACATCTCTTTTCCGCCCTGTCGCATTGATCCATCCAGCCCAACCTTGGCATCCTCCTTCTCTACGTGTTCACCGAGCAAAGCCTGAACGTTCACAGAGATTATGCAAATGTAGCAAGATATGACTGATATGACATTCTTCTCACGAAAAACCATGAAAACAAGCAGAACATCCTCTGAAATTCATTACAGTGCACTCTGTTCGTCCGAGCAAAAAGCACATGTGGCCACAACCGCGCCTCCAGGCGTTGCTGCAGGGCGGTGATCTCTGAGTCACGCCTTTGAATCACAGCCACATGGTGAGATTTCCGTGGGAGATGTCGATATCTGATATTCATGCATGAGCTCATCACAAATGTCTATCAATGGGAGCTTCTGACATTCTTCGTCAATTCTGGTTGACCATGAAAAAAATATGGTGTTTTCTTTGCTTGCAAATGGTTAAATTGGTTCATTGGCTTCAACTCATGTATCACGTCTGCATGACTCGTCACACTCAAAGGGCATCTGAAGATATCTGGGAGCTGGCGCTTTGAGATTTGCTCCTGATGTTCCAAATCCACCTTCAGGGTCCCTGTTTGAAAAAGCTCAGCTATGTAAAGTAGTAAAAACTGTTCCATGCAACCTGACAAATAGACCTCAAAACCGAATTCAAAGGGCTGAAGGACTCTCACTGCGGCAACCATCCGGATGGTCTCAGTTCTTTTCAGAGATGCGCATTTTGGAAACACATTTTGAAGTCAAAAGAATCAGCGTCTTGACCAGCTTCCCATGCCTGAAAGGCACGCTCTTCCAGAGACTTGCGTTGCTCCTGTTGTTGGGGCCGCCATCAAGGCTGAGACTTTTAGTAATTTGACGAGGTCTCGTCATTGCCAAGACAAATTTCAAACAGTGGCTGTGCACAGTTGCAGATATTGAATATAGATTTTAGTCGAACGGACCAGGATGAAACCGCCTGACAAGCCCCATTAGTAGGAAATCTTGCTGTGCTCCATCTAGCCAATTTAGTTTTTAAAGCAACAACAGATAGAGAGGCATTGAAAGGCATCCCAAGCTCACCCAAAAGCCCGGTCCCTGAGCAGTCTCTGCATGAGATTCAAACATAATGGTATTGCAAGACACTCCTCCAAGGCCGCAGTATTTTCCCGCTCCTGATACAAGTTGGAAAAAATACAATCTCAATACCAAGTGGCTCCAAGTGCTTGCTCTGTCAGGGCACAACTACCAGCTCTTGCCCTCATTCTTTTGGAAGCGTTCTTTAAGAAAGAGGTAAGCCTGACTTCACCAAGTTCTGCAAGATGGAAAGCTTCACCATTCTCCATGTCTCGTCATTTCTCGTCCATCTTGCGCTTTATTGTGACTGCATCCTTCCTGCCTTGGCTGCTTGTGTCGATTCGAAAGTCGTCGTCGCCTGGCATGAGGAGGGCAATTTCAACCCCTTGCAGACATCTTTCACCCACAGACAGTGGTTACAACATGTCACAACATGTCAAAACATTTGTTCCAGCTCAAGAAGATTCATGTTGGCCTTTCTCACACAACCCTAGAACAACCCTTGCCATGTCAGCCATTTCGAGTTTGTGAGTTTGAATGCGCTCATGAGACAATGATGCCAGGCCTGTTGCCAGAGTCGCTTCACACGATCGACTGAGGCACCAAGTCTTATTTCATTTGCCTCAAGTGCAATGGATTCTGGTTGGAAAGCTTGACACTCATTGTCACAAGTAATGGAGCGGTGTGGATTTCTCTCGTGATTGCCCCTGTTTGAAGCGTCCCAGGCCGCTGCTGAAAAAAAAAATAGTTCTTTTCCCGTCAAAGGGTAGCAGCTTCACTCTGCCAAGGAATGTGATCACCTGTTCGTCAGCTCTTGTCTAAGTACATGCCCGCCCGATCCCTGCAGTTCTTTTAAAATCTTTTAAACCTCTGCAACCATGTTCTGGATCCGTCCTTCCTCCGAAGATGTGCAAGCGATGCAACTCTCAGTATTTTCACCTATCAGCAACAAAAGAAAGACAATGCCCTCAAAGGTAGGAGTTCTTGTCGCTCGGAAGCACGGAAGACCCATCTACGCTGCATCCGTATCCATTTGCATCCTCACCGGTGAAATCGACGGGTCGGTCGCAAAGCACTTGGTCTGCTAGTGTGTGATCTCCTCAGCAGAAATGATGCTATCTCATGCTATCTCCATATCATTCCATATCTATCTCCATCCAGATTACATTGTGACACTAAGAACTCTCTTTGGCACTGTGGCACTCCGAGGTCGGAACCCATGAAATGAAGGATCTCGAGGCGGGGGTCATCCAGGCCCAGTTTCAGATTTTCGTCACTGATAGGTTCGCCACAGTGACGAAGAGTACAACCACCCCGGTTGTAGCGGATTCCGCTCCTTAGAAATCGATGGCAAGGTGGAGAGAGCACCAGCCTAGAGGCGGTGAAGGAACAATATGGGGACTTTGGGACCTTGGGGGACCTTGGGACCAGTAAAAGAAGTGCGGATCATCATCATCATCATCATCATCTTCATCTTCATCTTTATCTTCATCATCTTCATCGTCAGCGTCACCGTCACCGTCACCACCACCACCACCAGCACCAGCACCAGCACCAATGGGTGTGGTAGCCCTTCAAACGGGATTTCAGGGCGGTCAAATATTTTATATTCAAGGCACGCCAGAAGAACGTGAGCTCTCATTTCTGAGCTTGCATCCATTGCCTGGGCACCAAGCCATCCACAATACTAGGACGTCAATGAAAGACTCATGTGTATCAGCGTCCAACATCATACAACTATCACAAATGTAAGTACTGTGGACAGCAACAATGTCGTTCCTATGCTCAGAACAAAACAGTTTCGACATGCAAAGGTTCTCAGTCCTCCCTCTGACACCTTTGGCTACAGCCCTTTGAGTGTATCTGCAAGGGTGGGCATTGCTCAGCGTCCAGCATCATTCAAGCAAATCTGCTCGTTGCTGGTGCACTGGTGATTCTGGCATGTGAGGGAAAGCAGAGCGGAGACCAGGATCTTGTAGCCCTACATATACTGCTTGCACTGACCACCAGGGAGTCAAGAATTCGTTGCTGGTGCACTGGTGATTCTGGCATGTGAGGGAAAGCAGAGCGGAGACCAGGATCTTGTAGCCCTACATATACTGCTTGCACTGACCACCAGGGAGTCAAGAATTGGTTTGGGGCTGGGTAAAACCTACGTTGCTGAATAGCCAAACAAGAGGTGAACGCCATTTGCCATTTCATCTGACCATCAAGGAATCTGTTCAGGCTGAAATCAGTGCGGTGTCACATTGCCCCATCACGTTTCCACCGCTCTACAACAATAGAGTAAAAAAAGGAAACTGTCGTTGGGAATCCTTGCCGCTGCCATGCAGCCCGCGATGCTTCCATTCACACCATCTTCCCGCACAATTCACGCCTTGATGCCAATGCGCCAACTTGCTAAGCCTTGAGGACCCATGGAATGAGCATCAACGGTGTCCTTGAAAAGGTCCTTGGCAAAGAGAACAGCCTGGTCCCTGGCCCCAGCTACAGACGTCTCCCAGGAACTCATGTTCTTCTATATTCGGCTATCATGAATCATGACGATCACATGAAGCAAGAAACACAACAAAGTTGCGCAAGTGGTGACAACTATCCCTGCCATTTCTTGTGATTCCTTGCCCACATACTGCTGACCCAGAAACCTTAGCAAATGGCCTGTTGCGGGCAAAGATTACGCCACCATTGATCCTGAAAGTTGGTAGATCAGAGATCTGTCCCTGTATGACAAAGGGACTCCATTTGCCGTGTTGAAAACTAGATACTGTGTAAGATGTGAAAGCTAGATGGACAAACTTGTTCTAAACCAAGTGAGTGCTACCACCCAGAGACTCCAAGTGCTTTGACGGTGACAGAGAATGGGAAATCCAGCTTTCAGACTCGTCCTCTTCGAACCAGACTCCAGCCAATCTTCATTGGTGAAGAAAATATCTCCTTGGAATCAGGATGAATCAGGAAACTTGTTGATTCTGTTGCTGATTGCACAGCCCTAGCCAGACCTATCCATGCTGACATTGCGGAGCAAGTGCCAAGGGAAATCTCTTGAGTGTGACTAGACCCGCCATGCGTCGGTTCTGGATAGCTAGCTGCTTTGCAACAGAGCCCAAAATGTTGTGCTCATGACGCACCAAAGCAGCATCAGCATCCTGGGCAATGATGGCTCTGCACTTCCAACACTTTTGGGAGTCGCTTCCCGCAATGTGCCTACTACGCGTGAGAAAAAAAACGCAACCATTCCTGAGGTTCGGGCTAACATCATCACATGGCTGAAATTCTGGGAGCTTTCAAGGTACTCCTCTCATTGGCTGCTCGAATTGTTTCGTTGCACATCGCCCATCAGTTGCAGGAATTTGGTGCTGCTGAAGGACAAACCACTTTCCGAAACAGAAAGATACAAAGCGACCTGCCAACTCTGTACAAACGGGGAACTCTGGTCCTGCAACATGCGATGCTTTTCCCAGTTGAAATTCTCCCGCTCATTTTGCTTCGTGCATTCCTTCATCCGTTTGCGATTCGCAAAGACTGGATCATTGCACTCCATAATCCGGCTGTCTTTCTACCAGAATAACACAAGGATACAAGGATCTCTCAACTCTGCTATGCTCACAACACTATGACTATAACTATAACAGTATTACGGGAAATTGTCTACTTTGTTTACTTTGTTTCACTTCATGCACTGTCCCCTATCTGATCTCCCAGATTACTTGAAAGGTACTCCCCTCCCGTCATGGAGTTTGTGAAAATGTTGGACCATGCCTTCTCAGACAGATCGCCACATTGCTGTCGTTGCCAATCCAATAGCTGAGGCTTGCTCGGCAACCACCTGACAGCGCTGGACCTCTGAGCAACCTTTGGCTGAACGCGTACCTTTGAGATGAAACCAAAGACCGCAACCAAACAAGTCACGAGGCACATGTCAGCTGGTGTTGCATGTTCGTACCAGCTCAAACAGGAAAATCACCGCAGCATCACATCAAGTCAAAGTGCACCAGACAGTTTGCGGAGAGCGTTGAAATTAGTTCCCAAAAATGACACAAGTACCCCAAGCACCCCAAGCACCCCAAGCACCCATCCTGATAACCATTGCATGACCATATCTGCGTGCATGAAGGCGGTTGGTGGCCAAAATTGAGCGCAACCAGCGAGGGCGAGGAGTCGAAGCTTGACCCCACAGCGGTCCTTGCAGCGGCACTAGCAGAAAAGCATGAAAGTGGTGCGCTTGAATGTCTGGCAAAATGACATTTGGAAGTCAAAGTCAGAAGACATGCAACTATGCAACTATTTTATCTGAAGAAAATGGCTGGGACTCTCTCTCAACCAGTGGCAAAAATTCGCAAGATCCTCTACAGTTCATGAGTTGCAGTCAAGCAACCTGCTTCCATGAAGACAGGCTGCAAGATGAGCATGCCACCACCATCCTGGAGGTAGCGACACGCCAGGAACCCTTGAAAGCCTCGAGAATTTACTTTCACCTTTGAACATCTTTGAAAAACAAAAGCATGCCTACGAATGGCCCTTCGATCTGTAAGTGACGCTGGGAGTTGTGATGTTTGAGTTTGGTTTTCAGAAGTGTGACCAGGAAAGAGAGAGAAAAACAGGCATTGCTGATGAATCAGAATATCTCTTGCTGTGCAGCCTACAACTTGAACGATCAGGGTGAGTCCTTGCGCCTTGCATCCACCACCAAAGCATCGCTTTTCAGCAGCCACGATGGGTGATCTTTGGCCAGCGGCAATCCATCACTGCCTGCATTTAGGATGTAGTCCGGATGAGCCAGCAAGGAGCCGGGGAAGTGCCTTGGCAGACACATCCATCCGCCCAAACCGGGGAGGAATACGACATCATCATTCCATTTGGGTGTTGTGACAGATGTCCTCCTGCAGGTCTTCCAGTGAAAGATACAGCAGGAACAGAGCAGAGTCAAGAAAATACAAAAAAATCCAAGTCTTTTAATTTAAGAGCAGGGAAAGCTGGGATTCAAATGCCTTTCAAGTGCAACTTGTGCAGGCAAGCCGCAGTGAACTCTTGGCGGTCGCGCAGGCTGTGCGATTCAACACACCAGAGAAAGTGAAGCTGAATTCACCTGTTTCTGCTGTGCTGAAGAGCTATTTTGACAACACCTTGTTTGTCGTTTTTGCTTTGAGCAAAATCAAAGCCAATTTCAGAAACAAATATCAATGCTTGAAGATCAACCGTTGTTTACTTTGTGCCTGCCTTCAATGTTTGGAGGATCACTCGGAATGCGCATCCGCGACTGGGGTCTTCCATCCTTCCGCCAATGTCAACTCAAAGATAATCACTTTTGAGCGTCGGGTACTGCTCCAAATGTCACGTCTGACCAGCTGTCCTTGTACCAAACGCAGCCATGACAAGTGGTGTCGGCTGCACTGTCGGAAAATGCAGCAACAACCGTTCTCTCGTCGTTGCTGATATTTGCATGGTACAACTCCTGAGAAGTGGACAAATCAAGAAGAAAAATGTGCACAAACTGAAGATGTTCAGTCTCTTAGTCTTACAGTAACGATCACATTCAACTGAAGAGGTTTCAGCTCGACACTGTATTTGTGTCAACATTGTGGCAGCAAGTCCTTGTGGTTGTGCTGAAAGGCAGCAGATGCATTGAATGCTGGCCATCGTTTCTGAAATTGCAAAAGATGGGATGGATCCTTTGGGGCATCGTTGAAGTACTGAGCGCTTTCCTGCCAGGTTGGTAGACTGGTGAACCCACCCCGCTTAAGTCATGGCAGGGGCTCATTCAGTGGCACATAGATTTCGCAAGTTCTTTTTCCCTGATATATGCTTGGGACATGTCAGTCTTGATTCTGGTCCGCGCAAATGACCCAAAATAGATCTTCAGCATAAGAAAACTGCGCGATTTCAAAATCAAGTGGGAGCCCAACATGACCAAACCAACTCTTCAGGTACGCAGTAAACTGCTGTGATAAATACATGTCAAACTGAATCGGCTACGAACATGATATTCTCTTTTCTTTCCTTGGATTCAACATCAATAGCTGCCCACCTCCCACGGGTAGACCGTCCAAGCTCGTGCAGAAAGAGCCACAAGCATTGCGAAGTCGCTGCTCATAGTCTTGTCACCTGGGGAAAAGGCATCGGGAAACAAAAAGAAAAGCATGTTGAGAGAGCAACAAGCCGTACAAGTACCGAAAACGGCACTGAGGTCTGGCAAACTGTGTCTGTTACGGTGCGAAACTCCAATTCAGAACGGTCACCTTCCTTCTCTCTGAGCTTCTTCCAGTCAATTCGCAGTACATGTTCTGGTTTGAAAGCATCCAGGATTGCTTCTGACCGAAAGTAGGATCCACCACATAGACCAAAATGCGTCCAGGTAATATTAAAGCAAGGCTCTCTGTCACCTCCCAGTCTTTCCTCAGCAATGATGAAGAGCTCCAAAGATTCTTTAAGTTTGTTCCACTGCCAGCTCTTGGAACCCTCTTGGAACCCTCTTGGAACTATTGCAGAAACTTCACAGTAAAAGAAAAAAACATGAAACTGCTCAAGCTTCCAGATATGCCTTGGTTTCAGTGCTCATGCTGGGGTTAAAATTGTCATAGACACCTCCAGCCTCGGACTTGCGAAAGCACTTGAAGGGTCGCCGCGGCAATACGGATGCAGCAGCAACAGGGAATGGTTGGAAGACTTGAAAGAAATTCCATTCATCACAAACAAGGCTGCTAAGAAATGCCAATCTTATCCGTGCAGCCTTGAATCCTTTTCGTTTCACACTGAGGCCATGACATCATTCAGTGGATCTCTGATATGTCGCCGAGTGATCTTCACATCTGGTTCCAGATATATGACATACCTGGTACAATCGCAAGAAACACACCTGTTTAGGCTCCACATAAGCAACGATGGCGGCATGCAGCAAATACACAGTGCATCGTGCATAAAGTGCATACCGTGCATACCGTGCATACCGTGCATACCGTGCATACCATCAAGATTTGAGCCTTTTGTGGAACAAATCTTGGCAAGGGATCCACAGAAACCGGGCGTTTACACAGATGGAAGCTGACCAAGTCACTCTGTTTGAAGGAATTCAGTGGCGTTTCTCATCCGGGCGAACCAAGAGTGTGGATTCCACCGGCTGTTCTCACCAGGCGCTCGTTCGAAAGTGCAATTAAACCTTTTCAGGGCAGAAACATCCCTGTGTCTTTCACGATCACATTCTTCTCACTTCAGTCTTCTAAGTTTCAAAGTCTTCGGCTCCTATGAAAAGTCAATGATTGCTTTGAAGCTCAAGACAATGAGGATTAATTTCTGAGCTTCAGGACTGCGCTTCCAGGAGGTTACCATACAGAAGGAGGGGCCACTTCTCCGCCATACGACATCAATGCTCCAAACATACTTACCTATGGGTTAAAGAGCCCTGAAAGCAAGGCAAATGCTATGCTGAGACCCATATGCACGTACACGAAACACATAAATTACCTATACAGACTAATAATCTGTTACACTTTTGGCCTTCCTGCCTTGGCAGCTTGCACAAAGGGCCGAAATCAACAGAGCCACCATCCTGCAGGACATAAATCGGCGCCTCCGGATAGAAGTGCCTGGCTGATTTTAAAACCTCAATGACACCTTCTACTTGATCATGTACAGGAAAGTAGAATCCAAATCGGGCCGTCTTGTCACCATCTTTGTGACGTGCAGGTTCATTTGTGGAGAGCAACCGGACCAAAGAGTGGCTCGTCGCACTGATTGGACTTGACGTCTTCGATGCCAGGACTTTACCCTTCGTTTTCAAACACTCACGGGGATCAGAACCAGGCTTCATTGGTTTGTGATGCACGCGCACTCGAGAACAGTCAAAATCCCTGTCGCACTGAAACGTGGTCTGATAGTTCCAGATGCACTTGTCGATCTGGAGCGGATTCCACTTCTGCCCAGCTCCCAGGAGTTTTTCTTTCAAAATGGTTTGTCTCTTGTAAAATAAGGTATGAAAGAAGCCTTGTCCACATTCTCCTCCAACATAGTAACCATTGCATGGCTTCCACCCTTCTTCTGCCCAGCCATTGAGCTCAGAGTAGTCTGCTTCTTTCGCAAACTCCTCAGCTGCCTCAAGGAATGCACGCTCAGAGCAGCTTTGTGTCGTGTGCCGGGTGATTTATTCTCGAAAAGCATCAAGAAATTATTCAAATCTTCAAGAGCCTTTTCCTCCCTTGCAAAAGAAGGTGACAAAAAACATCAAAAAAACATCTAACCGAACCGTCCCAATATTTTAGCAAGCGTGACGGGGCGTGTGGGCAGGGTTTGGACCACGTACACAGTCGTTTCCTAGTGTTTCCTGCTAGAAATACACAAGATACACCCGATGGCAAGCGTGGTTACATGTGGCTTATCCTGAGGGCACCTGCAAGAGCAAGCGGTGAGGCTTGAGAGCGAAGAAGCCCACATTGAGCGCCTCCCCCAAACCTCCATTAGTCGTTAAGAAGTTGCCTGGTCACAAATGCCAACAGAACCGAAGGCTGCTGACACATGCGAATGTCTTCAAAATGCCGTCACAATCCACCACATGACCAGAGGTATGATCCATAGTTTCAACTAGTTGCAAACCAGTCTTTGCATCCTTGCACTCCTGCCTGCAGAAGCGCATCTGAGAACGGGGGTGATGTCGCCCTGAAACTCGATGTCATTGTCAAAATATGCCACTGCATCATAGCTATCAAGTCCTTCACGCGAGTTTCAGGGTGAAGTGGAGGGAAAGCACTGCCAGATTCAGCTATTCTCCCGAGCCCAAATTTAGTAAAACACGCTTGGTTGCACCACCACCACCAACACCACCCCCCCGCCGCCGCCACCACCACTACCACTACCATTACCATTACCATAGATATAAATCACCATAGATCGTCATAGATCGCCACAGATCACCACATGTATATAACTAGTGATAACTCTAGTGCATCTGTGTGTGTGCGAAATCTTTGTTTCATTCTCGCCAGCTTGGTCCTAGAGCATGTAAGCGGATGAAATCCTTCTGTCCACACCAGTTCTGCTGCTTGATATATTTCATGCTCGGCGGCAATGCCCAGTCAACAACATGCACTTGAACACCTTGGCCAAAATCTGCAATGAATCGGCGAGACTTGAACACCAAAAATTATCCAAGTTGGTCCAAGTTGGTTATAATACTTGTTCAGAGAGCCTCGGGCGTATTGCTTTCATCCCTTGTTGTCTGCCTTTCAAGTGAAACTTTACTCGATGTGCAATTGACTAGCAAATGCATCAGAGAATATTCCCAGGACAGGCCATGAAACAAAGGACACCCCAAGTAACGACTGCACAAGGACTGCAAAATCACAACAAAAGGCACCTTGTTCCTGCAACTTCTGGCGCACAGAGATGTTCATGGTGACCGCATCAGACTTCATCATAAGAATAAGGATATCTGCCTAAGCTGCATCAAACGAAACCAAGTGTCAAGCTGTCCCGCTTGTTCAAGTCAAGACAGCGTGTTGGTATGTGTTGGTGAGTTTTGATGATACTATGGCAAAATCACTCACTGATTGAAAAAAAAAAAAACAACTTAGAAGGTTGCCGGGTCTTATCCTCTCTGGCTGCATTGCGAGGAATGATTGCCATCACTCAACATCAGTTTTCTGAAATTAGATTGTTAGAGCCCTTGAGCAACTTGTTCTTGCCCACAGAGCCGCCTTGTTGGCCAATTCTGCCGCTGCTTTGGCAGATTCCAGAAAGGGGAGGGCTTCCAGACCCATCTTTCCAACGTAGGACAGAATCAATGCATACTTGCCGGTGTTTGGTGCTGTCTTGGCACATTCTTCAACATCGGCACAGGGAACGTTCTTTTGACCATCGTTGCAGCAGTCTGAACATTCGATCTCCGAGTGCGCACTGTGTTGGACCGGTTGGACTGGTTGGACCGGCTCAGACTGAGCCGTCAGAAGGCTCGCAGCGGGAGAGATTTCATAGCGAATTAGAGATGATCGCTTTGCTCCAGCTCCAACAGCTCCAACAGCTCCAACAGCTCCAACACTCCCAATTTGGCTCAGAAGAAGCACCGCGGCCACATGCATCTGTTCCTTCAGGGGTTATGCATCCATTCAAGATTTGTCAGAATGTCACTGCTTCAAAGTCTGAAGAAAAATCGATTGGTGCGGTTTTCCTCGACTTCCTGGAAGGGGATCGAAACACACTTCTGAAGCAAACTTCTGTGGAAACCCGAATTTACAGAGTCTGGCTTGTTAGCACCGCGCCAGTCCTTAAGTAAGCGCCAACATGAAGTGGCAAAGACCTAATTTAGAACTAAGGCCATTTGCATTTGAGCACTAGATGGCCCTCAGGGATGCAGCGTGCCTCCTTGTTCAGCTTCTTGGCTGCATGTTTCGGGTTGATTTATTGGGGGCAAATCAGAAGACTGATCAACTCTTCATGCATTTCCCTTGTTTAATCTGTAAAAAAGGTGCGTCAAAGTGATTTTCAGAAGCCCCTTGTGACAATTTTCAGTATCTGCGGTCTTGCAACGACTTTCTTGTTCAAACGAGACAGGTCCGATCCGATGGCCTCTTGTTGTGCATCATCAGCCGCGACCATTCCAAGATCTCTTGCCTTTTCCTCACAATGGAACCAGAAACAGAATTCAATCCAAAACAAATGCAAAACCCCCGAGATAGTGGTTTTGAAAAAAATGTCTTATCATGGCATATCTGATTCAAGCCCGAGTTTCATTGTGTTCCATCATGTATGTTCCTTGTTCTTTTGCACAGGGTTCAGATCATTCTCAAGGTTTGAGACTCGTATGACCACTACCCAAAAAAAGGGGCCCTGCATACCTGCATCACAAGTTGCCACAAGTGCATCATTCTTCACACAGCAAAACGGCCTCCACAAATCCAGAGATGGAATCGCCAAGTTCCACAAGATGATTTTCCTGGTGCAATTTGTGATCAAGGCCATGTAAAGCGAAGGATTCAACAACCTTCCGGATCAGGAAAAACAATGGTTCAAAGATGATCAAAGATGTTCAAAGTGCAATTCAAAAATACTTCACTACACGTTTTCCCAACAGTTTCAGTCCTTAAAGGCAATCGTTTCCATTTGCGAGGTCAGTTCAGCAAAAATGGACTCCAACCTGACTGCCGATGACGGACACAATCAAGCAATTGCATGGATTTGATGATTTATTCCACCCTTAGCTACACACATGCACAGGACCAGCAGCAGCAGCAGCAGCACCGCCGCCACCACCATCACCACCACCAGCAACAACAACAACAACACCAACAACACCAACAACACCAACAACACCAACACCAACACTGACACCTGCATCACCAGCACCACCAGCACCACCAGCAAACCAGCAAAACCAGCAA
This sequence comes from Cladocopium goreaui, assembly GCA_947184155.2. Lineage (NCBI taxonomy): Eukaryota > Dinophyceae > Suessiales > Symbiodiniaceae > Cladocopium > Cladocopium goreaui. Next base: position 306,087 of record CAMXCT020006634.1, on the reverse strand, counting down.
AACCAGCAAAACCAGCAAAACCAGCAAAACCAGCAAAACCAGCAAAACCAGCACCACGAGCAGCAGCGGCAGCAGCAGCAACAGCAACAGCAACAGTTCAAACAAGAAGAAGAACAAGAAGAAGAAGAAGAACAACAACAACAACATCAACAAGAACAGCAACAACGGCCACAACAGCAACAGGCAAAGCATCAAAACACATATATTATATATCCTCAAATATATGCATATATATATATTGTACTATATTATATACACATATATATATATATGCATCAAAGCATCAAAAAAACAACAGCCGCAACACCCGCAACAACGAAAGCAACCAAAACAAACAAAATTGCCAGAACTGACAAAACCAGAATGACACCCACCACCATGACACCCCATAAGTTGCACACACAAGTGTTTCTTTTGAACTTGTATGGTAATTGTTGCAGAGACCTCCACCCTTGAATTCAACATGCTAAGACCGGCACTGTTCTGACTGAGCAGAAATGAAGGATTGTACAACCTTCACAAAATGCAAAGTGGGATTGCACACCATAAGAAACCTCATGTTTAGGGCGCAATACAGTTGGATCTTAGTTTGGTTTCAATGGGTATGATTGCAGCCATACATCAAAGTCTCTGTGTCGGAAACGTAAACAGTGTTTGCTCTCACAGTCAATGAAAAGGACAACAAATTGGAGTATATAAGCAAGTCCCCTTGTATGTATATTGACCTTCTGTTGCCATTTTTCATTTTGTATCCCATCTCCTGCTGGATTTTTAATCCCTTGGTTCTCCAATGCCTGGTCAATCCGGCCGTGAAGCTGCTGCAAATCTTGGTGCCATTGTGGCAAGTCCAGCCTGGCAGATTTGTTTCTGGCCTCCCCGGACCATCAATCCTTGGGGTTGATGAATACTACCCGTTACTACCCAAAACCGGCAGGTTGCGTGGAACAAAGTCAATGCGTTTCATAAAGCATCCAAAATATCCAAACAACCTTCAGATTTCAGATTCTCAAGTTGGTTTTCTCGTACGGGAAAACATGGAAAGTACAGTGACACAACCTTCAGTATTGCTTAGTGCAACGGCACTCACAGTAAATTCCGCACCTTGGCACATTGTTTGACACTGACATGTTCAGCTGCAAACGGCAGAAACGTGATTGACCAGTAATTACATACAACCCACAAAACACAAAATATTGTACTTAGCCATCATTGCTGTCATCCTTGAAACATCACCAAATAGATGGGTGGTCCAACCCTTTGAAGGGTCCATGTTCCATTTTTGTTATTTTATGGGGAACAAACAAATGACGGTTGCTGCATTTCATTTCACATGTGTTTTTTGAGACTTTGCGAATCAAGTTTGGCCTCCAAACTCTTGACACATCAACTGCAATATCACCACTATGCATTTATTGTGCAGCCAAAACTGAGTGCGAGAAGGTGAAATGTAAATGCACAGTGTCAAATTTCATTGGTTTCAAACATGGCTATATATTCTTCATTTTTTGTTTTGCTTAGGGCAACACAAGTGCTGTTATGATTCGGTTGCTAACAGTTAAAACACAAATTGTTTCAGAATCGTTTCATGGTTTGTTCGCTTGACATGCCTAACCGCACTGAATTACCATTAAAAATTAGTGTCTCAAGCATCTGCAACGCCACAAACGATGCTATCGAGGTTGCTTTGCCCATACAACACATCACATAAACGGCCAACGTATCGAGGTTGCTTTGCCCATACAACGCATCACTTATCACATTTTAAAACGGCGACGATTAAAAAAACATCGTTGGCAACATTTCTTGACAATAGTGTTTTTGTTTCATTTTTTTCTTAACATACCATTATTCACATTCCTTTCAGATTATTTACCTGTACACACTGTAGATCTAAATGGGTTTAGTAGCACCACAAGAGTTGGAAATGACCAGTGTCGGGCCATGCTTCAGTTGGAAGGTTCCGAACGTTTTTCTGGGGCCAAGGCAGCACGGCAGAGAGAAGCATCGCAGAAACTGCCGGACCAACAGAACATGTGTGGTACGCACCATCTAAATTGAAAAAATGCTACGCCTGAACTGCCGGCAGTACGCTGTGATAAGACTGTTGTAGACATTACAAAGCCCATGTCGCATGAGCTGTGTTGGAGCCATACGTGCCGTAAGAACCAGACAGCGAAAAGGTTGCAAACCTAAAATGGCAAAACCATCAGGTGTAGAAAAGGTGATGATTTGTCGCCATCCCCATACTCTCTTGGCTTGATTTGAGCGCCCAGCGCGTTAGCGACACTAAATGGCCGTCGACATCATTCTTTTGATCCTAAAAAAAATGTTTTGGTCAAACGGTGTCCATGGGACCAAACATTTTTTTTGTTTGAAATGTGTGAATAGAGAGGTTTGTGGTTCAAAGGACAACCACTGCGAGACTCACAACGCATCAAGCCGTCAAAAGAAATGGCAAAACCAACTGCATCACAGGACATATCTTGCCCGGTACCGAAAGGACACTGCCATACACCGCACCATTCAGGCTGAATGAAAAAAAGGTCTCGCCCCAAACAATTACAACCAAAATCGAAATGCCATGATTGTCCACAGATTTCTTCAAGAGAATTACTTCACTAGTTTGTACTTTCGCATAGTCCATGGAGCTGACTCATTTTACAAAACAAGAGGCCCAGCCTGGTTTTATGGAAAATTGTGTTTGCGGGTTTGTTTTTCGGCGCTGGATAGACGGCCATCGGCCACGAACAAAGTGCCAAACTGTGACGAGTTGGGTGTGCACCAGCTTTTGGGCAGCATGGTTTGGAAACAATTTGGCTTTCAATACACAAGTTTCAGATAAAAGAAAATAAAACATCGTACAATAAATTGCCTGGCAACCGAAACAGACAATGAATGCCCACAATAAACCAAACGAAAGACAAAACACGTTTCATGCAAATACGACCCTCCAACCGTCTATACTTCAGCAATCTTCACCACGTACCCGAATAATCATCCCAAAACTACGAACTATCTTAGGTTATGAATTTGTTGTGGGCAGCGGGTCACAATGCAAACGCATTCATTAGCATTTATTTTTGCCGTCAAGTAAGAGCTACTTGAGTTCGGGGACCCCAGAAACCGTTTTCCCTGTAATGGATTTTGGTACGCTACTTCAATCTATATAGTTTATGGGCATTTTCACTCTGCAGGTCTAAGGTCACTCGCGTTTGGTGTTTCTGCAACCGTTTCGCCATGGACATGGCCATTTCATTCAGCACACCATTGCATGTCTTATCAGCAACCCTTCAAATCCTGAGACGGTGTCATGCCAATTCAGCATTGGCGGCAAGTTGAAGGGCACCGCAAGCCTTCATTTGATTGGAGTCATAGACTGGATGAGTGGATCTGATCGATCACTGCAATGACAGCGACCCAAAAAATCGGCTTGCACGGGTTTATGACCAGTTTTTAAAGATGCCCAAACATTTTTTTGGTACTTCGTTTCTATTGTGTTATTGAAAACATTTTTTGATCCGAAGCGCCTATGGAATCAGGCTTCACTGTACATGCAATGTGAAATGAACTTGTTACACTTACCATTCTTGCAACAGTTGCTCAGTGCACAGCAACACATTTTTTTAACGCTTGGGGAGTTCTGCTGCAGGTGCCAGCCAACGGCTGGGTAGGCACCGCAAATCGAGAAAAAAAAATGGATTCAAGAACTGGATGTCCTTCCACATTCAATTGAAATCTAAATCCATCAATGGTGGTCGCTGATGCCGTTGAAAGGAGAGTTGCAAGGCCCTTGGAAGCTGGTAAAAGAGGAGGAAGCGGTACAGTCGCATTTCGTGTATGCCGCGTTCAAGCCATTGGATACATCGACGCACCAAAGGGAGCACATTGGGAGCTGCAATGGTTTCAAGTCCATCTTCTAAATCTTTGAGCTGATCAACCACGGAAGCAGCAAGTTGCAGTTGCCGGTCAAGATGAATCAATGGCTGCAGCAGCTCTTGCAGCGACGGGTCAGCGGCCGGAGGACAGCCAGCATGAGTCAGAAAAATGATGTACAGATGAGAGAATGCAAATGCCCAAAATAAAATGTGTTGGACATTGGAAAAAAAAACAGGAGGTGACAAAGGGGTTGGTAGGAGGGACAAAAAGTGTTGCTGAGCCAAAACTACAAACATACGATGAACAACTGATCAACTCGACCTGACATCTCAGGTCTTGTTGCTGCCATGATAAGGTGTTATCACTCAGTTCCCTCGTGAGAATCAACTTACCATTCTTGCAACAGTTGCTCAGTGCACAGCAACACATCTTTTTAACGCTTGGGGAGTTCTGCTGCAGGTGCCAGCCCCCCATTTTGTTGACCTGCTCTAGAGCGAGCCAAGAGGTCATTGACAAACATGTCAGGATCTACATTGATCCTACACCTTTCATCAAGGTGGTTGTAAACACCCCTGGAGGGTTCATCTGCAACATTTGCATGGCTAGCCACCCTTTCAAACCAAGTCACCGCACACACGGTGAACTCCCAAAGCAAAATCCCTTCAAAGATCAAGCGGTCGACTCCAGTACCAACTGAGCCAGAGATCAGCCTCGCAAGCACCGAGTTGTTGTCAATGAAAATCACAATACGGTCACACGGCTGTATTGCCAAAGGATCAAGCAAAGACGACACACCCATAAGCACTGCGAGTGCCTCCAACTCGAAAATTAAGTTCTGTTTCTGGCATGGGTTCAAGAGGTCCACTAGACCAGCAGGAAGCTGCTCTGAAAAGAAGGATAGCATGACACCATTCCGGTCATACAACACGCCTCCGACACCACCCACAGATTCCTCGAAACATGCATCTGTGTATAAATGAAAAACACGGCCAGCTGATGCAAGTACCCGTCGAGGGCCGCCAGTGATGACCCGGTCCTTGAGAAACATCAAACTTTCACCAAGTTCCTGGTCAATGGCAACCTCCCCAACCAGGCTTTCAAGTCTGGACAGCCGTTTCATGTGGACACTTGCAAGACGGCCAAAAATCTGGGCCTCTGCAAAAACCAGACGGCCACGGAGGGCCCTCATCTCAGCAGTGGTCATGCTACCCTTTGCCAACAAGTCATCTATCGTCGTTGTCAGCTCACGCACCCTGCTTTCAACATTGGAAATGGTAACAGAAGCCAAATGAGAGTCTCCCAGGTCGATCTGCACGCCCAGGATTCTTGAAATGGAGCTGAATCCACCTTCTTTCTCATCTGACGTTTGCCAACCAGTAACCATAAAAAGAAGCCGTTGTGCTAGGTCAACATGCTTAGACTCGTAGATTTCGGCCACCAAGAAAAAGTCATCAAAGTAAACCGTCCAATGCAGATTGAACACCACCACACCTATGCGCCAGATGGCGTAAGATGTGCGGCAAAAACCCATGACAGCTGATCGCGCTCCAAATGGGAGCACCAGCGTTTGGAAAGCCCGGGGCGCCCCGTCAGCCGGTGAGTAAACACAGATGTATGCATCATCCAGCGCCGCTTCTGACAACGGAAGGTTTTTGTAAGCCTTTCGGAGATCGATAGTCTTGCAAACTAACTGGTCCCCTGGGCGAGACTGCATCCTCCTGACCAAAGTGGCACAAATCGCATCCACACCCATCGGCTGGATGGACTCATCGCATGAGTTTGTTGTATTGATCAGAGACTCAGAGAAATCATCGATGGGCCGAAACTTGACGACCTTGCTTCCATCTGCCAGTGTTGCTGACTGCCTCACGCCAAAGCGGCGAGTTAAGATGGAGCTCTCAGGAAGCTGCTCAATGCTGAAAGGTCCACGCATCCAACCCTTGTCGCACTCCTCAATGGTTGCATCAAAAAATTCTTGGCACATCTCATTATCTCTGCCTCTCCTGACCGCATTCCAAGTTGCAATCCTGGCCATGCCAGACATCTCCCTGACCTGCTCAGGGAGCAAAGTTGCAAACAGCGGCTTGTGGGGAAACACGCCCCCCGTACGGATGGACCCCATCAGATCAAATCCTCTTGCGATGTCTGATGCCAGGGTAACATCCGGCGACCCAGACGCTTCGATGAGCTCCGCAAAAAGGCATAAGTTCTTGCTCTTGAGGATCTCCTTTGCATGGGGTGGTGATGACTCAAGGCCGTCCACTCCTTGTCGTTTTAGCTCTTCAAACCTGAGAGTCCATTTCCTCATGGCTGAAGTCCTTTCAAGAGCCAGGTCATGCAAGGATTGTTTGGCCATCTTTTCCAGGTATCTAGCCAAAACAGAATGGACACCATCCAGAAAATGTCCTGGATGCGATAAGCCTGCAGCACGTTGGACAAAATTTTCTGGAGTCCAAGCAATCCCGTATTCCACTTTCCAAAATTGTCCTTGCCCCTCTCCATCCCCCTGTAAAATAGGGGCTTGTAGTCGTTTGGCATGTGGTGGCAACACTGTTGTAGGGGGAGACGTAGAGCAGCTTGGTGAAATGACTTGTGGCTGCTTCGAAGTTGATGGCAAGGCATGGATCAAGTCATGGGGGCCCACTACATGTAGAATATGGTCATATTCACGCATCAATGGTTTGAGGCACTTGCCACGAACATGCTTGCCAAGAACTGCCTGAGCACGATGGTGTAGGCTAGCATCAGTGTCTAGCTGCATGTCAACAGGCACGTCAGAGGCGCCATGAGCCAGGAGGGCTTGACGTAAACAAGCTGCCCACTCACGGCAAAGCCCGTGAGGATACTCAACTTCAAGGGCAGTGGCCCACCCTTGTGGGGTGCGACCCCATCTGTCGTGTTCGTGTGAACCATCACAACTCCGGGACAGGTGTTGAAAGCAGTTATGGTTAACCAGCAACTTTGTACTCTTGCGGCGTTTGGCTCCAAACATGCAGTGATGAAACAACACCTCAGCCAGCATGTGTCTGACTGGCTCCAACGGCCTGCACAAGAATGAGGTGTTCCACATATGGGATCTGGCCGGGTTCTCAAGGCTGCAAATGATGCCATGCATGGTGCAATATGCCATGATTTCACCGCTGAGTTGGTACAAAATGTTGGCAGTGGTAACACGTGCTTGGTTTCGACCAGACAAACCATTCAAGCCGTCTGGAAATTGGTCATTTCGAAGAGGGACAGGATTGGGGCCAAAACGCCTCTTAATTTCCCTGGCTCTCGATGAAGTTCCACAAGGTGGGCCTAGGTGAACTGCAAAAACTCTGGGTTGTTGAAGAATCCGCCAAAGTAAAGCTTGCCCAGATTCATCTGAAAGATCCAAACGGAGCACTGGCGCCTTGACCTGCTTTGTGACGTGGGCATCAACACCAGTACTGTGCTGGCAGCCAAGGCGTCGAACTTCGGCCGTGAGGCCTGCTGTACCCGAAAAGACTTCTATGAAAAGAAGGTTTGAAATTGACTTGTCTTGCACCCTCCTGGAAAACTGCTCGGAAAAAGAAATTGTCTCAAAATTTCGCTTGACCCCTTGGTCAAGCTTGTTGGTCTCAACCTGGTTGTTTGAGGCTGCGGACTGGCCTGGCTGAGGTAGGCACAGTCCTCCCTGAGACTGTCAAGCCAGTGCAGAGTTGCACTGGTGGGCCGAGTGGGCCCCAAAGCATCGCATGCATTGATGAAGTCCACGTCCGCACTCTTGTCCTGCAGCCGCAAGGTTGCAGCCCTTCTCAAGATTGAAGTTGTAACACATCCTTTTCCCAGATTTGGTCTGCTGGTGCAGCCCAATGAGCTCGGAGGGCATACGACCTTTGTTGCTGGCCTTTGTCTTGCCCTTGCCCTTGCCCTTGGCCTGTTTGACCTTCTTGTCCTTCTTCCGGATGTTTGGAGGGCCTTGGTCAGAGCCAGCTGTGGATTTTGGCTCGGTGTGCTTGGGCGTCGATGTACTCTTGTCAACCGGCAAGGGCATCAAGTGGAACATGATCGATGGATCTGCTGGAAGTTCGTCTAGCGCTCTGTTCAGTGGCAAGGATCCATCGCCCTGGCGCCTCAAGGTAGTGACCTTCTCGGCCATCTTGACCCAGGCTGTTCGGTCTGCCCTGAGGACTTGCTCCATGGTAGGTTGGCGGAATCCTGGAGGCGATGGCAACTGAAGGTGATCAAGGAGATGCCTGTGCCATTTTTCCATGTTCCGGAAAGAGCATGCCTGCATCAGATCGCAAGCCAAAGAGCGCCTGGTAAGTGCCTGATGCAGCTGAAGTTCATTACTGATTTGACATTTGTCTTTCCTTTCCACGTCCTTGACCGTGAGGTTGATGTTATCCAGCACCAACTCTTTGCCAGGACGCTCGCGGGCAACCTCACTTGCCCTTGTGGTAAAACGATGAGGCTCAAGATACATTGGGACATCTGCCTCCAACATTTTTGCCACGTAGTCATAGGATGAGTGGGCACATTCAAGAGGTCCTGTGAGTTCCATGCCCTGAAGACGGGTCCTTTGTTGCTGGATCCTTGTGGCACGTTCTGCAGGCACAAGTTCGGCCTTTCGACCATGGTCAGCACCACTGATTGTAGTTTTCATTTGGGACGCACATAGGGTTTGTGCGTCAAACATAAGCCTCCTGATCGAACTAAGCTGGCCAATAGTAACCTCATCCAGGTTATCGGCCAAGAGCCCCTTCAAGGCGTCGTCAGGAGGCACTGTTCCAGGTGTCGTCAAGGAGAAAGCTAACTTGGAAAGATTGGTGAGGCCCTGGTTCTGTAGTCGTTCAAGCTGTGCCCTTGTCAAGCCGTGTTCCAAGGCCCGTGCATTGAATGCTGCCTCCGACTCAAGGATCGTTGCCATGCCACCAGCAGCTACGAGTTGACAAAAAATAAAACAAAAAGAACCAGCTGGTAAATGTCATGTGTCATGTTTGTATCTTGCACTTGAATGCTGTCGAGACATCTTCAAAAACCTGGCCAAAAGACCTGCAGGTAAAATTTCACAGTCAGAAGTGTAGACCATGCAAGGATTGTGAATGCAGGCTCACGTACAATGCGTACAGTTGCAGCGACATGCTTTTCTCCACATATTGGGTCATCCTTTACGGGCCCGCTTCACTGCCGCTCCAGCGACTGCCGCACGCTCCCCCTCAGGGGTCTGCACCTGACCCTACAAAAAGTGTTGCTGAGCCAAAACTACAAACATACGATGAACAACTGATCAACTCGACCTGACATCTCAGGTCTTGTTGCTGCCATGATAAGGTGTTATCACTCAGTTCCCTCGTGAGAATCAACTCTCTTGATTGCGCAGTGTCATGCTTGCGCATGGGGCAACATCAAGCGTCAAATTTAATCAACCCCCCTCAGTTGAACGGGAAATTCCAGTCAGACTGGGCTCTGGAATGTCAAAACAACCGCTGCCAATCAATGCGTCAAGGGCCACACAAATCAAGAATTCCTAGGAAGCATTGCGCTGATTTCCATGATTTGGAGTTCCAGCTGGCGCATGGTTTCCAAGTCATTGAGGGTTTGTGCCTCTTCCCACTCACGTTCCAACCTCTCAAGACGGGTCCTCAGCGCAGCATGCATTTCACCAAGCTCGCGCTCCACTCCGTAGTCATCAAAGCGCGGGCCATAGTGCATCTCACACCACTCATCTGGGTCAGAAACTTGGCTCATGTCCTCAGCGTTTTGATAGCGCTGACGTCGAGCATTTGGGGATTCCTCCATTTCATCATCACTGCTTTCCTCTGACTCTTCACCTTCAAGGTCCTTGAGTTTCAAGTTGTCATGCAACACTTTCATCACTTCAAGAAGTGTTGACTTCATGTTCAAAGAACCTTGCAACCTGTGAACACGCAAGCCAAGCCAGAAGATCACACCAAAGGCAATCACTAGCATCGTGAGGAGAAGGACCACCACGGGAGAAGTCTTTGAAGAAAGCCCCATTGCATCTGCCATAGGGCTCAAGGCGCTTACCAAAAGAACTCTGAGAAGCGACTTGCAAGTTCCAGTAGGCAACCCTGTAGCACGAAGTTGATTCACGCTAGACGCAATCAAAGTCTCAGAAGTCAGTCTGTCATAGGTCTCTGAGCCAACACGCTGGGAACAACCTTGATCATACACTCCAAGAAGAAACATGAGGTAGAGCATGCGTGGACGTGGATGTCTCTTTGTCCCAATGTCACTCACATTCAACTTGGTCCCTATGGGGTGAACTGAAAACACACCACGCTTGCAAAACTGTTGCATCCAAAGACATCTGGTTGACAAGTGTCTGACCTTTCCCACGCCTTGTCTCTGCAGAATGCTCCGGCAAGCACTGGAGTCTATGAACAGCCTCACCTCAAGTTCACCACTTGGAAAAAGGAAAAGAAGACATTCTCGAAGGAGAACAGCGTCGCACCCACCACTGGTAGCAGCATATGTCTCAGCTTCTCCCGAGCTGAGAGCAATAGTTCTCTGGGTCCTGCTGCTCGAGTGCAACAAACAACCATGTAGCATCATGCAACATGAACTGACACTCTTCCGGGTACGCTTGTTTGAAGCCCAATCGCTATCGCAGAAAACCTCCAAAACCATCAAGTCACCGTAGTAGTTGTACGACCCATGTTGTGGCCTAAACGTCAACTGCAAACAATGGTTTGTGCAACCAAGCAAATACCCTGCAAAGTACTTCAAGCAGTTGAAAGCATGAACAGTTGGTTTGGCCATCCACTGGGCCAAAGCTCGAATGGTGAATTGACAGTCTGGAAAATCAGGAGCAATGTAGAGCAACGTACCTACTGCAGACCTGTAAATGCCAGCCTGCTCAGCATCAAGTTCATGTGTGACATCGTTGGCATCAAGTTCAGGATGGGCCGGCGTCTTCTTTGGCTGAAAGTGCCTCCGGATATTCAACAAATCCAGAACATGTTCGATATGTTTGGGGTGGCTCTCAATCAACATGTTGGACTCATCCATGAATTTCAAAAAGGTGATCTCATCACCTGGAGTCTGCATCACCTCAATGGCAACTTTGTATTTGCGCTCCAAAGTTGGTCGCAAAACATCACTGAGAAACTGCTGAGTGCACAAGCAAAGAATGTCATCCACGTGTAGGAGCATCATGCAAGCCCCACATTCAGACCTCAGCAGTGAAGGATATGCTTCACAGCATCCAATGCCCATCTCTTGCCAAAGAAAGTTGGTTATGGACTCGTGCCAAAGCAAAGCACCATCTCGCCGGCCTGGAAGCACACGGCCAAGAGAAAACTCAACACGTTTGCCATCGTTGTCTGTGTAGCTCACCACAGTTGGCACCTTTTGAGGCACTGTCAGGTAGGCATCGCCAATGTCAATGGCGCAAAGCACAAAACCCTTGCACACAAACTTCAAAAACAAGACTGGTAAAAGACGAACTGTCAAGGTTGAGGAAGCTGGGCTAAACAAGTCTTGCCTCTCTGGTGTCAACCAGGCAAACTCACGTGCCACGTAGCGTGACCTGCGTAACCACACTCTCTCTCCATTGATGCCCTTGTCGCGCCAAGAGCGCACCATTCTTGTGCTCAATTTCTTGAAGCAAGAAGTGGAATCTGAAGACGTGTGCTGGTCCATCAAAGATTCGACAGGCAACAAAACACCCATGGCCTGAAGTCTGTCCAACTCCATCTTGTCAGCCAAAGCATCAAGTTTTGACAACTCTGAGGCACTCAACTCTGGCTCAAGTGGCGTGTATGGCATGCACAACACATGCAGGTCAGAAACATTTTCTGAAATCAACATGTCCTCACCATCCTCGCACTCATCCACAAGGTTATAATCATAAGCTTCAAGCTCATCGAGGTCTGAGGTTTGAAGAACAATAGGCGGGTCCTCATCCTCGTGGTCAACACCTTGAATAGCTAAAATGCGAGGAGCTTTCGATGGACGATCTGACTCAAGTGCATCATGAACATGCTCTGAGATGTCTGCCCTCGGAGTGCTAGGAACATCAAGTCCTTGAGAGTCAAGAGGGGTTGAAGGAACAACCGCTCGGGGTGTTTCAGCCATTGTCACATCACCAGCATGAGCTTCTTGCCCCGCCTCGGCTGCAACGGCTTGAGGAGGAGGAGGCAAAGATCTCCGCAGCATAGTCTGTGGACCAAGCAAAATGCCTTCATCCTGTTCAGGAGTTCCAGGAATGCCATGTACTGCTAAAGCCTCATGGTCATCAGGGTAAGCAACAGCAAATGGAACTGGAGTTGAAGGCTGTGGTCCTGTGATACGTTTTGCTGCAACCAATTGAGAGCCCAGAGCTGCAAGCCCATACTCCCAAGTGCAAGCCTCAAAGTCTGCAATGAGCTTGGCATCCCAAGATTCTGAAAACCTTCTGATGCTTCTAGTCACAAACACCTTCCCACCTGGGACGCCAATCACATGCGCGTCGTTGTTGAGCGCTTTGCCCAACCACAAGCCTCTAGTCCAGCACGGTGCTGCTTTCTGTGAAGTGCGCAGGTAACCAAGTACTGCTTCTCCAAAAAGGGCTATCTTACCAGTATACATGCGTGAACTGCAAAGCTCATATGGTGTTTGTCCATGTCTAACCGTGAACCTATTGTGTATCCATGCAGCATGAACCAAAGACCAAGAATACAAAGGGTGCATTGAACCAATTGTCATACCAATGCCAAGCGCCTTCTCGATCTGAGTCACAAACACGCCAGCAAGTCTCCTCAAAACGTTTATAGTGGTTTCTGCTGCTCCATTTGCTGCATGATCTGCTGGGACAACAGTCTCAACATCAACACCAATGCCCATAGTTCGACAAGCCTTTCGAACCGCCTCCAACAAACTCAAAGTTGATGGCTCATCATCGCACCTAAGTGCAATCTTCTCATGCCCAAGCCAAACCTTTCAGAAAATATGCACAGCAAACAGCACACTCAACTGTTTTACCCTTGAGCCAAAACATACGTACAACACAGTGGTTGTGTAACACTTATGTGGAGGTGTAAATTTCAACACCCCTCCTTCAACGCAGGTGCTAGCTTTGCTACACCTTTGTTGATTCTAACTTCTTTGCTCCAACAGCTTTCCCTAGACGGTACTCCTGACACATGTTCTTCATGTGTTTCTCACAAGTTTCGCGTCCTATGGGTTTCGTACATAGATCGGCTAGATTGTTCTTTGTACCGATCGGGCAGATCCGCAGGTGGTTTTCAGCCACACGTTCCTGGATCCATCGATAACGGGTCTGGACGTGTCTTAGCTTTCCGAGACCTCGCCTGCTCGCTGTACCGCGTGCAGCGCGACTGTCGCTGTAGATCTCTAATGCCCTTTCGGCTCCCCAATCTTGCATGAGCGCTTTGATGCTCAAACCAATTGCGGATGCTCGTACGAGTGCATAAAACTCGCTCTCTCCCGAGCTCAGAGCAATGGTCGATTGGAGATTCGATCCATGTTTGATGCAGTGTTGTCCCATCATGACAACGAATCCTGTTGTGCTTTTCCTCGTCAACAGACAACCCGCATGATCACTGTCAGTGTAGACTTTAATCACCTTGGGTGTCCTCTGAGGTTCGTAGGTGCACACGACCCTTGGCTTTCCGACCAGGTATCTACCTAATCGTTTCAAGTCCTTGACGTCTGCATCGTTTGGTGCTTTCATCTTTCTCGTCAGTGATTTCACTGTTTCTGCTATGTCTGCACGGTCTTGTGCTAGGAACTGTGCTCTCATCACTAGACTTCTGTATAGTGTGGTCTGTTCTGCTGTCACCGGTGGAAGACCTACCGATGCCAGCACTTCACTGCGCCTTTTCTTCTCCGATGGTGTCACCACACTTTTCGCATTTTCCAAGTTCAATTGTCTGATGATCATTTCTGCGTGTCTTGGATCAGCTTCGTATGTCACTTTTCCTGTTTCATGTTCGTAGGTCACAATTCGGTTCAAGACTGTCAGATGTGATCCTCCACCTTTTCCGATGAGTCCGTCACATCTGAACTCATATCTCTCTTGCAAAACCTTTTGCATGTATTCTTGTCCTGCCTTGTCACTCAGGACCAAAAAGTCGTCTCCATGTACTAGCAGCTTGATGTTCTTCTCCTTGTGCCAAAACACTGATGTCCAAGCTTTTCCACATTCGAAATTGTGTTTCTTCAACAACTCGCTGTAGTCTGACTGCCAGACATGGCTGGCGTCTTGCGTGCCATACATGGTGCGCTGCAGTAGTGCGCACATTCCTTCTTCTTCGTCACCTTGTGGCAGTGTGACGTATACCGTTCTTTGTGCCTTTCCGTAGAAATGCGCACGTGATATGTCGTAGAGTGCCAGCTGCTCGTTACTGCCACTTGTGGCTAACATCGAGCATAGTAGCTTCACCGCCTCCAATGGCGGCATGTTCGAAAACAGCTGGTGTCCTGGGAGTGAACCATGTTTCTTCTTCACTTCCCGGACCACTAAACGTGAACGGTAGTTCTTCTTCGTTGAATCGCCTTTGTTGCGATCAATCCTTTTCAACGTGATGGGTGCTTTTCCTGTAACTGCCCAACATTCGCTTATTGGTCGCTTGACGTATACTTCCTGTTTCTTCACCCAAGCAAGTTCTTCTTGTCTCGCTTTCAGTACCTCCTCCGTTTCCAACTGAACTCCTGCGATCTCATCAAAGAAGATCTGTTCGTCGCCTTTGTTTTCAAACTTCGGCACGTACTCATCTTCGTAGTCCTCAAGATGTGGATCGTCATCCGGGCTTGGTCCTGCATCTAATGCATTCACTTCTCGGTATTCACCATCTGCTTTCTTATTTTCACTAACAAACCACAAGACGGTGGGGAAGGATCAAACGTATAGATCCATATTCATATACGTGGTTTATTTATTTAAACCAACAATAAAACATCAAGAAGAATAATATATAACAATATATTATTCAACCAAATATCTCGAGGATACGCGCGCCATCGAAAGTTTGTTTCCAAATCGTGATCATCAAACTGCACAAGGACATGCGGATAAATCACACAAGCAAATCAAAACAAACAAACAATGGACATCACTGCAATGAAAACGTGGCGGTTGAATGCTGCTTCTCTTTTTGTCGCGGATTCACTTCGAATGCACAGTCGGGGTAAAGACAGGAAAGGTTGCAGTTTCAACCTGTAGCGAACAAATCGTGTTTTTGTCACTGGAAGGTGGCAGATGATGCTATCTGCGAAGGGTCAAGCTTTCCGGTTGTATGATTCCGGAACACCCGTTGATATACCCCCCTCAGCGTGGGTGGGTGAACGTAGTGAAAGTAGGGTGGGTAACGCTGCCCTCGTAAAAAGGGTGGAATTCCCACCCACCCTCCCTTGAAACGGAAAACATCAAACGAATGAAAAATCACACATGTGAACATGAAGTATCATCGATGTTTCCAGTTAAACAGGGAGACAAACAACAAACTGTTTACTGTTTGTGTTTTTTTGTTGTTTGGTGGTTTCAGATGTTTTTTTTTGGTCTTGTTAATTTGTCCCACTGGGACAAATTTTTGTTGTCGTGAAAATAAGGCATTCATCTTTGATTCTCAAAGAGGTGTTGCTTATTTTCACTAACAAACCACAAGACGGTGGGGAAGGATCAAACGTATAGATCCATATTCATATACGTGGTTTATTTATTTAAACCAACAATAAAACATCAAGAAGAATAATATATAACAATATATTATTCAACCAAATATCTCGAGGATACGCGCGCCATCGAAAGTTTGTTTCCAAATCGTGATCATCAAACTGCACAAGGACAT
This sequence comes from Cladocopium goreaui, assembly GCA_947184155.2. Classification (NCBI taxonomy): domain Eukaryota; class Dinophyceae; order Suessiales; family Symbiodiniaceae; genus Cladocopium; species Cladocopium goreaui. The sequence goes on along the minus strand of CAMXCT020006634.1, from coordinate 290,431 downwards.
GCGGATAAATCACACAAGCAAATCAAAACAAACAAACAATGGACATCACTGCAATGAAAACGTGGCGGTTGAATGCTGCTTCTCTTTTTGTCGCGGATTCACTTCGAATGCACAGTCGGGGTAAAGACAGGAAAGGTTGCAGTTTCAACCTGTAGCGAACAAATCGTGTTTTTGTCACTGGAAGGTGGCAGATGATGCTATCTGCGAAGGGTCAAGCTTTCCGGTTGTATGATTCCGGAACACCCGTTGATATACCCCACTGACTTAAGTGTGCAGGAAGGACCACTGAGAGAAGTTTGGCTTGGGTAAGCCAGGCCACTTCAAAGTTCAGCCTAGATGCGTCGTCTGCTGGGTTGCTAGCGGACGGTACTCGTCCGAACCATGGTAACAAACCTAACAACTTCTCATACTTAACAAAGTCTCTCACCATGCCCGCTGCCGCTGGGGTGGCTCCCTCCGCACGGACAAAGGCACTATGTGCTGCAGTATTGTCTAAGTAAAACACAACGTGGCTCTTCTCCAACAACTTGGCCCATATCCTGATGGCTACCAGGACTGGGAGGATCTCAAGCTCATATATTGGGTGTTCTGAATGTTCCAGAAATTTGTCCAGCAAGGTCTGTGGAACAGGCAACCCAAAGAACTCTAATGACCTTCCCCATTCATCAACTAGTAGGCCACCAATAGTGGCAGGTGTATTGGAAGTGGGTTCAAACGCTCCATCCGTGAAGACAAAGAAGGTGCTGGAATGAGATAGGGAGACTTGGACCGGTCTGGCTCTGACCAGTTCCTCTGCCAGAAATTTCAACGCACGGTTCAGGTCATCGGGCTTGTTGATGGTCTTGGCTTTGAACCTTGCGTATCTCGAAATCACCCTCACTGCAGTATTCAACTCTCGGCCAAAAACATAGGAACTGAACCACACCAACCGGCCATGCAGTTTCTCCAGCGCTTTCACCTCTACCGTCTCGACCTGCAAAAATTCATGCAATGTGGCTAGGAGCTCTTCTCGTCTTTTGTCGGTGTGACCTAAGACAAAAGACCCACTGTTGGTTTCAGACAAGTCGAATTCCAACCCCAGGGTTTTGAACTTCTCCGCAAAGTCTGGGGCCTAGGGGCCCGTCTCAGCATATTTCACTCCAAGCAAACGCAACAAGGACTCTACGCAGAAGGTCACCTCTTGAGCCGTCTGCCTGGTACACAAAGCAGTATAATCATCAAAGAAATTGGTCCAAATGAGCCGCAACCCCACCGTGCCAATGAACTTAATGGAAGCTGCTATGCGCAAGAATGAAGAGACAGAGGCCGTGGCCCCGAACGGTAGCGATTGGACCGCAAAGAACTTGACTCCGCCGCCCGGGTGACGCTGGGCAATCCTGAGAGTTTTTTGGTGCTCGACGTCGACCCCAAATTGCTTATAAGCGCTTTTTAAGTCAAACGTCCTACCCACAAGATTCAGCAGAGCACTTTCACCGCATTTCTGCAACATCACAAGGATGGTGGCCGTCAGCTCGTCCACCGACTCCACCCTGAGTTTTTCTGCCATGCCGACTGTTTGATTAACCCCAGCTGCTGAAAAATCGTCGATCAACCGCAATTTACCGCCCTGCTGCAGAGGAAAGCGTTTGGCTACATGCACCACACGCAAATCTGAAACTTCACAAGGTTCTAGCCACCCATTCTGAATCTCTGCTTGGGTTTCTTCCCAAGCCGGGACATCCAACTCTGAATCTCCGGCTTGTGCCAACGATTCCACCACTGCATGGTTCAGTCCAAGTGCAATGCCCCGCAATTGATCTACGGTCATGTCTGGAGGCCGCACATCAGGCACAAAAACTCCCGATTCCTCGGTCCAACCTGTCATAGGGAAACCTCGGATGATCTCGTCCACTACCTTGGCATCCTGGTATCCTAGTTCAAGCAGAATTTCACGCCACAATAAGAGGCGTTTGCCTGCCAGGACCCTGCGCAAGTGTGCAGGCAACTTGGAGTGCAAATCCTCCTCATGTTCATGCAACTCTTTTGCCCTTTGCAACCATTTTTTCAAAAACCGGGCTCTAAGCAAAGAAAGTTTCGCCGCATTCCCCAAAAGGTGATCCACAGCGACTTCAGCCTCACTACTCACCCTAGCAAGCAAAAAACGTGGATGCCCTAATGCCACTGCAGCTGCAATGAACTCGGTTGGATCTCTTGGAACGCCTACTTTCACCAGTTCGAAGGTTTCTCCATCTTCCAAATGGGAGACCATGGTGGCACCCTTTTGGGTCATGAAAACGTCCCGCCTAAACCCCCATTGAATTTGACGTGACACTATTTTTGATCCCTTAGGACAAAGTTTTTCCAAATGCAATTTTGAAGCATCCTCCAGGCTTACTGCCATGACTAGACAATGACCAAACTCGGACAAAATCGGCCGCAACTTCTGCTGCCGAGGTTGTGTAGTGAACAACTGCCTTTTTCCGACTGCGCTGTCGTGTTGCAACTGCTGCGTCAAACTGTCATCTGGTGCTAAGCCTCGGCAGGTTGCTTCTTGCAAAAGGATGCTTGCCATGCGTTCACACAAAAGAACTGGGTATGCAGCTTCGTCCTTGGTTGGAAAAATCCATCGGCCATCAACAAACCGAGGTCGCCATGATTGGTGTGGATGGCTCCTGTCACACTCCAGAGCCAACGATGCAAACAGGTTTACCTCTGGGGCGCGAGGGTTAAAAGAACAAAACTTTGTTGCCTTGTCTCGGGTGCCACCGTGCATGCAACTGTGAAAAATGGTCTCATGACCTCCTTTGACCGCCCTGTAGAGCTTTTGCATCATTGATGTCAGCCAGAAAAGTGAGTTCTTAGGGTTCTCCACTGAGACCGAAATTCCCAGGTCCACCAAGAGCAAGATGAGCCTCACTGCGGCTTCATATGAATCGTTGGCTGATGTCACCCTTGCAGCTTCACTTGAAGTCAAATTGTCAAGGCCATCAGGTTTCTCCTCAGACCTAAGGGGCCATGGCTGGCGCTCTTTAGGCAATCCAGGGACCAAACGCTCCCGAGCTTTGGAAGCGGTTCCGCAACTGGGCGCGAAGTGTGCATGCAAGAGCCGATGCCTCTCGGCTTTGACCAAGCCCTCCAGTATTGAAAAATGATTCCTATCACACAAGTCATATTTTGCAACTGCTGCATTTTCTGCTCTACTCAAGTCTTTATCCACCGACAATGCTTGTAGGCCAATTCCACGACAAGCTTTGCTGAGCCGACACGAGCCGGCAAAAATCTCAAGGACCAGTCCTGTACCCTTATTGCACATTGAATCGCCAGGCAACTGATGGCTGGCAGGCTGCGTCTGACTAATGGGACCAGGCTGATCGACATCCTTTGCAGGAAAAATTGGAAAATCTTGAGCAAAAATTGGATGGCCCACTGTACAAGGCCCTGGCTCACATGCACCCTGTTGATCTGATGTTTCTAGTCAACCAGGGCAATCTGCTGCTCCGTGTCCCGTTTTGTGACACTTCATGCAAACGTGCATCCCAAATCTGCACCGGCCATTCTTGACTGTGTTATTGCACCCTTTCTTAAGGTTCCTATGCCAGCAAATGGGTTTGCCGTCTGCAGTCCTACTTGTCAACCCTTTCAACTCAGCTGGCATCTGAGGCACGGGCTTTGGCGGCTGGTTTTTTGGCTTTTTAGGACTTGGCTTATCTCCAGGCTCATCACCAGGACGCTTTGGGGTTTTCGGTGCTGCTTTGGGTATGCAATCAAATGAACATTGATGCGTGGGTCGTGCATCAGGCGCTTGAACGTTTTGTCCAAAGGCGGTTCTCTGCCAGGCAACGCTTTCAAACCATCTGTATGTTCCATGGCAAGCAAAGTAAACATCTCACGATCAGCTTTGAGAATCTGACTCACTCCAACTGCTGAAAAATTTGCTGGAGCATCTGAGATCAGCACGGTCATGAGCTTGTCCAACCAAAGTTGACACAACTCCCATGAAAGCAAATGAAGCATCTCGAAAGCCAAATGCCGTCGCATCAAAGCAAAATAAACCTTCAACTCAGTGGAAGTGTCAATGTCTGTCATGGCATTGGCTGTGGTTGTTTTCAAGGCCCCCTGTTCAAGGGTAACGATTTGCTTGGTCTTCTGTTTTGCCTCATTCTGAATCTCATGTTCCCTTGAATGGCACTTTGAGGGATGAATGTAAATGATGGCACCTGACTCCATCAAGTTGCACACCTGGTCAATCAGCTGGTGGGCCGGCTGCTGCTCAGGTCGGTGCGACAACCCACTGATTCGGCGCTTCTGCATTTCAAGGCGATTCTGCTTTTCAACAAATGGAAGTTTACGCACAGGCTCTGACGGGTCAGTTGCTGTTACCTGCGTTTTCATATCTGCCATAAGAAATGTACAAGCCTCAAAATGGAGTCTCCTTATGTTAGCTGTGTTCCCCACTGTGGCCACTCCTCCATGAATTTTCCCCGCCAAATCTGACAGCTCTGTTTCACTGACTTGGTTCTGAGGTGACCCCAACGAAAATGCCAGAGTTGAAAAAGACGTGATGTCCTGGGCCTTACACTTCGTGTAGAGCTGGTCCTCCAGTTCATCACAACGCTTTTGAAAAGTGGCCTCTGATTCCACCAGTGCCATGTTTCAGCAACGGGTAGCGTTTGAGGCCCCTACAACAAAAGAAAACAATGAACCAGTTGTCAAAGTGAAAGAAAAATTGGGTCAGATCCAAAAGGGTGTAATTGGAATGGAGTGTGGTTTATCAACTTATGTATCTATATGACATGCTCACCTATGCAATTGGCAACAAGTTGAGAGTGCCTGGATTAAGGTCTGGACGTTCCTGACATGCATGATGAAATGAGCCAAACAAACGTGTCATGCACTTCATGTTGCACACCTGGAGCCGACATGTATAACAAGTGGAATGAAATGTTTGACAGGTGGTTTTCAATGTGTGCGTTTTCACCGTGTCTCATGTTGACACTCACTGGTGAATGATTTGCACGAGAAAATGCTGCCTGCCAAATTTTTTCCACAAGAAGGCTCATAAGTCTGCGTTGCCAAGTGTTTGGCTGCAAAGGTCCAGCGCTCATGTTGTCTGGCTCATTCATCCGATCCTAGACACGAGCGGGTGTCCAGCAGTGCGCCAACATCGGCCACAGCAAGGGGTGTCCCAACGGAGCTTGCTGGCCTGGGAAATCTCATGCTTTTCCCCAGCCATCCTTCCACACTGGAACACCCTATGGTGCTCCAACTCCATGAGGTGAAGCATGCGGCTCTTGGTGTGCTGGTACATCTTGAAGCCCACCGGCGCCTTTGGCACGGTTACGGGTCGACTGCACCTTGCAGAGGCCACTGCACTTTCATCGGAGCTTGAACAGGTGTCAGCTTCGTCCTCACTGTCAGACTCAGCGATTTGTTCCACCTGTGCCATCTCATGCTTAACGTCCTCATCATCACTGACCAAAATAACTGTACTGTCAATCTCCTCTTGTGGCTGGGTCCAAGTTCATTGAAAAGTATCCAGACCTGGTGGTGTCCGGCATAAAAATACCACTGCGTATATCAGCCAGCATGCGTGCCATAACCCGCAAGGGCTCAGCCAGTGCGTCTCTTGAGTATCTGATGACCGACTGTAAGTGAGAAACATGGGCCCCCAAAATCTCACGCACTGATATCTCTGCTCCATACTTCGCCAAGTATGAGAGGATGGTGGCTTTGGCACTATGGGATGAAATTCTGCGTTCACCCATTGCGATGCCACCTCTCCTCAAAAGCAAACGGATCCACTCCGCAACTTCCTTGGTGGTAAGGGGCCTCTTGGTGGCCTCCCCTGCAGAGTTCGGTGCTGGCATGATGGGAAAATCCTCATGCAAAGGTGCCTTCAACATGTCTCTAACTACCAGCCAATTCTGCGCCCAGTTCTCCGCCGACACACCAATGGCTGGGGTCACCGCTGTAAGCAGACCACCCCTCCAAGCATTTGCATACTTTGTCTTGTATTCTGAAATGGATAACTCCACAAACTCAGGACAATGAGGGTGTGGATCTGCTGTCATTTCATTCGAGTGCTGAAAATCTGACCACCTCGACCTTGTATATACACATCCCAGGAAAGCGCCAGCCATGTTACGATCCCAAACATCTGCATCCGGTGAAGCAAGGATGTCATGAAGTATCCGCGGCTCTGCAACTGTCAGCGGTGCTGCCTGACGGTTTGGCCCAGCTGTTGTCTGCTTTGCCGCACCTAAGCAGCGCTTGGATAACAGGTCTGTCAATCCATTGAGGCCTAACACATGCTCCATGAACCTGATGGATTCAATCACAGCTGCAAGTCTTGACTGAGGTGCGCCTTCAGACCTTTGCTCTTTGAGAAAAGCATACAAGTCTGACTCAACACCAGGCGCTGTCATCCCGTGATTGCGCAGAAATGTCATGTACCGTGTAATGGAGTTCACTCGTTTCAACAAGGTCAAAGGTGATCTGCCACTCAAAACATCTCTCATCATGGACATTTGCTCACCCAAAGTGGGTAATTCAGCCAGTTGAGCCACCAAGAGAAATGACGTTGGAAACATGATCACCACATCATACCAGCGTTTCAAAGCCACGTCCAGCTTGGCTTCATGAAGCTCCTGCCATGACGCCACATCCGAGGCCATGACCACTTGTTGCCAGGCCTGAGGTTCAGCTGCAATGCGCCTGCTCTTCAAAGCCGGGTGTTGCACTGGCAAGACATCTGGCAGAGGAGCCACTGCAGGTCTACTCAAAACAGGCATTGTCAAGCTACTTGAACGCTCTGACACTTCAAAAATATGTTTCCACACGCCCGTTTCCCAAGGCATCTTCCACTGTGGCGCCGGCTCCAAAGATTGCCATGCTCTGTCCAATGCATTTTGAAAATCACCGGAACTGAAAACATGCAAACCGTCCAACACTGAACCAGCAAAGTTTACTGCCGTAACCTCCCAGTCGTCCAATTGGTCCCCAACTGTCTCAGAGGGATCAACCCTGGCGTCATCAAAAAAGGGTTCAGACTGTTCACCACCACATAGGTATCCAACATCAAAACCTGACCCCGCAAAATCTCCCATAGGAAAAAGGTCAGGATTCGTATCTGTGGCCTCAGTCATTTTCTGCCCGTTGAGAAGACACGCTGGGAGTGTCCACCTGTGTCCAGGAACCTGTAATGATACGAATGGCAGGCGCAGTGTTACCCAAATGAAAAATATCTGGATTCCTAGCACCAGGCGTGTACAAATACGACAGGATGCTGTGTTGCAACAAAACTGCAGAACCACCACCTGCAAGAATGTAACTGCAAGATGTAGAATCAGATTGCAATGGTCGATGTGGCACCAGCGGCCTAAACACAGGAAGCCGAGGTTGTGACCTGTGTTGCATAAAAGACGATCTCCTAAAGAGTCCAAATCCAGGCGAAGAAAATCACAAATGCAGTGCCAAAACCTGAAATCACTGACAAAATGCACAGCCGATACGGAAATGGAACAGGTACCACTGGTTGAAAAACCACAGGAGACCGAAGCAACGCTTGGCCACGCGCCACTGCTTTGCCCATTGCCAACGCTGCCCTCTTAAAAAGGGTGGAATTCCCACCCACCCTCCCTTGAAACGGAAAACATCAAACGAATGAAAAATCACACATGTGAACATGAAGTATCATCGATGTTTCCAGTTAAACAGGGATCTAATGCATTCACTTCTCGGTATTCACCATCTGCTTTCATGTGTTGCTTGATGGCCTTTAGTATTCCTTTCACCAGTTCTGGTGGGTATACCCGTGCCATTTTGGCACGTCCATTGACGAGATGAACATGTCTATGCCATTCTCCAGTTCCTTCATCGTTCGAGCAAACGCCCGACAGAATCTTAGCCAACTCCGGGCTATTTGTAACCCATCTGGTATTTTTCCTGACATAAGATTCACCACTGGCGTCTCTAGCCACCATTTTCCATCTGCACATTGGTCCCTCAATTGTGAATGTCCCGGGTAGGTTCTGAACTTCCTTGACACATTCTTCATTCCAACTGGCTGCTGGTTTTGGATGTTCGTGTAGGAAGTACCTACCCCTCCTTGACTGTTGCTTGTAGTACTCGCATGCTTGCTTTAGCATCCTTCTGCCTTCTTCCAGCCTTTGTTGTCGAACAGCTGGATCGACTCTCCCTGTGTTTAGAGCTTGAAGCGGTGAGAACGCTTCACACGGCGGACTTCCAGTTACCAGGTATGGATCCTCCTCATCCAAGATCCTTTCCAGACTCTTCACATGATTTGGATTCAACAAGTTCCATCCAGTCTCCAAATCAACTGCGTATCCTGGCAGTAGTCCATAATTCCTGCACTTCTCTGTCAATCTGGGCGGTGAAAAGATTTCACTCACATCATGTGCTCCAAGAGATCTCAAATCTTGTAATGAAACTTCCCAATCTTCGTCGGGTTCAATGCTAAAGTGAAACAACGACTGGACATCTCTAACGTGACTTGGCGATGTAACTGGTGACCAAAATTGATCATGACTCATGTCTGCACCTGGGGCTGCGGATCCTGAAGCAGTCCCACTGGCTGAAACAGCCGGAGCGACCGCTTGTCCCTCGGAAGTTCCACTGGTTGAAACAACCAACGGTCCCTCCTGCTCCTGAGCATCGTAGTACAGATCATCGATGTTGTCTGGTATCCGTTTTCCTGACCTCAAGTTGTCTGACCTTGTTCTCTTCTCACCTTCAACTCTTCCTCCGTCTGATCTTGTCCTTTTCGGTGATGTTGGTTGTTCAGGTTCTTCAGGTTGTCCAAGTGCTACTGATGATCTCACTTCACCTTCAGTGGGATCTGGCATTCCTGTGATCACTTGTTTTGCCTTTTTCTTTTCGGTACCTTCCTCTTTCCTTTTCTCGACGTCTGCTAGACGTTTCCTTCCTTCTTCCGTTTGTAGCAACCTCTGTTCTAACCTGTATCTGCATGTTGCATTGTGTGCAACTGCTGGCAATCCAACCATGATTGCCTCACAACCTCTGCAACCTGGTGTGTAGTCCATTGTACCGTCTTCCTTTTCCAAGTCCTTCTTTCGGACGTACAGATTCCTGGAACCTCCATCCCGCACACTCGGGGTTAATCTCTGTGTTGTCTCAGGCAGCGTGATGTGTAACCTGTGTTCCACATCTTCGGCACTCCTTGGGCGAAGCGCCCAGGGCGTACCTTTCAATTCTTTGAGTTCCGTTCGGTCCCATCTCTCCGATTCTGGTTTCCTGTGGACGGTATTGCCTCTAATCACACCTTGACTTGTCATCACCAACACATCGGCGTTCCTGCCGTGCGTTCCAACGTAGTGGCCACTCATGACCCTACTTTCTAGATCTCCTTTCTTTCTTTCGGATTCACCTTCCTTGGAAACCCTGTAGGAATCCAACGGTCTAAAATAGACCTTTTCGCCAAACGTCACCATAGGTCTGTTCCATTTTCTTCCAGTCAATCTTTGGTATGGGGTTTTCCCATCATCTTGAATACTGAATCTACTCAGGCAAAATGCCGCATGTCTACTACTTAGCCATGTGAGTAATGGATGTGTATCTTCCAACTTTCCAAAGTGTTCCTCAAGTTCACTCAAAAGTGCTCTTGACTGTCGCTTCTCGTCCCTGATTGCCACTTCAACTGCGCCATTGGCACTGTGGTCCCCAGTAGGTGCTTCTTGCAGGATTATCTCAATTCCTGCTGCTTTGGATTTCACTTCTCGTTTCAGAGCGACGATTGCTGGTTCTCCGTCACTTTTCAGAATCAACCTGTTGTACCCTGTTTCGTTCAAACAAGCCAACATGAAGTTGACTGAAAACAGGTCTGGTCCTTTCGTGGGTATTGTAGTCGCCCACGTCATCTTTGACTTGCTGTCTTTTACCTGCAAGTTCGTTGATTCTCCATCCTTCTCACCATAGTAGAAGTAGTCTATTGATACGACTGGGATTTCACTATCCTCATCCCGTGAAACTGAGCTGTGCTTTGCGTATGTTGCACGAGCTCTCATGCAATGGCCACACCACGATCTGTGAACTGCGTGGGCTGTGGCAAGATGTTCCTCTAATTCCTGGGCTGTTGGATCGCTGACTTTCCTTGCGACCTTTGGCCTCTGTACCTCGACAGCTTCTGCCGGGTCCTCTGCTGAAACAGCAGGGGCCCCAGCTTCCGCTGGCGACTCTTCCATTCTCTCTTCTTCCAACGGACTTACGGCTAACCCTGCCGTCAGTTTCCCGACTTCCTTTCCAACTTCTGCTTTGTGGTGTCTTCGTCAACCCCGTAGTCAAACACGTAGACACCCTTTTCAATTCGCAACTTGGTGGATTTCCCACCTTCTTCTTTCAACACTTGGTCTACAAACTTTTGGATTCTCTTTGCTGCATTCGACCCAGCTGGAACTATGCTACCACCCTGGTTGTCCAATATTACCATATTCCTCTTACACACTTCCGACCCACTAGCCAAGATGCGGTGCACATCGGTCACCCTCGCATTCAAGCTCTTGTCCGTGTAGTTGGCGTCACTGCCATACAACTGAACTTGGCCATGGTCGGAAAGTAGTTCACCTGAGGCTGTCTTGTAGCGGGTGGACTGCTTTTCACCGAATGCGTATTTTCCAAACTCTTTCAGTGGTACGGTTGAAACCGCTGCTCCAGTGTCAAAGTTGACAACCACATGCTTATACAAACCCTGGATTTCTGGTTCAAACTCTTTCGATTCGAACGAGTTCAAATCCGCCCAACTCATGATTCCATGGGTTTCATCATCGTCCCCTGGATTTGCTGCTCTACGTTCAGCATTGGTCATCCTAACATCATCCATCTCATCTTCAGTCCTAGTGGTTACTGCATCATCATCATCATCATCATCATCTGCATCAACCCTTGCAGCACTTGACGCAGCTCGGCCGGATTTCCTTTTTCCTCTCTTTGCCTTGCCCTTTCCGCGACCTTTGTCGCCTTTGCCTTCGTTTTCGAAGAGCTCCGGGCTTCGCCATGGTGCGTTCATGTACATCTGATCCTCAGTGCGATTCTCGAACTCCCGAAGTCCTTTGATCTCTGTGGTCACACTAAGTTCTCTCTCTTCTTCGGGATCATCCATGTCATCTTCATGGGGTCTTTCTGGCATTGCCTCATCTTCTACTTCAGTCTTCACCTCTTCTTCCTTTGGCTTCTCACCTCTTCGTTTCTTTTGTGCTGGTGGTGGTCGCATTTCAAGCTGAGAAATGAGCTGTTTCGTCTTCTTCTCCATACGTACCAATTCCATCTCCTTGTCGTCGTGGAGCAACTTGCATTTCGATCCATACCTGCACGAACCGTGCAAGAAGAATCTGCAATGTTGGTTCTTCAATCCATCGATGACAGCCTGGTCATGAGAGAACGGGCATGGATCCCTTTTGCACTCTCCTTCCCATGCCAACGCTCGACAGGCTGTGGTACGCTGTCTCCTTTCCTTTCTCTTTCTGTTCCTCTTCTGCTTCTTCGCAACTGTCTTTCCTTTGGTCTTCTTCTTGGTTCTCATCTCGGTTCGACCTTTCTCCATCACTTTTCGTTCGTCATCCCTTGTCTCTTGTCGGAATGACTCAAACTCTTCCTTGGTGAGGGGTCTGAACACCTTCTTTTCCTTATAGGATCCCATTCTTGACATTCCACTGGAAACCTTCATTGAATTTCCTGGTTCCTCACCTTCCTTGATCACTTCAGTCTCCATGCCTTGGTACCCGATCTGTTCTGTGTCTGCTGGTACCTTTTCCTCCTCTTTCAATGCTCTGGTCCTATACTCCTTGATCCATTTGGCATGTAGTTCCCTTCGAACTTCAGCTCTTTCACCTACACCTTGCTGTCGGTGGATGATAGCTCGGCGTCGTGCTTTCTCCTTACGCCATGCTTCGTTGTGCGGAACTCCTGCTGCGATAGCCCTGAAGTAGCGCGCATCATGCCATTGCTGATCCGTCAGGTTCTCTTTGGTCAGCATCTTCACAGGGTTTTCTCTGGTACTCTTATCCTGTTTTGAGATGTAGTTGCGTAACTGCTTCAACTCCTCTTCAATTTCTGTGATGCGTTTCTCATGTCTTTGAACTTCTTCATCATCTTCAGCATTTTCGATCATTTCGACCAACTTACGCTTCTCAGTGCAATCGGTCAACTTGAAGTCCTTCAATGGTGCGATGCATGAGAACGCCATTCATCGGGGTCACAACTCTGCCTGAATCAGGCAGGGTCGCTTCCTTTGTGACCGGTTTCTCATCATCTTTTGCTTCCGTTTCATTCTCATCCTTCTCCGGCGATTTTGCCAACTTCTCCAACTCCAATCGCCTCTGGACTTCATTGTCATCCTTTTCAGCTGTGAGGAATTCCTTAGCTTCATTCAGGGTCTTCCTGATGTTCTCTCTTTCTTGATCCATGTCGTACTCTTTCATTTCATCAAGGTATCCTTCCATCACAGCTTCGACGTCCTCGTCATCTTCAGCTTCATACCCTGGATCTCCAACAGGCTCTTCTGGTTCTTTGGTCTCAGCCTCGGCTTCATCTTCGGTTTCATCCTCAGCTTCAGAACCTGTGGTATCATCCACAGTATCTTCATCTTCTTCTCGGATCTCCGAAGCTGTCTGGCGAGTTTCAGCCGACCCAACTCCGTGGGCAGACCTCCTTGCAGCATAGTCCATTGCTGCACTTGTAGATGGCCCAGCACGATCATCGCATGAACTGCAGGCATCTTCGAGTCCTTCTCGGCGGAACACCATCTGAGCCATTGACTGGGCAACCGATCCACGGTACTTGCTTGCAGCTTCAACTGATGCCGCAAGTCTTTGTCTGTACCTTGTGACCGGAATGTCCCTCCATGTCATCGTAGCTCCTTCTCTCAACAGTCTTCGGTACCTTTTCCTTTCTTCTACTCGAGTTGCATCTGGCAATCCAACATCCGGTACTTCAACTTCTCCCGGTACTGGTTCATCGTCCGAGACGGCATTCAACATGGCAAGCTCGAGATAGCCGGTTTCGGCCTCTCTTTCAGGTTCCTGATGTTCACCCTCTTGTTCCATACTGCTGATTTGTTTCCCTTTTCCTTTGGATTTTCCTCCTTTACCTTTGCCTTTGTTGTTGTTGCTATTGTTGGGGGGTGATCTGCAATCCTTCTGGTAATGTCCAGCCTTTCCGCAGTTGAAACAAACCACGGACAGGCTTGAGCCAGAATTGCCGCCATGTTTTCCATGTTTTCCACTCGACTTACCTTTTCCTTTATCTTTCGCCTTGCCTTTGCCTCCATGTTTGCCTTTACCTTTGGAACCCTTTCCACCTTTCTTGCCCTTACCTTTACCAAATCCTCCAATGTCCATGTCATCTTCACCCTTCGGTTTGCTGCCAAGTGACTCAATTTTGAGCTTCACTCCAACTCTTGTTTCAAGGTAGCTGGCGAGTTCGGCATGCATGTCGTCGAAGTCCAAGAAACGGCTTCTGTTAAGTTGTAGGTGTCGTTCGACTTCTGCAGGGCACATGGACTCCAAAATCGACATCTTGATGTCTTGAGCTATGCTCTGCCTATTTCCTGCGCTGTCCTTTCTACTCTCGTAGCGGTTCACAAGTTCCATCCATCCTTCAATCCTCTCGCTGAGTTCCTCAAGTTTGCATTTTCCTGGATTCAAGATGTGCCTCAAGAGTGCCGATTTCTTGGCACCAGTAGAGGGATCGTATCGGCGATTGATACGTCGCCAGGCCTCAAGTCCATTGGCCTTTTCTGTATTCCTCAAAATCATGAACGGTTCTCCCTCAAGTAGATTCTGCAACACAGAATAAATCTGTGCGCTCTTATCCTTCAGGTCATCCACTGGACTAGCCGTGCCCACGCCGAAAGCAGCTTGGGCCCGAGCTTCCGTCACAGTGTTTTCCTGTTCTTCACACCAATTCAGTACTTGCTCCATCTCCGGGAACACTGAAAACATGAATGACTCTGTCTTGATTCTCCATCTGAGGTAGCTCTCACTCTCTTTACCACTGAACTTATCCGGCTTTCCGATTCCTCTATTGTCCACTAGGTTGATTTTCTTTTCGTCTTTCTTCATTGCGTTTGCGACTTCTGTCTGTGCTGTTGCTAGTGCTTGAATTGCGGGTCCCATCTGTGCTCCTGCCGCTTCCAATCCTTGCATGCGGCCTTCTAACAGAGCGTTCCTTTCTTGGCTTTGTTGGAGCAACTGTCCAAGCTGATTCACTCGATCCGCCAACTGAGCTAACTGCTCTTCCGGGGTAGCCATTGGTATCACTTACCCAAGGAGCCCTTTACCGGAGCCAGCGCTCCGCTACCACTTTCAGAAAATATGCACAGCAAACAGCACACTCAACTGTTTTACCCTTGAGCCAAAACATACGTACAACACAGTGGTTGTGTAACACTTATGTGGAGGTGTAAATTTCAACACAAACAATGAACCTGCAAAATTCTGTGCAAAGATGTGAAAGATGTCGGCCTCCCTTCTGAGGAGTTGGAACACAGTGCATAGCTCCTGTCCAGCTATCGTGAATGAAGAGGTCGCAAAGTTTATCATCAGTTTCCAGCCTGGTGCAGTAGCCAAAGTCAAAGCTCACCAAAGACCTGTCACTTTCACTTGCGCGTTTCTCATGAGAAACATGTGCATCTTGTCTGGCTCTGTGCGAGACACACAGCTCACACCAACCTTGATATAAGGTTGGTGGGTAAGTTGATGACACAAAACTTCTTCATCAGTTGGTGTTTTGGGTGGAACTGATGCCTGAGGAACACGCTCTTGTGCACCCTTCAGCTCCCTTTCAGCTGCCTGCGCAGCAATCAACTCTTGCAACTCCAAATGACGCCACAAACGCTCTAAGCATGTGCCTTTGCCCCCACGCTGTGAAAGACCCAAGGACTCACAAGCACCTCGGATAACACGCAAAGGTGTGTTGGTATCCAACTTCACTCCATTCACATAAACCACTCTGGGATCACCAGCATCTGCTCTATCAGCTTCTGGCAGCTCTGCTTCACCATCTGCCGCAGGTACATCAGCTGGAGGTCAACTGCCTGTGCAGGTGCAGCTGCAGGAAGCAATGGAAGAACACTGGACATTCTTGCAGGTGCAGGTGAAGAAGAAGCTGAAGCTGACTCACTTGCGGGTTCTTCCACAACAGAGAACCCAAGAACTTCAGGAGAAACTATTTGCGTGTGGGCTATGGTGATCACCTCTATCACATCTTTGATCACCGTCAATGGCGTCGTCCTTGAATCACTGATACTTTGACAGAACTCTTCAACCTGCCAAGTACCATCTGAGAACTTCACCAACATGGTGCGCAGCCAAAGCAACGCATCTGTTGGAGCAAAAGTAGTGTCAACATGCTGTAAAGAACGGCTGCGTACAGCCACAACATCATCACTCAACTTAACCCAGCCTTTGCTCAAATTGGCCAAGCTAGGCCCAAGGTTCACCGCTCTCACATGCATTGGCTCACACCCTGGCATTTCATCTGTAGACTTCACAGCAAACATTCTGATTTCACCAAACGCACAAAGTGAGTTACGCCTAAAATGCAGAGGAATAGACCGCTTGTTCTTGACCAACCGCATTTGTCCACCTTCATGAGAAACACTCCAACCATCTTTGAGCAACCTACCCATGGACAACAGTGGAGTTGCAACATTGGCCACCACAAACTTCTCACGAAAAGTAATTGACCCAAATTTCACGTCTGCAACCCTGGAGTCATGAATAGTGATGGGATTTCCCTGACCATCAACGTACTGAGAACAGCCTGAACCATCTATTGACCTACCTGCAGTGAGAAAAGCTGGAGGAAGTACTGAGCCATCAGCACCTGAATCGAAAACGATCTCTGTCAGTTCAGCACCTCCAGAATGATGCACTGCACGTATGTGTTCAGATTCTGCAGCTGCAAACGTAGAGAAACTGGAAACAATGTCATCACTTGCAAAGGTCCATGAGTCATCCAAATCTGAATATGACATGTCAAACACCGGGCAGCTGCAGCACATGTATGCACCACAAGCAGAAATGTCATCTCCATCTAGTGAAAGCATCATGCACGAACCGCTAGGAACATCATATGCAGTGAGGTCTATGATTTCATTCTCCGACTCAGTCTCTGCCAACTCTTCTATGATGACACCAGTGGAAGAAAACAAACGCACTGCAGGAGCACCACCACCATTGCCAGCCGTAGATGCCGATGTGGGAACAGTTGAAACTGAAGAACCAGAAGTAGAGGCACCATCATCAGCTGAAACTGCGTTCACCTTCTTGGGATAGCCAACCAATTGATAACATTCTCATTTTGTGTGACCAGGCTTCCCGCAGTCATAGCATGTTGGTGGAGTGCCACCTTTGCCCTTGCCGTCTTTGCCCTTTGAACTGCCCTTGTTGCCTTTTTGACTCTGGGACCCTTGGCCTTTCTCACTATCTTTACCCTTTTGAGACCCCTTACTTGGCTTCCCTTTGTTCTTGCCTTTACCCTTAGGGTAAGTGCAAACCAAATCAACTTCCATTGGGGCCGGACCTGACTTAGATTGTGAAACTATACCAAGCTCTGAGTGGATTTTCCCAGGTTTACAACTTGTGGTGATCTTTTCATAACCAATCACCAAGCTTCGGATGTTCTCGTAAGAACTGCTCTCATCCATCTGCAACTGGATGTGCTGCTGTATGTGACGCGGCAACGACTTCACAAGCACTGACAACATCAAATCATCTGGGACTTCTGCACCACTGGACTTTGCGTATTCAGCTCTCAAACGTTCCAAACCAAGAACTTGATCTAAGAGGATCTTGTCTTTGGTAAAAGGACGTACATGAAGCAGCGCTGACAAAACTGAAATTGATCTTGCCTTTGTTTTCGGTGCAAACAGTTGACACAGTTGACGCCACAACTCGTACCCATTGCGGTTCTCAATCTGCCGCAACATCCTCAAAGGTTTACCTCTCAACAGACCAGTCATGATGTTATAGAACTGCTTGCAACGCAGTTGAACATCTGGAGCTTCTGCGCTGACATCAATTGGAACCAGTTTTGTGAGATTCTGCTCTATGCAAGTCCACTTCAAATCCAGAATTTCCCAGAAACAACCAAGCTTTCAAATTCACGCAAAAATCCTGCCACTTGCTAAGATCACTTTCATGATCCTCTGATCCAAAAGGGTCGGGTTGTCTAACCATTCGACTAGCTTCTTTGAAGTTGTCACCAGTTGGAACCTGTACCGCAGTGGAAGAACTTTGCTGAGATTGCAATGCCTGTAGAGCCTGCGCAGCATCTGAAGCTTGTGTGACCGCCTGCAGCATCGCCCTGAAATCATCTGCAGAAAGAGTTGTCATCAAATCCAGAAGCTTAGAACCACAGCTCGCAGAAACAGCAACGTAACTATGGCCCACCAACTACCTGGAAAACTACACCAAAGTCCCAAGGATGCCAATGGCCTAATGCCAAATAGGCTCCCCGCTACCATGAAAACATCTTTTGATCCGAAGCGCCTATGGAATCAGGCTTCACTGTACATGCAATGTGAAATGAACTTGTTACACTCTCTTGATTGTGCAGTGTCTTCCTTGCGCATGGGGCAACATCAAGCGTCAAATTTAATCAGTTATGAAACTATAGAAATGCTAGTACATCAATATCCATAATTAGCTGCATATTTCTTACCTGAGATATGTGGTCATTATACTAATTACTGTGATCCATATACAATATGCGTTTGATGTAGCTTGAAGTCACATTTGCATACTGCACTGGTGAATAAGCCACATTGCCTCCTCAACGATCCCGCCATCATAGCGCTCAACCTTAGATGTGTTTCTCTCATGGATGTGTTAGACTGAAAGTATCGGGCCTTGCGGCAGCCTGAGACCTATTGTAATTCCAAGCGGTGGCTGTTATAGTCCCTATCCTCACTGGATGAATCTTGAAGAATGTCTGAGGCTCGGGTGGATAGTGCTGCCTGATTTCAATCATATCAGTACATTTTCTAGCGGAAGCTGCTACCTCCCGAAGCGGGCCTTTCAGTCGCTAAGCTAAATATCCTGGCCATGAGACTCCGGGTTTACTGAGTAAATACAAAGGAAGAATAATTTCCCCATGTTTTTCTTCGCTTTGGTCATGTTGCGCATCTTCATTGGCGATTGTCTGAAAAGCAGCGGGCTACCTTTTCTGTAGTTTCTCGAGCCACTGCGGTTGGTGGCAAAAAGTTGTTGGCACACTGATATGAAGAGATACTACACATGGTCTGCGGGACAAGCTAAAACTTCACACCCCGCCTTGAAACTCCTTGTTTTAAAGGTGTTTCACCATGCTGCATCTTTTTGACACCGCAGGACTGTTCAGAGTCCTTCCTATATCTTCTATTGGTGTCTTCACCTCTTTGGGTTACTCATTCATAATCATACCTATCTTGCAGATCTACCGTCTCATCATCGCTTCGGCGATCTTCTTCTTCTCCTTCTTCACGAACTGATCCATGCTCGGTCTCTCCAACGTCGAAGAAACTCCAATCACGATCTGCATTCAGCCAGTCCATGATCGACTCAGCTGCAGAAATCCACTGTTCTGGATCACCAGGTTGAAGCATCACCAACAATCCATGTCGTAGGATACGTTGAGCTTGAAATCGTTCCACTGGATCTCTGCAAAGTTTGAAAGGCCTCTTGAATTGTGAACCACAATCGTCTCCTCAAATGCAGATAGTTCGCGAGGTACCAATCCAATGTGGAAAAACGAAGCCAAACCAACTGAATCTTGGTAGTAGTTCTCGTTGTCATTTGATGGAATTGGTCTGGAAGGTCTTGAGCTTGATGATTGAAGTACTTATCGAGCACCACGGCGTTCTCGATCTTCTTGCGCATGGAAAACCATCGGTTCTGCCAGCTCTTCTGCCAGTCGACGATCTCGCTGAGCAGCAAGAACAGCGGGCATTCTTCTGGAAATAGGTGTTGCTCCATCATCAGTGCTCCTAGAACGGGATCTCGCTCTTGAAGAACTCGGGCCATAATGGATGTCAGCCCATTCGTCGGGGTCTGAAACTTCATCTTGTCCACTCTGGACATACCGCCTGTATCTTTCTGACGGTCTTTCCCCAAGTTCATCAATCCACGCATCATCATCATCTGCTTCTTCTCCATGAACTCCATCTCCAGGTACAGGTAGAACTGCAAGTAGAATTGTTGCACCTTCTTCAGCTGTTGGAACTCGATCTGGGACTTCCGGGTCAGGTTCTGTTGGTTCTCCATCGTCTCCGTTGCTTGCACCATGGGTTCCATTGCATGTCACATTCCTTCTCGGTCTGGGCGTTGCTTCTCTGTCCATCTCGTCAAGGTTGTCCATTCTCTCCATGAGACGTTCCACTGACAGTTGAACTTCATGTTCAGAAACTTGACGTTCATAGATTCCATCTTCCACCACGTCTGAAGTTGCTGCCTCTTCTTCGCCATCTTCGTGATGATACCAGACGCCACTGTGAGGAACTGCTTGTACATCTGGAAGAGTCTCGACAAAGGGATCTGCTCGGTCAATGAGGTTCATTGTGTCTTTGATTGCTTTCCACACCTCCTTGTAGTGCTTCATCTGCGCACTCATCTTTCGATTCTTGTCCATGAGGTAAAGCACCAAAGTTGCCAAAACCAACGTAGACAATGTCCACCATGCCGTTGCTGTCCACGTCAAAGGACTTGACCACATAGAGTTCGACAATGAGGTTGAAGAGCATCCTTGCAATTGTCCAGCCATCAACACTGCACTGATTGCACGCACCACATGCTTGAGCTTGATGTTGTTGCTTCAGTGCCCATGTATGCCTTCTTCATTGAATGTCTCGCTCATCAAACATCAAACAAACCTTTCTCATCAGATATTCACGTCGTTCTCGAGAGAGGGGTTTTGTGTTGAAGTCTGCTGGGTTCTCTCGAGTGCTCACACGCTCGACCAAAAACCATTTCCTCCTCATAGCCTGTTGGCTCCACAGCAATCGTGTAGAAAGGTGTTTGGCATGTCATGGTCCCAATCTGGTGAAGAAGCTTGAGCGCGGCTGTGGCTGTGCACACAACAGCCATTCAAGAAAATCAAACCTGAGTTTGTTGTTCACCTTCTGGTGATTTTGCAACTTGCCCAATCACTTTCACTGCGAAGTTCAAGTTCATAGGGCTGGCTGGCCATCTCGCCTTCTCTTCAATGCCCTTCTACCTTGCCAAAGTTGTTGTGTAGCTCTGCCTTGGGACCCTGGGATAGTGCATCTTCATGTCCTGCATCTGCACCAAGTAGCTCCCAAGTTTTCGAAGTGCACAAAGTGAGATCTTTATTGGTCGCCCCATGTAGCTGGAAAGCACTCTCACCGTCTGCTGAATGTCCAGTCGCTCTTGGGCAGTGTACAAACAAATGATCGATTTTTTTCCTCACATTGCGGCCGATTAAGCTCAAAGGCTCGGTTCTGAAAATAGATCTAAGTACATAAAGAGCAGGCACAGAGACACGTTCAAATCTCTGTTGAAACTGTGCAAAAACTACCGATGGCATAAACCAAACAACCACACACAAGCGTAGGGAAGAAGTGCACATCCCCCGGTCAGATATGCGTGTCTTCCCACGCTAACCGGAAAAACAAAGCAAAACAAAACCGAAAGGGGCCAGAGCCCAAACACAAACAAACACAGCACAGCCACCAAGACATCAAGAGAAAATACCCTCGATGCCTGCCCTAGAGCAATGCAAAAACGAATTCAAAAACCCTCGGAAAAGAGGGTACGTTTTTTGACTACACAGCGGACCGACAGAAAGAGCAACTGTACAAACCTAATGGAAAGTCTCTCAGAGTCCTCTCAGTAGTCCAATCCAAGTCATCGAGACATGCTTCATCAACGGTGGCAGAGAGACCACAAGCAGGCCATCAACGTAGAGTTCGCATAACAAAGATGTCCTACCTCTGTATCACGTCCTACAGCCCCCAAGGGGGGCAATCCCAACCAAGGGGGCATTCATCACGCAGACCTCGCATCCCCTGGGAGTCAGGCGGTCACATGCGGAGAGGCAGCACGCTGGGTAGCCCTCCTGGGGGCATTACCACGCATCCAAAAGAAACGTCAGCTGTCCGCGGCGCAGTCCACTTTCCAAAGTCTTCGCATCAGTACAGCGACCGCCACCCAAGCTGACGTGGCAAAAGCAGAGTGTAGGTAAAGGGCCAAAAACGAATTCGTGGTCCGGTAAAGCGTGATGGCGAAGCATGTCGTCATCAAAAAGCCGGGAGTGGGCAGATCCAGGGTATCGGAGCACCGCAAAACCATGTGAGCAGACTTTGCTGCGACGAGGGCGCACTGAGAGCGGGCCGGATACGGGGGGCACCCCGACCAGCCAGCACCCGTCCCCAACAGGCACCAAATGACAAAAAGCACCCACCCAAGAAACAAGCAAAAAGGCCCTAGCATTGCCCAGATAAACAGACTTCAAATGAATGCGGGGCAAAGCGACTTGACCAATCCAGAGACAAGAAGGCACTGTCAGAAAAAAGGGATGCATGCACAGCGTTTCCACAAGAAGGTTCCTTAGCGGGACACCTTAGTAAAGACCAGGGCACCTCAGGGGAAACACGTATCAATATGGTCAAACGAATTAGGATATCAACTGGACATGAACGACGAGCTGAAGCAAACCAAATGAAGGGGGGACAATCCGCTTGTGGACAAGTGATTGCGCTTCGATCCTTCTCAGTTCTCTTTTGCATGCACACTGTCGTCATGACTGATGTTGCCACTGCATTAATTCGGTGAATTTGCACAATGCAATAATCTTTCCGGCTTGATAAACGACCTGGCGAGAGCCACCTGGCGTTGGACGGAAAAAATGTGGATAAGTGATTGCGCACCTGCAAGAGATCTGTCACGACTAACATTTCACCTCCTTTCTTTCTGCCAGTCGTCTCTTGGCTTTCGCCAGGTCGATCCACACGCTCTTCTTTTTCTTTGTGCTGTGTCTGTTGTTTTCTGTGCGGCTCTCCTTCTAGTTGTCCTGTCCATCCGGATGGGGCTGCTGCTTTTTCCCGTTGCGGAAATGTATTTTTTCCGTTGCGGCAACTTTTTGGGTTGCAAAGCTGGACTTTCTCTGCTGCAGGTTTTTTTCCTGCCTCGGCCGGTTTTTTTCTTGCCTCGGACAAGTTTTTTCCCGCCTCGGACGGTTTTTTCCCGCTGCCTCCAAAATGTATTTTTTCTGCTTCAGAGGTGCTTTTGTGCTGCTGCAAGGTGTTTTTTCTGCTGCTTTGATTTTTTCCCGCTGCGAAGCGGCATTTTTTGCTGGCGTTTTTTCCCGCTGCGGAAACAGCTTTTTCCCGCTGCAAGGCGTTTTTTTCCTGCTGCCAAACGTGTTTTTTTGCGTTCCGCTGTTTTTTTCCTGCTGCGAACCTGTGTTTTTCGCGCGCTGCGCGAAGACAAGGAGCTAGAGAACGTAGAGTCATACACTGGGCGTTCGCCACTTGTAAGCTGGATAGCGCATGGACAAGTAGGTGACAAAGGCGACCAAACATTGAAACAACCGTCCGTGAATGAAAAGTTGAAACGTGCAGCGGTGGACGCAGCGACATGTTTCAACGGTAGTGGATACAAGCGAGAACAGCAAAAAGAAGAAGAAAAAGCAGAAGAACGTCAACAACCACAAGAACAACAACACAACAAGAACAACCACCACCACTACAACCTCCACCATCACCACCATTACCACCACCACCACCCGCAGCAGCATGGGCAGCATGGACAATATGTGCAGCATGAGGAGCGTGGGGAGCAGCACGTGCCATGGAACGCATACAATGACTTTCCTCCGGGCTGCCCCTTTCACCGGACAACGATGACAACCATGACGACGACAAGGACGACGACGACGACGACCACGACGACCACGACAACCACAACCACAACCACAACCACAACCACAACAACAACAACAACAACCACAACCACAACCACAACAACCACAACAACCACAACAACCACAACAACCACAACAACCACAACAACCACAACCACCACAACCACCACCACCACCACAACCACCACCCCACCACCCCACCACAACCACCACAACCACCACAACCACCACAACCACCACAACCACCACAACAACCACAACAACCACAACAACCACAACAACCACAACAGCAACACCACCACCACCAACAACAACAACAACGACGACAACAACAACAACAACAACAAAAACAAAAACAACAAAAACCACAACAACAACAACAACAACAACAACAACCACAACAACAACCACAACAACAACCACAACAACAACCACAACAACAACCACAACAACAACCACAACAACCACAACAACCAACCACAACAACAACCACAACAACCACAACAACAACCACAACCACAACCACAACAACAACCACAACCACAACCACAACCGCAATTGCAACCGCAACCGCAACCGCAACCGCAACATTTGGGGTGGCAGCCACCCATTTGAGTGTAAAGATCACAGAGAAATATAGGCTGATGATGTTCATCAGGATGTGGAAAGAAAGACCCCCGTCTGGCGTACAAAAATAAAATGGGGGGGCAGGAGCCCCTTTTAAAATAAAAATAAAAGAATAAAATGAAAATAAAATGGGTCAGACCCCAGCATTTTATTTTGTGGGTGCATTTTGTTTTTTGAGGTGCCTAACCCATCAAGTTAATTGACAGAGATAGCATGATAGCAAAGATGCACAGCTGTGAACGGTCTGATCATTTTGTGAACATTCCAGAGATTTGGAATTACTTGGACATTAACTTCGAAAATGGGTTGGCCCCCCTCATTTTCTATTGCCTTCCTTGGTCAACAAAAGACACACGGGCAGCTTACAGCAGCCAATGAGATTTCTTAAGTTTATTTATAGTTATTTGTATCTTTTCTAGAAACCGCCCAGATGTCAGAAGTGGAACCAATTATATATATATATACATATTATATTGATCGAAATCCGCGCAATTTTTCCTTCCTGTTGGCACGTGAAAAAGCTAAACAAGACTAAACAACACTAAAAAAGATCAACCAATCAAATAAGGAAACAATGTAAAGGACTAAACAAGACTAAACAAGACTAAACATGGTTAAAACCAATCAAAGAAGGAAACAAGACAAAACAAGATCAACCCAAAAGAAAATGCCGGAACCCGAGGTCCAACAGTTGCATAACGTAGGTCCAACAGTGGCCAGGTGGAGGGTGCCTGACGTCATTTTCTTTTTGCACCTGTCCATTGTATTTTGCTTGGGTTTTCCTATCTTAGCTTATGCCCTCTCATTTTATTGGCATTTTGTCCTTAGGCCCCTGCATTTTATTTTATTTTTTTAGGGGTTCCACCCCCCCCGTGGCAACAGACGAGGGTAAGAAAGCTGAAACAGCTTGCTTCTACTGGTCATGCCTGGTGTCAAAAAAATGCAGAAGAGGTGTCCCTCATTTTGCCTCTGCAAAAGAGGCTAAAGGCAGCACTTCTGCAGAAGAAGTGTTGGCAGCTTCTGCAGAAGAAGCATTCTTCACCTCTGCAGAAGAGGTAGATTTAGATCATTTTCTAGCTTAAATTTTCATCTGGAAATAACATTTTCCAGCCCAAATTTTGATCTAGAAGATTGATCTTAAAAATCAAAATTTCTGGTAGGTCAAAGTGGAGATCAATCTTTTTTAAATCTGATCTAGAATCTAGAAACAGCTGTTTAGATCAGCTTTTTTTGATCTGCGATCCTTTCGGCGCAACCGCAACCGCAGCCGCAGCCGCCGCCGCCGCCGGGCCTCCCCCCGCCCCCGGGCCTCCCCCGGGCCCCCGGGGCCCCCCCGGCCCCCCCGGGCCCCCCCGGACCTCCCCGGCCCTTCCGGACCCCCCCCCCCGGAACCCGCCCCACCCCCCCTTACACCCCCGGACCGCCCCTGACCCCCCGAGAAATCCCCTTAGACCCCCGGAGACCCCCGAGACCCCCCCGGACCCCCGGAGACCCCCGGAGACCACGCGGAGACCCCCGACCACCCCCACACCACCCCCACGACCACCCCCACGACACCCCCAGACCACCCCACCACGCAGGACCACGACCATGACGACCAGACCAGGACCACGACCACTACCACGACCACACCCGACTACCACTACCACGACCACTACCACGCACGACCCGACACGACCACGACCACGCCCACGACCACGACCCGACCCGACCATAACCACTGACCACCCCACGACCACCCCCACCCCCACGACCACCACCACGCCCCCCCACCCCCACTACCACCACCACCCCACCCCCGACCGCCCCCACGCGCACGCGCACGCGCCGCGCACGCCCACGCCCACGCCCACCCCCCGCCCACCGCCCACTCCCACGCCCACTCCCCACGCCCCACGACCACGACCACGACCACGACCACGACCACGACCACGACCACGACCACGACCGAAAGACAGCAAAGCAAAAAGCCAACAGGATTAGCGCCCAACAAGAAAAACCACAAGAGATTTACCAAGGACACAGTGGTAAAAACCCACTGTGTCACATTAAAGGACAAAAACATGCAGCAAACGAATTGTGACACCCAGAATTGTGAGACATGCGACTGCGTGGTTGCCAGCAAGACAACAAATGGTCGCGTTTACTGGTTGCCATGTGGGCTTTGCCTTCCGAACTGGTCCACCAGCTGTGACCCGCTGCCAGAATGCCTGGTGTTTCTGTGCCCGTGATGGCGTTCCCCCATAATGTCAGAGATTGCTTTTGAAGAGCAAACCGTGGAATTTCATTTGGAATCGTGGCTTTTTTTTCCGGTTTGGCCGATGTTGCACTAGGCTCGGTCCTTACAATTGCGTAAGCAATGAAAAGCAGTAATGTACAAGGACACGTGTGGTCCAAAAGCTTTGGCAAATCACGAAACGACAAACAAAACAAAACAACAAAACCACCACAACCAAAAACGACCCGCAAATCCCCCAGCCAGATTTGCGTTTTGCCTCAAAGCAAGACAGCGAAGCAACAAAGAACGGGGCAGGGCCCAACAAAAACAAAAACTCATTCAGATTTGCCTTAGATACAGTGACCTTAGCCACCGTATCATCCTCAAAAACATGCAAACTAATTATCCATTGCGGCAGTGCGTGAAATATAGTACATGATCGCCCAGAATGTCTCACCTGAGAACAGATAAGAGAATCCAGTGTTGCAGGCAGACTGATGTGTAGCACGACAACGGCCGCCTGTATGGACGTCTTGTCAATATAGCCACGCCCGCATCGCTGCTGTTCATCCTGCATCGTTCAGCGTACGCAAGTCAGTCTGTTCCAGTCAATACACACCGCCGCAAGGGATTGTGATCTATTGCCCCCCCTAGGTGGGGAGGAGAGGACTGACGGCCTGTAAGACATGCCAGATGGTGTGAGCCCTCACAGGAACCGTCATATAGCAAAGGGCCCAAGACCCGAATGGGCAGTGGGTAAAAAGGTGGCTGAAAAAGCCTGACCGGCACTATACGGCCATTACAGACAGACGAAGATTCTGACCATAGCATGGGCTCGTGAGCGCAACCAGTATGCTACTGCCGACATTTAAGCAAAAGTTGCATTCGCATTGCAGTCGAACTCGTCCCCCTAAGCTATGAAGGTTGAAATGGTTCGCTGCGCCAGCACCAGATTCTCTGACAGGAGTCACTAGGCGTCATCGTCCCAGCAAGAGCCTGCGGAGAGGACCAGATGCACCGTATGTTAGCAGTGTATTCCAGACCAGGCCACTCTCCCACCGAGTGAGCCATCTGCCAAGGCACTACAGAACATCCGCACAACGAACCATGTGGGCAGGCTTTGCTGCACGCGGGCGCACCGGACTGAACTGCAGGAAGTTCAACTGGACAGCGCCAGTAAAGCTCACTGCAGCGCAGCCTAGTCCATGGCTCTACCGGGAATCTACCGCCCCTCTCGGAACAAAGGCAGAAACAAAACAAAGGGAGAAGGGCCCTCCCCAATACGAAGCCGAAGAAGAAGCCACATGAGAAAACAAACCAAATTCAAAATGAATTCAATGGGAGGAAAAGGGGGGGCGGTGAAAAGCTACCCCACCTCGGACGAATCCTTAGTCACAACCAGATGAAGCCAATGTAGCCGAGGTGAAATGACAGGGCTATTATGCAGGGCGGTATCCTCGGTATCCAGGCAAAAGAGGAAACAAACACAACCAACCAACCAACAAGAAACCTGCCATCAAGGGGGGTAAGCAGAAAGAGGGGGGCGGCCAAAGCACTACACACACCACACCACAAACCACACAGAAGGAGAGAGAAGAGGAGCCAGGAGGCAGCAGAGGACAGAGGGAGAACGTGACACACACGCACCAGAAGGGGTACGAACGTGCCTTAGCGGAGTCCAAAAAGGGGCCAAGGATCATACAATGATGAATACCTCAGTGAGGGAGCACACAGCACCCCAACAACACAGGAAGCATGGTGTAGAGGGAAAAGATCCCCACACAGGGCCAAAGGCCTTTGTTGCCATGAGACACAATGAAGAGGGGAGACAATGCGCCACAACACTCCACGTACAGAGGCAAGGCAACCAGGCCGTCGCCGGAAGCAACGATACCCAGAGGGAGGGACCAGTAAAACCTGGGCCAAGGCGCCAAAGAGGACCATCCGAGCGGGAGGGGGGGCCACGTCAGGCAGGGAACAAATTAACAAAAACAGAACCAGAATACAAGGCACCAACACCTAAGGTAGCTCTGCTAAGGGCAAAAACTAGGGAGCAATAAACGAATTCAAATACCTTAACTAGTGGGAAGGGTGGGAGAGTGGTTGTCTAGTCAATACTACTGGGGAGGCCCGAATTTGCGTCTCCAATTTTTCTTGTCTTTGAGGGCCCAAAAACAGACCCTTCCAAACGACCACCTCTTGGACGCCGGAGCTGGCACGGGTGGCAACGTGGAACACAGTGCCATCACAATACTATGAGTGGGCGGGAAGACCGAAAACGGTTCTATAATACTTTTTGCATCTCATCCAATTTATCCAATTGCTGCTATCTCATCCAGGTTTCCTCCCCACACCCCCTTCTTTATTCTTGTAAATTGCCAAAGGGTGAATGTGCATTGTTCTATGGGGGTTTCTTAGGGTTTCCTCTACAAAGTGTTGGGTTTCCCAGGGTTTTCCCAGGGGTTTCCCAGGGGTTTCCGTGGTTTCCTCCACAGTTGCAAGCGTTTTTGAAGCGCCGCAGTGTCCCATTGCCATACCAGCAATCATTGCTAAGGGACCCCAACAATAGTATTATATAGATTCGGATCCCCGTAAGCCTCGCTTTGTCCTCGTGCCTCGGGCAGGCCTCGGTACGCCTTGGCGCGCCTCGAATGCCAACAAACCTGCTTCATCATGGCCCCTCAAACAGGGCCCAAAAAAGTGGTCAAAACCTGGCGGCCTGAAAGGGACCTACCTCGACAGTATAGGAGCAGCATCTCATATGTCCAGAGGGTTCGTTTTCGGCACCTGAAATCGGCAGACTTTTTGGAGACGCGGTGGGGGCCTCCCTTGTTCGACGCCCTTGTTGCTAACCTAGTTGCTATGATGTGTGACGCTGATGTTTGTAGCTGGATTACAACAACGCGCTTTAACAGAGAATTTAAATGGGGCGTGAAACAGGCCCCCAGGGAGGCACCGGATTCAGATTGCTGAGGGCCCAGTTTTGGACCCTTGCGCAAAGCAAATATATTTCAGAAGGGACCCAAAAGTGGACCCTCTTAGGATCGAAAGTGGTCCCTCCTGGCGGGCCCGTTTTTGGTCCCTTCATTTTGTCCGATGTGCTGAAATTTTGCAGGCTGCTATGTGCGCAGAATGTCAAGCGTGAAGCTACTTACACAAACAGCATCCGCGGCAGGACTCTTGAACTGGGGAGGCCCAAATTTGCGTCTCCAATTTTTCTTGTCTTTGAGGGCCCAAAAACAGACCCTTCCAAACGACCACCTCTTGGACGCCGGAGCTGGCACGGGTGGCAACGTGGAACACAGTGCCATCACAATACTATAAGTGGGCGGGAAGACCGAAAACGGTTCTATAATACTTTTTGCATCTCATCCAATTTATCCAATTGCTGCTATCTCATCCAGGTTTCCTCCCCACACCCCCTTCTTTATTCTTGTAAATTGCCAAAGGGTGAATGTGCATTGTTCTATGGGGGTTTCTTAGGGTTTCCTCTACAAAGTGTTGGGTTTCCCAGGGTTTTCCCAGGGGTTTCCCAGGGGTTTCCGTGGTTTCCTCCACAGTTGCAAGCGTTTTTGAAGCGCCGCAGTGTCCCATTGCCATACCAGCAATCATTGCTAAGGGACCCCAACAATAGTATTATATAGATTCGGATCCCCGTAAGCCTCGCTTTGTCCTCGTGCCTCGGGCAGGCCTCGGTACGCCTTGGCGCGCCTCGAATGCCAACAAACCTGCTTCATCATGGCCCTTCAAACAGGGCCCAAAAAAGTGGTCAAAACCTGGCGGCCTGAAAGGGACCTACCTCGACAGTATAGGAGCAGCATCTCATATGTCCAGAGGGTTCGTTTTCGGCACCTGAAATCGGCAGACTTTTTGGAGACGCGGTGGGGGCCTCCCTTGTGAGTCTGGGAATAATAACATCAGTTTCGTCACCCATCTATGATTGTCAGGCAAAGGCTGCGAGAGCACGCGCCAGTGCAATAGGCTTCATGGTGGAAGAGACCTTAGTATAATCCAAGCTCTCGACTGGACAGCACATTGAAAACACCAGTGCAAAGGTAACCCATACTGCTCGATCTGTTACATCTGAGCTGGCACTCACACCAACTACAAATGAGTGGCTACCAACTGTTTGAGTGGTCTGAATAGGTAGGGGCCTGGCATGCTCAGCACGATGAACCTGACAATTATAAATGAGGGAGAGCTGAGTCCCCTGCTGCCTACCAGTGCACCTGTCACGTCTTTGGACAGACACCCCGGTATGGACAGTAACCTTACAGGGGAGGCCCCAACTCCGTCTCCAAAAATCATATCAGTTTCAGGTGCTAAAAACGAACCCAAAAGAAGCCTCTTTTCCTTGCTTGTCTTCGTGATGACAACCTTTCCCTTTCTAATATGCTGATGAAAGAATCCAAAGCCTGCAAGCGAGGCGCTTCGAGGCTCGGCGAGGCCTGGCCGAGGCCACGCCTCGGACGCAAAACCTATTGGCACGAGGACAAAGCGAGGCTCACGGGGACTCGAAACTATATAATACTATTGTTGAAGTCCCAGAAAAGCTGAACTTGAAGCAGTTGGCAACTGTGCTGCCTCGCTAGAATTTTAGGCCGCAGCTGGCGCAAAGAGACGGCCTCAACGCAAGCCTCGAGGCCTCAAGGATATGGAAATTGCAGCCAAACAAAAGTTTAGAAGATGAAGTATAGTTGGAGGCAGGCCTCAATGCAAGTCTCGAGCTCCAGCGTCGCGAGACCATGGGAATTAGAACAAAAACTTCGGGGCAAGCTTCGAGGCAGGCCTCGAGGGCCTCAAGGCTATGGAAATTGGAGAAAACAATGTGACAAAGAAGGTCCCTGTTTTGGTCCTCAAAACGTACGAAAAAGCGGGCGCGCAAAAATGGCCTCCCCAGTTCAAGATTCCAGCCGCAGCTGCTGCTGATCAAATCAGCTTCAACTTGAAATAAACGCTTCAACAAATTTGCGACAATGAAGGTGCCAAAAAAGGGACCAAAACTGGACCCTCCAGGGGGGACCACTTTTGATTTCAAGGGGTCCACTTTTTGACCCCTTTTGGAAACACGTTTCCTTTGCAAGGGGGTCCAAAACTGGACCCTCAACAGGTTGAATCCGGTGCCTTCTTGGAGGTCCGGTTTTAAGCCCACACAAGCACCTTCTTCAGCTGAGCTGTTCCAATGTAGAAACGCATCAACGTCACACAAAATAACCAGCAAGTTGGCAATAAGGGCCTCGAACAGGGGAGGCCCCAACTCCGTCTCCAAAAATCATATCAGTTTCAGGTGCTAAAAGCGAACCCAAAAGAAGCCTCTTTTCCTTGCTTGTCTTCGTGATGACAACCTTTCCCTTTCTAATATGCTGATGAAAGAATCCAAAACCTGCAAGCGAGGCGCTTCGAGGCTCGGCGAGGCCTGGCCGAGGCCACGCCTCGGACGCAAAACCTATTGGCACGAGGACAAAGCGAGGCTCACGGGGACTCGAAACTATATAATACTATTGTTGAAGTCCCAGCAAAGCTGAACTTGAAGCAGTTGGCAACTGTGCTGCCTCGCTAGAATTTTAAGCCGCAGCTGGCGCAAAGAGACGGCCTCAACGCAAGCCTCGAGGCCTCAAGGATATGGAAATTGCAGCCAAACAAAAAGTTTAGAAGATGAAGTATAGTTGGAGGCAGGCCTCAATGCAAGTCTCGAGCTCCAGCGTCGCGAGACCATGGGAATTAGAAAACAACTCGGGGCAAGCTCGAGGCAGGCGCCTCGAAGAAGGCCCGAGGGCCTCAAGGCATGGAAATTGGAGGAGAAGAAACAATGTGACAAAGAAGGTGTTCCCGTCACACAAAATAACCAGCAAGTTGGCAATAAGGCCTCAACAGGGGAGGCCCCAACTCCGTCTCCAAAAATCATAAATCAGTTGTCAGGTGCTAAAAACAGAACCCAAAAGAAGCATCTTTCCTTGCTTGTTTCGGTGAGACAACCTTTCCCTTTCTAATATGCTGATGAAAGAATCCAAAGCCTGCAAGCGAGGCGCTTCGAGGCTCGGCGAGGCCTGGCCGAGGCCACGCCTCGGACGCAAAACCTATTGGCACGAGGACAAAGCGAGGCTCACGGGGACTCGAAACTATATTATACTATTGTTGAAGTCCCAGCAAAGCTGAACTTGAAGCAGTTGGCAACGGTGCTGCCTTGCTAGAATTTTAGGCCGCAACTGGCGCAAAGAGACGGCCTCAACGCAAGCCTCGAGGCCTCAAGGATATGGAAATTGCAGCCAAACAAAAAGTTTAGAAGATGAAGTATAGTTGGAGGCAGGCCTCAATGCAAGTCTCGAGCTCCAGCGTCGCGAGACCATGGGAATTAGAACAAAAACTTCGGGGCAAGCTTCGAGGCAGGCCTCGAGGCAGGCCTCGAGGGCCTCAAGGCTATGGAAATTGGAGAAAACAATGTGACAAAGAAGGTCCCGTCACACAAAATAACCAGCAAGTTGGCAATAAGGGCCTCGAACAGGGGAGGCCCCAACTCCGTCTCCAAAAATCATATCAGTTTCAGGTGCTAAAAACGAACCAAAAGAAGCCTCTTTTCCTTGCTTGTCTTCGTGATGACAACCTTTCCCTTTCTAATATGCTGATGAAAGAATCCAAAGCCTGCAAGCGAGGCGCTTCGAGGCTCGGCGAGGCCTGGCGGAGGCCACGCCTCGGACGCAAAACCTATTGGCACGAGGACAAAGCGAGGCTCACGGGGACTCGAAACTATATAATACTATTGTTGAAGTCCCAGCAAAGCTGAACTTGAAGCAGTTGGCAACTGTGCTGTCTCGCTAGAATTTGAGGCCGCAGCTGGCGCAAAGAGACGGCCTCAACGCAAGCCTCGAGGCCTCAAGGATATGGAAATTGCAGCCAAACAAAAAGTTTAGAAGATGAAGTATAGTTGGAGGCAGGCCTCAATGCAAGTCTCGAGCTCCAGCGTCGCGAGACCAGGGGAATTAGAACAAAACACTTCGGGGCAAGCTTCGAGGCAGGCCTCGAGGCAGGCCTCGAGGGCCTCAAGGCTATGGAAATTGGAGAAAACAATGTGAACAAAAGAAGGTCCCTGTTTTGGTCCTCAAAACGTACGGAAAAAAGCGGGCGCGCAAACAAATGGGCCTCCCCACAGTTCAAGATTCCAGCCGCAGCTGCTTGCTGAATCAACTTCAGCTTCAACTTGAAATAAACGCTTCAACAAATTTGCGACAATTGAAGGTTGCCAAAAAAGGACAAAACTGGACCCTCCAGGGGGGACCACTTTTTTGATTTCAAGGGGTCCACTTTTTGGACCCCTTTGGAAACACGTTTCCTTTGCAAGGGGGTCCAAAAAACTGGCGACCCCTAACAGGTTGAATCCGGTGCTTTTGGAGGTAAGGTTTTAAAGCCCACACAAGCACCTTTCTTCAGCTTGAGATGTTCCAATGTAGGAAAACGCATCAACGCACACAAAAATAACACAGCAAGTTGGCAAAATAAGGCCTCGAACACGGGGAGGCCCCCCGACTCGTCTCCAAAAAAAAAAATCATTCAGTTCAGGTGCTAAAAACGAACCCAAAAGAAGCCTCTTTTCCTTGCTTGTCTTCGTGATGACAACCTTTCCCTTTCTAATATGCTGATGAAAGAATCCAAAGCCTGCAAGCGAGGCGCTTCGAGGCTCGGCGAGGCCTGGCCGAGGCCACGCCTCGGACGCAAAACCTATTGGCACGAGGACAAAGCGAGGCTCACGGGGACTCGAAAAAACTATATAATACTATTGTTGAAGTCCCAGCAAAGCTGAACTTGAAGCAGTTGGCAACTGTGCTGCCTCGCTAGAATTTTAGGCCGCAGCTGGCGCAAAGAGACGGCCTCAACGCAAGCCTCGAGGCCTCAAGGATATGGAAATTGCAGCCAAACAAAAAGTTTAGAAGATGAAGGATAGTTGGAGGCAGGCCTCAATGCAAGTCTCGAGCTCCAGCGTCGCGAGACCATGGGAATTAGAACAAAACACTTCGGGGCAAGCTTCGAGGCAGGCCTCGAGGCAGGCCCCGAGGGCCTCAAGGCTATGGAAATTGGAGAAAACAATGTGACAAAGAAGGTCCCTGTTTTGGTCCTCAAAACGTACGAAAAAGCGGGCGCGCAAAAATGGGCCTCCCCACAGGGGAGGCCCCAACTCCGTGTCCAAAAATCATATCAGTTTCAGGTGCTAAAAACGAACCCAAAAGAAGCCTCTTTTCCTTGCTTGTCTTCGTGATGACAACCTTTCCCTTTCTAATATGCTGATGAAAGAATCCAAAACCTGCAAGCGAGGCGCTTCGAGGCTCGGCGAGGCCTGGCCGAGGCCACGCCTCGGACGCAAAACCTATTGGGCTGCAACGAGGACAAAGCGAGGCTTCACGGGCGACTCGAACTATATAATACTATCCTGTTGAATTCCCAGCAAAGCTGGAAACTTGAAAGCAGTGGCAAACTCCAGACACTCGTGATTCGCCACTGTGCTGCCTCGCTAGAATTTTAGGCCGCAGCTGGCTCAAAGAGACGGCCTCAACGCAAGCCTCGAGGCCTCAAGGATATGGAAATTGCAGCCAAACAAAAAGTTTAGAAGATGAAGTATAGTTGGAGGCAGGCCTCAATGCAAGTCTCGAGCTCCAGCGTCGCGAGACCATGGGAATTAGAACAAAAACTTCGGGGCAAGCTTCGAGGCAGGCCTCGAGGGCCTCAAGGCTATGGAAATTGGAGAAAACAATGTGACAAAGAAGGTCCCGTCACACAAAATAACCAGCAAGTTGGCAATAAGGGCCTCGAACAGGGGAGGCCCCAACTCCGTCTCCAAAAATCATATCAGTTTCAGGTGCTAAAAACGACCCCAAAAGAAGCCTCTTTTCCTTGCTTGTCTTCGTGATGACAACCTTTCCCTTTCTAATATGCTGATGAAAGAATCCAAAGCCTGCAAGCGAGGCGCTTCGAGGCTCGGCGAGGCCTGGCCGGGG
The DNA here is from genome assembly GCA_947184155.2 of Cladocopium goreaui. Classification (NCBI taxonomy): domain Eukaryota; class Dinophyceae; order Suessiales; family Symbiodiniaceae; genus Cladocopium; species Cladocopium goreaui. The sequence goes on along the minus strand of CAMXCT020006634.1, from coordinate 255,730 downwards.
CCACGCCTCGGACGCAAAACCTATTGGCACGAGGACAAAGCGAGGCTCACGGGGACTCGAAACTATATAATACTATTGTTGAAGTCCCAGCAAAGCTGAACCTGAAGCAGTTGGCAACTGTGCTGCCTCGCTAGAATTTTAGGCCGCAGCTGGCGCAAAGAGACGGCCTCAACGCAAGCCTCGAGGCCTCAAGGATATGGAAATTGCAGCCAAACAAAAAGTTTAGAAGATGAAGTATAGTTGGAGGCAGGCCTCAATGCAAGTCTCGAGCTCCAGCGTCGCGAGACCATGGGAATTACTGTAGAACAAAACACTTCGGGGCAAGCCTCGAGCAGGCCTCGAGGGCCTCAAGGCTATGGAAATTGGAGAAAACGATGTGACAAAGAAGGTCCCTGTTTTTGTCCTCAAAACGTACGAAAAAGCGGGCGCGCAAAAATGGGCCTCCCCAGTAAGAGACATTGATGTTTTTGGCTTTTCAGCTGAATTCGATTGCTTCCCAGGTACCACAAAGGTTGCTGCAATTGCCACTCCGCCAGAAATGCAGAGACTGACGACTGGGGAACGAAGAGTGATCCTTTTACACTGCCTTGAAGATCGACTCTGTGTGTGGCACCCGACACCCTTACAGACCTCAGCTATGATGTCGTACTCATCGATGGACAGCCTTCCTGGAGTGACCGAGCGCGACATGCTTATGGGCATTTGCTCTTTACATCGATTGAGGAAGGCACGCATCATATTGAATATCTCCAGATAACGACCCCTGAGGTCATACCACATGGTTTACGGTGCGAAGGGCTCCTCCGGGTGCTCTCATGGGTTCGCTTTGATCTCTCTGACCACTGCAAACGGACCCTCAGCTCCCTCCTTCAGGCTGCTGGCAAGGGATGTGCTGATCTACATATGGTGCCATGGGATGACAGGGATGTCAGAGATAACCCCATTGCTACAGAGCAGGATCTTCGACAAATTCTGATCGACATGATCCCAATTCCTGGGCAGGCGAATGCAGAAGGGAGAGAGCTTATGCGAAACTTGGTCATCGAATTCCTCCGTGGGTTCCCCTTGCGCATTTTGATCTTCCTGCTTGATATGGTGTTGCCACAACTGGATGCGTACCATGCAGGTCTTCAGCTACAACACTTGTACCCCTGGACCAGTGTGTTATTGGCGCAACGATAAGAGCGAGGTCATCCGGGTGTTGAACTAGTAGTCTGATATGGCTATGAGACCTTTGCAGGATTTCATGTCATGCAACTGATCACTGACTGCATTTCTCTTCTGCTCTTCAGTGACCCAAAGGCGGTTCCTTTCTGCGTCACCAGGAGTTTTTTTGTAGTCAGCGCCCGTTGCCTTTCGGCGGGTCGCACTTGAGACTCCCGAGTGGACCAGCAGGGATTCGAACCACCACCGGCAGTCTGTCAGCGCTGGCAAGACCAACGCCATACCAACTGAGCCATCGGGTCGCCTTCGGCGCCACCAGGAGTTTGTGTGAACGTCCGCTGACTCCCGTGCCTGCCGTCGAATTCCGAAATCCCTCGAACTAGTCCTGGTCTCCAAGTCTGTTGCGTTTGCATTTTATGGCCGCCTCCTCGTGCAACAGCCAACGGAAGTGGAATACTTTGATCCTGTACGAGACTGGTCGAAACATTGTCTTTATGCAAGTTTTTCGGTGGTGACGCACAGGCCAATCCAGCACGACTCCCGCTGACGATGGGCATCCTGCAGCCAAACATCCCAGTGAGAAGAATGCTAAGTGAACGCCGGACGCAGCTCACGGATGCTTTGGTCCGGGTGCTCTGTCGCTCACTAACACCCATTGGAGTCGCTCTCCTAGGCCCGCATGATGAATATATGCGTAATATCCTACTCCCATTGGCAGCGCATGGGGATGGACATGTCCTTACGGTTGCAGTAGCAGTTTCTGACGATCCTCACTGGCCGCTCTGACCTGTGCATCGCAGGCGTTTTTGGTGCCGGCAAGACGACGCTCCTTGGCGGTTTTGTTAATAGCCCTCAGCTGCGAGCTCACCAAAGAAAATGTTGCTGCCAAAGCCTTGGCGGATCAAATCAGTGACCTAGCTCCACCTACACGAAGTGCCTTTGGACAGTTACTAGGTCGCATCGAAGAAGGTAAAGGTGAGGCGCATGCAACAAAAATTGATGTTCGATGCAGTGATCGTAACAGGGTTATTGCTGAGAAACGCATATTGATTGCGACTGGAGGCTCCGCTATGGCGAAATGGCCATGAAATACTCGTCCTTTAGTCTCTGGCTCTCTAAAGTCTGGCTTGCATTTATGGATGAAAGTCAACAGTATGGCAACTACCATGAAATTGTCGCGCTTGCAGCAATCCAGCAACCAGCACTGCTAGTTTTTGTCGGGACCATAGGCAAACACCTGGAGGTCTATCTAAGGGAAGGGCGGCAGCAGCGAACAGGCAAAAGCTTCTTCATCGTCCCTTGGGGCTACGAGCTTTGAATCGACCTGGCGATTATTTGCCTCCTGCCCGGCTCACCAAGTTAATTGCACTCCTGTGGCTGGATGCAAGCCAGGATAACGACTCTGAAGTGGCGTGGCTACTCAACCTCGGCCAAGCACCCCACACAGGGACTTGGGTAACGGCAGCAACTGCCCAACCTTTACCAATCTCTTGGCGCGCCTTTTCAGTGAGGAAACGCTTAGCCACCTGACTGTTCAGAGCTGTTTGGTGTCTGCAATACTGGCCGTTTTGCTTATTGCAACTGAGCAAGAAGAATTCGGCATCCCTGAGTGTACCACCACGATTGAAGCAGCCGGCCTGGATGGTCCGCATCGATGGGGCATCATACTGCCCAACAGCTCCAGAGTCTCTCTTTTGACGTATAAAGCCATCGTCGCAGTCCGGTACCCGGAATTGGTGCTACATGATCAGGATCCCATACAAATAGGTCATTTTGTCTCCCATGATTACACGGTTGGACAGGGAGGATTCCGCACTGTGTTATGGGAAGTACCTAGATACTCCAGAGACCTCCTTTTTTTTTCCGTCCAACGCCGTATGGCTTCCGCCAGGTCGTTCAACATGTTTCCAAGCATGTTGCATGTGAGATTAATTAATTAATTCACGCAGGGGCCGAAGCTGTAGTGGCCGCAAAAGTAAACTGGTAAAGGACCGATACATAGTCCTATTCCTTCGTCACGTTCAAATGAACAAAAACCGAAACACCAGGAACCAAAAGCAAAAACAGCACCAAAAACAAACCCAAACAAAAACAAACCACAAAAAACAAACACCCACACAAAAACAAAGCAGTGACGTGACAGGTTCCAGTTTATGGGTGAAAAAGATCTGTTGAGGCGAGAGGTGATAGCTTAGTATCATCTCGGCGCATGCAGATGACAACTTATGTGCCATGTTCGCAGGCCCATAAACTAATAAACAACAACGGGACCAACGACAAAGTCACAATGGGCCAATTGGAGGGTGCAGGAAGCAACAAAGCTCAATGCGGAAACCAGGGATCCCCCCAGCCAGGATCCCCGAGATCACAAAGAGCAGCCATCACGGCATGACATTACACCCTGACACTTTGAAGCAAACACCGACAAAGCCGGGTCGCCACGAAAGTGGTGAGAAGAACTACCGCAGTGAAACAGGAGAGTGAAACATGATCTAAGGTGAAAAAGACAGGAAAGCTACGGCACTCAGGGCACACTCAGAGTCCGCTCAGAAGTGCTTTTCCAATCATCATATTGGCCAGGGTTATCCATATGTATTGCACGAGGGCTGAAAGACTCTGTGCTCAGCTGTCTTTTTTGCATCAGCATCAAAATTGTGGTTCAGGTAATCACCATTGTGGTTGCGGTAATCACCACTCTTGCCAATAGTCCTCATGGTATGGGAGATTGTGCTCATCATCAGTGCGTGGCGATATCTGCGCATTAAGCTCTTCCGATGACGTGCTGGCTCCTTTGGCTGTATGGTCAAGCTGCAGTATGGCTTTCTGCGCCTGGGTTACTTCGTAACTGGCAGATATCGTACAACTATCCAAGATACAGCCGATCTGGCGGAGCTGGCGTATGGACGCCTCAAGGTCAGTGACTCTCTGAGATGGGATACTTTGTATGCCTTGGAGTTTCTGGCATGCTTTCTCTAGGAGTTTTGTGGCTTCATCAACTTCACTGGTCGTGACCTGGCAGAGGGTCAGTTGAGTAATGGACTTTGCAAGACGATGGACAGCGGCGTCTTTGATAGGAGTCGGTCGTTCCATTCCAAAGGGCTAAGTTGTCTACAGGTGTGTAGTAGACGTAAAACCTCAGGGCAGTCAACTGGCACGCACTGTGTTGCAACCTTGGTCGAGAGAGGGCATGCGAGGTGTGGTGAAGATCATTGGGCCGGTCGATTGATTGGTTGAGCGAAGGTCAAACGGCGACGGGCACCATGGCGAGATGTACTTTGACATCGCACTACGCTACTATGCAACAATTAAGGTAGGACAACACGAACAAAACAACTTAAAAACCCTGAAAGAAATTATTATAACCGCCCCCCACCGCCTCCCGTCCCAGACTGGCTCCGGCATGCTGACAGCAAAGGTAGTCGCAGAGGGCAGTAATCAACCATGAGTACCCCATGGTGACAACTCCGCTCCACTCAAGTTAAGTTACAGGGTGAATGCATGGATGGGAAACTTGGATACTCTACGTCACCTCGAGTGGTTTACTGGAACTGCACGTGTGAGGTGGTGCGAGGTTCTCTACTGCTACTAGCGCCACTATCTGCAGCAGTGGCGGGGGGTGGATCACTGCTCTCCGCTGGTCTCATCATTTGGGCGATGAGTGGGTGGGTTTGCTTGTCGCGCAGGATTCGCGTCATTTCGCGAGTGAATGCTGCAGGGTCATCCACTAGTTCCTTCGCTTCCGCTAGCGGCCTGTCAAGGACAATGGCAATGAGCATTTCGCCGCCATCTTTGTGGATGATAGTTGGTCGGCCGGCTTGTACCTCGGCGAGGATTGCCACTGCCTTGTTTTCACACAGAGTGCGTTCCCATTCCTCCAGGGCTCTTTGCGCTAGGGTGTCAGTTTGTGGTGGGGCTTTGAGTGCAGCTGTTGTCCCTAACGCTCTTAGGAAGGGGCTGTCGGGTGGAATAGGGGATGGAAGGTGCTGAATGGCCGCTACTGCACGCTGGACGTCATTAGTGTGCACTTCATATGACGTGGTTGTTTTCTTGCTTATGGCAGGCTCGGAGTCAGCCCATAGTTGTTCCAGTGTATATCCTGGTTTCGGTTCCATATACCGTCGGTTCCACACTGCATGATGGGACCATTGAGGCGCGTCGTGGTTGATTTCAACCGAATCCCTTTTCATGTCATATTCTTTGAGCATATCATCCAATTCTTGTAGGCTAGCGGCTCTGTGAATACAACATTGTCTGACAGCACCATCGATGTGGAGTGGCCATCCCACAGGCATGTGGGAGTCTTCCAGGAGTCCATCCCCATTTTGCTCTATGATTGTACCCAACATAGGGACATCGATAGTTGCTTTGAGGCTGACTTGCGCACGTTTGCACTTCCATGTGTCAGGTGCTAAAAGGCCTCTGCCAGCCAACAGTTCGAGCGACTGGAATTCTGGTTGGTCATTCGTCGGTAACACCTCTTCTCTGATGACTAACTTTAGCCCATGTAGTGGCTGGGGCTGCTCCCTTTGAGGGTCTTGAGGTGGTTGGGGTGCGGTGTCCTTGGGTGTTGTGTCTTCAAACCAGGTGGGACGGACCGACTGGACACCTATGGGACTTGCAGAACTAGCGGTTTTAATGCTTTCTCTGCGCAGGCTATGGTAGACGGGTGGGATCATCCATGCCGGCACAAAAACTGTGATAAACTGCACATTCCAAATGACCTGCAAATTCTGCGGCTTAACTTCAGGCGTGATACATCTTACCTGACCATCGATCACTCTGGTGTATGATTCAGAGCGGTCGAAGGATGCTGTGACTTTCAGGCCTAGGTACAGCTCTCGAAACCAGTACTCCTTGAGCATCATAAAGGAAAGGTGAGGTGCCCTCACTTCCAATACGTGCGAGGCTGGCATTAGTAGAGTGACCATCCATTCAGCTAAAAATTCAATCATTTTGACTTCGAGTTTGGGGAGGATGGCTTGGACTGCTCGTAGCGCACCCGCAATGTCCGGGACATGCCTACGTGAGGGCAGTCCAACTGTTCGTTTGGCATACTCGTCAGCAAAGTAAAGTCTGCACAACTTTGAGACCCACTGGCTCGGTTTCTCCATGTCTATGGTGATCTTGGCCAGGGGCCATGGGTCTGGGAGCGTGGACAAACAATGCAGCAATTCGGATGTTAGGTCTGCGGAGATAACTGGGAGGGCGTCTCCTTGCGGGCGATAGTCAACTGCAGGTTCTACTGTGCCCTTGCTTTTTTGCGTATGGGTGCGGGCGGCTATATGCACGGCTTGGATGGTGGTCTCATATTGGTTGCCCATAGCTCTTAAGTACTTGCATGCGCGGACAGCTGCCCTTCTTGTGTTTGGCCCATCTTCGGGCTGGTTCTTGGCAGCTACTGCAAGGATGTCTCTCGCTTCTTCTTCAGGCGACCGTTTGGGTTCCGTATCGGGTGCAGGTGCATTGAGAGCGGTGCCTTGGACTGGCGCTTCTTTTGCGCGCGGCAAGTGGTCTGGAATCGGCAACTTCGGGTGTAATCGCCATCCATCAAAGAAGTATATGCCAGGCAGGGACAGGATCTCCTGCTCTGGGCCCGCCTGCGCTACTATTTGCCCGGTGCGGGCTTTGTACAGTCCTGAGGGTAGGCACACGTAGGTGGGAAAGGGTGTGCGATCAGCCGCGTAGGCATATAGGACGACTTCAGAGAAAGGGAGATTCTGCTCGGGGAGCCACTTATGTTGAGTTTTTAAGCCTGCTTTTACTTCTTGGAGGCGCTCCCTGCTTAGCCAGCGAAGATCCGACGAGGTGCGGCAATTTCCCACTGCTCCCTTGGGGGAGGCTCAGCCCCTTGTTGGAAGTACGGAGTGTCATCATCTGTCTCGAGGACGTCAAAGTATTCTGTATCACTGTCCACTGACACATCCTCGACTGTTTCATCTGGGACGGTTGGCTCTGCTGGTTCGATGTCTGTATCTGAGTCGTCAGGGTCAGGCGACGCCAAGGAAATGAACCTGTTTGGTGTCATAAGCTGTTGTAGCATGTTGACGCAGGCTTGACCCTGAACAGCCGGTACCCGGGTGTCAGGTGCCAAGTGACCAGCTGGAGATGTTGGGTGCTATCTGTGCAGAGAGTGCAAAATGTGTCAACTGGTTTGGCAATGCTGGGGGAACCCCGAACGCCCGGCACCCGGGGTCGGGGTTCCCCGTTGCGAGGCCAATTCGTTGGAAGTTTAACAAAAGAGGAAACAAAACAATCAAGGTTTGACTATCACCTTGGTGTGCGAATTGATGTCGGATGGCTGACCTAGCTATAAGAACTAGTGGAGCCACAAAAGCTGCAGTGCAAACTATTGAGCCAATGACAATTCATGTAACCTTCGTCTTTGCCCAAAGTAACTGTTAGTTCGACAGGAGTTGAGATGACTGACGGCGACAGGACCTGGGACACACGCCTCACCAAAACAGCTTAGTAGAAAAGAATCCCCATAAATCCCCTTACTCTGGTTTGTGGGGGTCATACTTGAGTGGGTACTCTCCCATAAGGTAGGTTCGGGGGGTATTACCCTGACACGCATCTCCGAGCAGACAAACGCCATCATCTGGAATACACTCAACGGAGTCAGACATAACCCTCTCCTTTCCCCTCCCCCACCCTCCTGGGTCGCACCTCTCGTTTCACCTTTTTGTCTCTCTGGTCTTCCTCAATCCCTGCTTTGGCCCCCTAGTTCGCTCTGTTGGGCCCCTTTTGCTCCGGTCGGACCTACTAGTGCTGTCCCCTTCCGGCTTTTTGCGTCTTTGCCTGTGCTGTCTACCTGGGTCTGTTAGGCCACTGGTGCATCTGTCCATAGACGCGGCAGGTGCATTGGGGTCTTACTTTCCCTGTAGTACGGCCGAGCTTTGCACTTGTACTTGTGTGTCTGTCCGTAGATGTGACTGGTGCACTTGTGCTCCTTAATTCGGTTGGCTTTGCTCGTTTCTTTTTGTTGTTCGCCCCTCCTTTCTTCTGTCCTCCTGTCGTTTCGCCTTACTCTGGTCCTGCGCAGTGTGCCTCTCTTCTGCTGTGTTTGTGCTGTTCTCTGTCTCCTTGTCTGTCCCTTGGCTGTTTGCTTGTGTTGCCCGGTGGTGCTTGTGTCTTAGTGTTTCCTTTGGCGCCGCGGGCTCGTTGTCTCTGTTGGTTTGTGCTCCTCGCAGTGCTTGTGTGGGCCTCGGTGTTTCCCGTGTTGCCTGCCCTCCCTTGCTGTGCTTCCTGCCTCTGCTTTTCTTCCTCCCCTGCCCCGCGTGTAGTCTCTTTTGTGCTCTGGTCCAGCTCACACTCCTGTGTGCTGGTGCCTCCCTCGGAGTATCTGGTTGCAGCTGTGACGGCTCTGTTGCCCTGCTTTCTTGCTGGGAGTGTGGTTTTGCTTTGCTTTCCCTTCGTCATTCGGTTCATGGCAACAAAGGCTTCTTGCCCTGTGTGGGGTGTTCACCCTCTACACCATGTTACTGGTGGCGTCGGGGAGCTTAGTTCGGCCATACTGAGGCATTCACCGTGATGATGATCCAGACACATCTTAGACTCCGCTAAGCTGCACTGTTGCTATTCTAATGTGACGTGTGTAGCCCTCTCCGCCCTGTCTTCCTCTGCCTTCCCGGCGCCCCCTCCTTTGGTTGCCGCTCGGTCCTTGTGTCCTGTTGTTCCTTTGGTGGTTTTCCCGCCTCCTCCTCTTTTCTGTCTGTGTGGTTGTTGGGCCGTGTGCGCTTCCTCTGCTCCTTTCTTTGCCCTCTGCGTTTCTACTCTCCCTCGCTCTCTCTCTTGGCCACTGGTGCACCTGTCCATAGACGTGGCAGGTGCATTGGGGCCCTATTCAGGCACAATGTATGGAGAATCGGTTGATTGTAGGTTCGCTTGTTTTCTGGTGTGTGTGTGTTTGTTGGTTCTTTCACTAAATCTGAGTCATTGACACCGCACTCTTACGACCCACTAAGGTGACTTAGGACAGGCGTTGTGCCACTGCGTGTAAAGGCCGTCCTTTCTCGGCCTTGCGTTCTGGCTGAAATTGCTCTTTTAAGGGGCTGATGGCGTTTTTGCTTTAATTTGGTTGGTTGTTTTGGTTCCCCCGGGTTGTCCTCTGGCTGGGTACTCTAAGTCGGGTGTTGAATTCGACTGAAAGGGGGCGGTAGGTAGCCGGCCGATGCCATGGACCAGCCTGTGCTGCAGCGAGCTTCACCGGTGCTTTCCGGTGTTTCTCCCTGTAGGACTGCCTGGGGCGCCCGCGAGCAGCACAAGACTGCCAACATGGTTCGTCATTGGACAACGAGACGTGGTAACTCTGCAGCTTGTCTACTCTCTGGGTGAGTGGCAATTTAGCCGTGGTTTTGCTACAATACTACAATGTTTATTGGTACGTGCTGCAACGCACTGCGGGTCCTTCAGGAACGATGACGTCCTGACAGGTCCTGAACAGTTCTGCAGTTGGTATTTCCTGCGAACCTGCTTTCTTTGACGCTCCACAGCGACAGCACTGGTACTGTGGCAAATGCAATGACAGTTTTTGCACTCAAGCTTTTTCTGCATGTTGTTCAGCTTTGCGGATACTGGCAAGTAAGCCGCTGACTGTGCCCACAGCGGATGGCTGCATCTCCCCTATGAAACTAGGGGCATGCTCCCCCGTTTGATTTCTTGTCGGCAATGGCATGTTTGGAAGCCGCTCCCTGGCCTTTTTGCTTCCTCATTGTCATTGCTGGCCCCCCCTTCCAAGGGGGTTCTGATGTCTTGGACCATTGGATTTGTGATCGCAGTTGACTGTCAAGAGGATGACTATTACGTTCATGAAGGCCCACTACGAGCTGACCTGAGAGGACTCTGAGAGAGTTTTGTGGTAGTCTGCTTTCGTGTACAGCTAGGCTCATGCTAGGGTTAACCTCCGAGCTGAGTCTTTATGTCTGCCTGAGCAGCTGCGACACATAATTCGTTTGTTGGCATGTTTTTGATAGGGATGCAGTGGACTTTCCACTGCTTCCTGATGCAAATCGATTCTGTGGGTGTTTCGTTTGGGCCCTGGCCCCGTTTTGTTTTGGTGTTTTTCTGCTTTTTGTTTCGCTTTTTCCGCTGGCGAAACGCAAGTCTGGCTGGGGGATTTGCGGGTCGTCGCTTTGGTGTGGTTTTTGGTTCTTTGTTTTGCTTCAATCGATTTGCTGATTTCAAGGACCGTGCGTCCTTGTACAGATGTTTTTACTGCTTACTCACACGTAAGGACCGAGCCATTAGCGCGACATCGGCCAAACTCGAGGAAAAAAAATAAAAATAAAATTTTTGAAGGTTCTCTAAGCTTTACCCTGAAACCCATCGCCTTCATGGCTTCCGCCAGGTTGTTACACACGTTCAATCGCGGCAAACAAGTGAATTGTAGTTTACATAAAGAGCAGCCGTTCAGGCATGACATTCACTCTGACACTTCGAAGCAAACACTGACAACGCCGGGTCGCAACGAAAGTGGTGAGAAAAGAGAGAGCGGTGAAACAGGAGGGTGAGAAATGGTCTAGTGTGAAAATGACAGAAGCTACGGCACTGGGCGCACTCAGAGATCAACATCATGGGAGCTGTGGTTTGCGGTAAGTTCCAGTGCACTAGTTCTCTTGCAATTCGTCTTCATGGTATGGAAGATTATGTCATCATCAGTGCGTGGTGATATCTGTGCGTTCAGCTCTTCCGATGACGTGCTTGCCCCTTTAGCTGTATGTGGCAGTAGCAGTATGGCTTTCTGCGCCTGGCTTACTTCGTAGCTGGCAGAGATTGTACAACTATCTAAGATATAGCTAATTTGCCGGAGTTGGCGTATGGCAGCTTCGAGGTCAGTGACCCTCTGAGCTGGGATATTCTGGATACCTTGAAGCTTCTGGCATGCCTTGTCGAGCAGTTTTGGTGGCAGCATCTACCTCACTGGTAGTGACCTGACACAGGGTCAGTTGTTTTTTTTTTTTGTGGCCGGCGCCATTGTCTTTCGACTGGTCACCACACTTAAGGCTTACCTGCGGACCAGCGGGGAATCGAACCACCACCGGTAGTCTACACAGGGTCAGTTGGGTAATTCTTTGCTCGGCGATTGACAGCAGCATCTTTCATTGGAGTCGGGCGGGCCATACTAAAGCTAAACTGCACGCAGGGTGTTCTGCAGGCGTAGAGCAGCTGGGCGGTCCATCCTAAAACCCATCCATGGATCAGTCTAGTCTAGTGAAGTGGCACTTACCGCAAACCGCAATTCTGCTGATGCTGATGCTAGAAAAAGAACTACTGAGCGGACTCTGAGTGCGCCCTGAGTGCCGTAGCTCTTGCGGTCTTTTTCACACCTAGACCATGTCTCACCCGTCTGTTTCACCGCACTAGTTCTTCTCACCACTTTTGTTGCGACCCGGCGTTGTCGGTGTTTGCTTCAATATCAGGGTGAATGTCATGCCTGGGATGGCTGCTCTTTGTGATCTCGGGGATCCTGGCTGGGAGGATCCCTGGTTTCGGCATTGAGCTTTGTTGCTTCTTACACCCTCTGAATTGGCCCTTGTTCTTGGCGTGTCTCTTTGTTTTGTTGTTTTGTGGGGCCATTATTATCATGACACACAAGCTGTCATCATGAATGAACTGAGATGATACGAAGTTATCGCCTCTTGCAATTATCCGTGTCACCCATGAACTGGCACCTGTCACGTCACTGTTTTTGTTGTATGGGGTGTTTTTTGTTTGGTTTGTGTGTTTTTGTGTTTTTGTTTTTTGTTGGTTTTTGGTGTCTTGTTTTGTGTTGTTTCGGTTTGCTTTTTGGTGATGACTTGTGACAGGAAACAGGGCTATGTATCGGTCCTACACCAGTTCACTTTTGAGGCCACTCTACCGCAGACGGCCTACGCATGAGATAATTAATCAATTAATCCCAATTTGCAACATGCAATAAAACATGTTGAACGACCTGGCGGAAGCCATGAAGGCGTTGGACGGAAAAAAAAATCCATGGATCAGTCTAGTGTTTTCTTGAAGATGGGTTTTCCGTTCTGCGAAGCCTTACAGAACTCTTTCCAGAATCCTTGGACGACTTTCCATCGGAACTCTTAGATGATTTCACCTTGCAGTTAGCACCAATGTGGCCTCCAGTTCCACACTTACTCGTTTCATGACGTTTCCCACACTGCAACGTTTGGACCTGTCACCCGTTCCAATGGCATCCACAGCACCGTCATCGTCAGATTCAGCTTCCAACTCACCTTCCTGCACCTGTCTAAGTTTACCAGCAACTGCACCCAATTCACTATACAGTCGTTGTTGACATTCGTACTTCAACCCTGCTTCCCTTAAGGCAGTGAAGCCGTCATCCTGGACATGCAGCAGGCGACCCGATGGCTCAGTTGGTATGGCGTTGGTCTTGCCAGCGCTGACAGACTGCCGGTGGTGGTTCGAATCCCTGCTGGTCCACTCGGGAGTCTCAAGTGCGACCCGCCGAAAGGCAACGGGCGCCGACCAAAAAAAAGTCATCCTGGATATGCAGCAGCAGGCTTTTCCATCATGACAAGCCTCAGAAGGATATCCCCTTGATCATCCAGCGAGTTGCTCATGTCCCTATCACATTGGACGGACTTGCATGGATGCGGTTGTTGATGGATTGCACCCTTGATGAGACATGGCATGAGACTCCAGTGAGTTTGGAGTACTGTGAATCTCCTTGAAAGGGGAAAAGATTGTTGTCTGAGGTGCCAAGCAGTCATGTTTGTCTTCTGAAGCCATGAAGGCGTTGGACGGAAAAAAAAGTAATGTTTGTCTTCTGACCGAGTGTGTGCCGTGGATTGCGTTGCAGACATCTTGTCACATGACATGGTTAAGGTTGGATCGTGTTGCAGATAGTGTGTGCTTGTGGAGTGTGTCTGAAGAATTGCTAGCAGATGTTTGGTCACATGATACGACTGGTTGTGCCTGATGAGAATTCTGCTGAGGTGCATAACCATCACTGCTTGGTAAGCGATCCGTTGTCGCCGCTTTTGAACTCAACCCTTCAAGAGGAAACTGATTGGTGGTGGGCTTCGGTCAGTGTTATCTCTGAAAGGAATGTGAGAAACTATAAAATCGTCTCGAGGGAACCATATGTTTCATCTGCAAGGTTCTTTGCTGCGAATGGGAGTCCTGTAAAGATGTCAGAAAGAGTCAAACTTGAAGTGACTTTGCAAACGGTGAGAAACGGTGAAACGCAAAACGCCAGGCTTCGTGTCGCATGTTTGGTAGGAAACACCAAAAGTAACATCCTTTCTACGGGTTCCTTGGTTAAGAATGGATGGGCAATTCAAATGAGCTCTGATGAGTTTTCCATGAAGCATTCCAGTGGACTTGACTGTCAACTGATCGAATGGGGTGGTTGTCCTTGGATTTCTTGTAAAGGGGTTTCAGGGGTATCAGAATTAAGTAGTGGGGAACTCAATGTGGTTCGGTATGGACTACAGCCCGGTGAGCTTCATCGTGCACGTGGACACATGCCTTATGATCCACGCTGCAAGCATCGACGGAAGAACCAGGACTCGGAAGGTGGGATCGTCATGGAGTTGCATTCAGATTTCTTTTTCATTGGTAAAGAGAAGTTTTTGGTTGTTGGGTACTCCATGTGTATACTGATGATGAGGTTGCAGTAGGAGCGGTTTTTCAAGACGCGAAACTGGACAAACCTGTCAAAGTGACTAGAGCTGCGCCTCAGAGCCCAGAGACGAATGGTTTAGCTGAACGTTGTGTAAGGACTCTTAAGGAGACTCTTGTTGTTTTGAGAATGGACTTGCAAACTAGTGGACTGGACATCCAAAGGACTGGTGCCGCTTTGCATGAGTTGGTTTTGTGCATCTCTCACATGTCAAACATGTATGTTGGAGTTCATGGAACCACTAAGACTGCTAGAGAGTTTCTTGAGGGTCGCAAACAGCAAACGCCTGTGACTTCGAGTTTTGGTGCGGTTGTTTTGTGCGAACTTCCAGATTCGGTTAGAGATCAGCGGAAGACTGAACTTCCACGTTTCATGGAAGGTGCGTATTTGCATCCTGCGTTTGTGTCAAAAGCTCATGAATGTATCGTTTCAATTGATGGTGAATGCAAAAGGATTCGTCCTGAGTCCATTAAACTCGTGATGCCATTGCGCTGGGAGTTTAGTTTGGTTAGAATCTTGTTTGTGCAAACTGGGGAGGTGGTTGAACATGCGAGTGCGAGTCAAGATGACCTAGTCGAGCAAGCGAGCGACCTCCAGAAACTGAACCAACTTGCCCTAGGACTGGTCCCCCAAACAGTTGGTTTGAGCAACATGGTCTGTATACCCCAAACTGTTGAACTTGGTCTTGGTCGTTCAGGTAAGTCTCATAGCGCTAGATGCTGTCGTGCGTATGTTGAATTGTTGAAAGAAGAGCGTGCTAAGTTGGGTGTAAGTCAACCCGTTGCAGGTAAAGCCCAGGTTGAGGAGCATAGTGGTCCTGTCATTGACAGTCCGGTACCATCCCCAAGTACCCCTGGTGATGCAGGTGACGTTGAGGATGTTGTGCCTGTTCCTGGAAGTATCTTCAATGATGAGGAGGTAGTGACTTCTGAACCTGCGTTTGATGATGCGATGGGTGATGTGGGCCCTTCTAGCTCTGGTGCGCGTGCCTCGCGTAAGCGTGCTGTGCCTGAAACTGAAACCGCAGTAGCTTCTGGTGACACCTCTCTGTTGGGACTAGTAGCGACTATAGAGGGGTTAAACGACCAGTTGAAAACGAAGACATGCCACCTGTCTTGGAGGATGATTCTGAGAGGCCTAGAGGTGTGAAACGAGGTATCGATGAACCAAACGATGGAATGGAGTGCGTTTTTGATGCTGAAGTTATGGACGGACTTTGGACACATGAGGACTTGTGCAGCATTGTGACTTATCCATGTTTGGTTGAAGAGAGTTCTGCAGCAAGTATCATGTTTGGGAGTAATCCTCAAAGTGAAGTCATTGATTTTTGTGGGGTGAAAGCGAAAGTTTGGGTTCCAAACGAAGCTGTTGATGATAGTACCATGGGTAGCTTGCCAGGGGATAAGACGCTTGATGGTATGAAGACTGAAATCCGTAATTTGACACGGTGTAAAGCTGGTATTCCCCGAAAATATGAGGAAGCTCAAACGTTTTCCGCGAAACACAACACAAAAGTATTGACATCGCGATGGGTTACGACCCATAAAATCATTGACGGACAAGATGGAGTGCGATCTAGGATCGTAGTCAAAGACTTTGCATCAACAAAGGCGAAGAGTAGTGGTGTTTCGTCGCCAACGCCATCTACTGAAGGACTGAAATCAGTATACTCGCCCTTGCGGCGCAAGAAAAGATGTTTTTAACAGGATTAGATGTTAGCGCCGCGTTCATGCATACTCCATTGCGTTCGCATTGTAAGTACATGGTCAAAATGCCATTGAGCCTAACTTGGGAGGATGGGTCTCCGATCTATCTTGAACTGAATCGTGCTCTTAATGGTCTTCGACCAGCGTCAGGGGAGTGGTTACACTATGTAACTTCCATTGTGAAACCTATGAACTTGACTGCTGATGAAAGGGAACCATGTATTCTAGCTGGACCAGATGGACTTGTTGTTATTTATGTTGACGACATTTTGATAGCTAGTCCACATGAGGGTTTTGCCAAGAAGGTCCATGAGTTGTTGAACTCCGTTGTGCCCACCAAGATAACCGGGAGTGTTCACCCTTCAAAGGGGGGTCAACTTAAGTTTGTGGGTAGAATCATCAAGAGATTGCCTCGTGAACCAAAACTGTTCATTTCGGTTGAACCAACGTATTTGGACAGTTCATTTTCGGATTATCAGATTGGGAGCAACTGGAGAACTAAAACAGCTGGTGTTGCAGTGCCAAACATTCGAACGATTCTGGAGCAGCCTGGGGAAAGTCCATTGCTGAGCCATGAAGCTCATGCGAAATATCGACGTGCTCTTGGAAAACTGGCTTGGCTCTCGCAGACTCGAGATGACATTCACATCATGGTATGTATTTTGTCTACAGGTCAAGCAGCTCCAAATGAGGGTCATGAAAGGGCTTTGACAGGTACTTCGTTGGTTGTTCATGATGGCTTGGTTTGTTTGACTTTTCCAAGTGATGGTGAAATAGGTAGTGAAGATTACCTTTTGACTGGGTACTGTGATGCTAGTCATGCCCCAATGTGGTCGACTAATCGAAAGGGAATTAGTGGAGCTGCAATCATCTTCTGTAACTGTTTGATCAAGAGCTATGCACGTCACCAAACAGCCGTGTCGCTGTCAACATGTGAAAGTGAATTGTTCGGGATTCAGGCTGTTATCCAAGAACTTTTGGGTTTACGTCAATTGGTTTTACGTCTTGTGGAATCATTGGGGGGAATCCAGAGTAGACTTCCAAAGGGGGTGATTGTAAAGACTGATTCAGCTTCAGCTCGCGACCTGTTGGATGCGAGTGATGTTCCCAGGCGTTCACGCCACACTGAGGTACGAATCTTTTGGGTTCGTGAACAAATGGAATCCCAAAGGGTTGTCATTGTTTGGATGAAGGGTAGTGAAAATCCTAGTGACATGATGACCAAAGTGTTGGATACCCGGAATTTCAAACGGTATCGTGAATGGTTGGGTTTTGTTGCAGGCGAAGGTATTCTTTCTGTTTCGAGGTTACTTACCAGCCCAGATGATGTCTGAGACACCTGAGAGTGAGGAACTCGCCGCACTGATGAAACCGGGTGGAACTGATGGGCTGGTAATCATCGAACTTTGTTGTGACGTAGACTCATCTTTACGTACTGTCTGTGAAGAATGGGGGATAACATATTTTGGGGTTTCAGAGAAAGCAGAAGAAGCTTCGACAGTGAAATGGCTTCGTGAGCAAGTTGACGAGGAGAGAAGGCAGGGATCGAAACATGTCCACATGCACGCAAGTTGTCCATGTACTGCTGGTTCACCCATAAGAAATCTTAGTGGGAATGGAAACTATGACTTTCGTTTTGCAGAGATGGAAGAAATCGTGAAGCGATTGCCAGAGTATGAGAGGATTGCAGATGGAATGTCATTGGAATGGCCAGTGTGCAATAGCTTGTGGAAGTGTGACGGTGTTGAGAAACGTTTAAAAACGATGAAACTCACACACGAGGGTCTTGATGCACTTTGCAGAGTGGGATATGTATCCAGCCAGGGTCTTCCCATAGGGAAACGACTGAAGTTTGTTTCAAATAAACAGGGTTTCGCAAGTTACATGGCACAATTCAGAGACTGTTTTTGTGCTTCACATGCTCCTTTCAATGGACGCAGACTGGACTGTATAATCGGACCTTAGCCAGTAAGATCCTTAAGGGAATTTTGGCTTCGAGGTAGTTTCACTACGTTGTTGCAGCTAAGTATGAATGCCACTGACTCTGGACTGAGCGAACCTGTAGGGTTTGAGACTGTGGTTGTGTGCATACTTGTGCTCACTTTCTTGAGCGGTTTTATCACCGGTGGTTGCACAGTATGGCTGTATTGGTCGAAACCTCGAAAGGGGGCTGGTGTGGATCGTTCTGTGATGACAAATGATAGCTTACGGGAGGGTCCAAGTTCTTTGGAGTTTGTGATTTTTCCGGCAGCTGGTGAAAAGTATCACACTCAGACTTGCCACCATGTTTTAGCCAGAGCTAATACGGTGACCGTTTCACCTGCGACTGTCAGGCATAGAGGTATGAGGTTGATTCGACCGTGTGAGGATTGTCAACCTTTACGATAGTCCGGACCGTGGTCCTTAGTCAGCTGTTGTACCTGGACGTTTGTGTGAAACAATCTCTCCTGCTTTGCTTGCCTGCTTGTGTGGGTGTGTAAAGATACTTTTGAGACCATTCGCATCCGTGCGAAGCCATGGAATCTTGTGGTCTATGTACTTCTGGATACTGAACTGGTAGATGAACCTTCATTGACTGGGACGGTGTTCTCTATGTATGTCTAGTTGGATTGTGGTGGGAGACGATTCTTCGACTTCTACGGCAGTCTATGTTGGAGCAGTATGTCTACTTTCATTCTGGCGTGGCTGCATCTTTGGACTTCGTCTATTGGAGCAATCATTCGAGGATGATTTTGTGAATAATGTGAATACAACTGCTCGTGCTGAGTTCTATGAGTCTGGGATTGATCCATCTTCATTCATCTCGAAAGGGGGTGCGAATATTCTGGGCTGATATTGACCAATTTGGTGCGAGATGAATTTGTAGTTGTTGCAGTCATCGTTGCAGTCGTGAGACATTGACAAAGACGTTGCAGTCAATTTGGTGCATTGACATGGTTGGTGAGATTACCATCAACGATCTGAATTTGTTATTGGAAAGTGTCATAGTTGTTCCAACTATGACATTGGAATATATGCAATTTTGTGATCTCGTGATTCTGTGACATCTGTGCAATTTTGTGATTTCGTGAATCTGTGACATCAGGGTTGATAAACCGTGATGATCCGTTTTGATCGGAACATTTGCGTGTTTTGGAGAATTGTGAATTTGGGATGTCATGGTTTTTACAACCATGACCTCCGAGCAATCTACGAGCTTGTGAATTTGGATGTTGCAGTTGAGGAACTACAACGTGGAATCCTAGTTATTTTATGTTGTTTGAGACCAAGCTGGCCGGAATCGATACTTTCCGATGCCTTGAGTACAGGTTGCAAGTTTTGAACAAAGTAGGTTGGTTTTTCATTGACAACGTGAAGTTGCTGGAATCAGTTTTTGGCAAACAGAATTCGTGACCTATTTTGTTTTGACCGAACGAGTTTGAACTCACTATTCACCCCGCTTCGCGTGGGGTGGCCGCCCACACCGCAGGTTTATTTCGGTCCGTGAGAGGGGCTAAGGGTGGTTTTCCCCCGTGGGGGCTCCCCAAGCTAAGAATTTTAACCAAGCCAGGGAATTTTCACTTTTCCTCTTGTGATTTATTTTTGTTTACGTGTCTTCACAATGCATTCATGCATGTTGACATGTATACTTAATTCATATCTTTCATGCGCACTCCGCATGGCTCAAGACTAGCAGCAATTCCGCGTGTACAAAAAGAGTGTAGTCGCTTCTGCTTGCCACAGGTGTTTACTTAGGTTTCCAGGGCTCCCTTAAAGGGGAAGGCTACCTCAAAGTGGTAGCGGAGCCTGTGCCTTCGCCAAGTCTAGATCTGTGTGCCGAACTGCCGTTCTCTGCATACATTCCGTATATCGGACTTGCGGAGGCAACCTGTAGGTCAAGTTAGAGTAGCTGCCATGGTCTTAATCCACAACATGGATTCAGATGAAGAACAACTCCAGATTGTCTCTTATGAAGAGCCTGAAGCATATGCCGCCACCAGTCATTCCGAAAACCGGATGGGCATCAAAATGACACCAAAGGTTCCACCCCAATTTGATGGCCAATCAAGCTGGTTTGAATATGAAGATTTAATTGATGACTGGTTAGGGATCACAACATTGGATGCAGATAAACACGGACCATTAAAGAATGCCCTCATTGGTTCCGCTTCTTTTTATAAGTCGATGCTCGATAATGCCCTACTCCGAGATCCGGATCGTGGCCTCGCTCATTTCAAGGACACATTGAGACCATACTTCGTGAAGGGAGTAAATCATGTGTTCCTTTGGCGATTCCTCCAGATGTTTCGCACATATCGAGGCCAGAGTGAATTCGTGCACTGGATAGGGCGATTTGAGATCGCGCAGAAGCGTTTGTTGGCTTCTTGGTCCGATCTGCTGGACATATCCGATCTCCCCGAGGCAGGCACTCAGGCATTTACGGCAGCACTCACAGATGAGCAAAGACTGCACTATAATGGAATAGTAACAGATGAAGATAAGCTAGCTTATCAACAAGAACTGAGAGAACAGACCATAACCAATAGAAGGACCAGACATGCACAGCAGTTTCCATTGTCAGACAATTTGATGTCACTGATTTTTCTAGTGCAAGCAGACCTCAACGAGCAACAGCGAGAGCGCTTTGTCTCGTCCATGAACATCCGTCAGATTGCAATGCCTCAATACACCTATCTCCAAGTGAAACAGCTGTTCTTAGAACTTTTTGCCGTTTCCCGCACAGGTGTTGCAGACCCAAATATCACGCACCGCAAGCGGTCCAACTTCTACGTCATCGACGAGGGCGAGACCGAAGAAGGTGAGTACGGATTTTGGGTCTTCGATGAAGAGACGGGTGAAGAAGGTTTCACAGGTCTGTACACGGAGAACGAGTTCTGGGTTCTCAGCGCCAAGGGTTCATACTCTAAGCGCCGCATCTACGGCAGGTCCTTCAAGAAAGGTAGACCAAAAGGTTATGGCAAGAAAGGAGGAAAGAAATCAAGACCCGGCTTCCGCTCGAGGTCAAAAGGCAAAGGTTTTGCAGCATGGGAAGATGACCAGCAAGACACAGCTTTCTGGGGAAAAGGCAAGGGCAAAGGAAAAGGTAAAAAGGGCAAGAAAGGAATGATGAAAGGAAAGGATTCTTTCAAAGGAATGCCTTCATGGAAAGGAAAAGGAAAAGGTGATGCGAAGAACAAAGGAGGAAACAATCCATTTTTGTCACAACCTGCACAAGCTAATGTAGCTCAGGCTGCAACATCCAGTGCATCACAGGCCCCTGAAAAACAAGAAACAGCCCATGCCGAAGAAAGCTGGAGTTACGACTATGACACATACTGGACAGATGACTGGTCAGGTTACGAATCCTACTATGGATATGACGGAGATTACTCCCAAGGTGATTGGTACAATTGGTCGTATTTTGTTTCCGCTGAGGAACTGACCGACTCCGAGGACAAGCATTCATCCACCATTTTCGAGGACGGACAGACCGACAAGATCAACCGGTTCTGTTTTTCAGGCATCCGCTTGTTCCGATTGTTCGGACACGAACTTGTAGAGGCCCTCACATTCGTGCTTCTGTTCGTGTCTGTGATGTACCAGTGCTTTTCTGATTTGAACAGGTCCCTATTGAAGAGCATCCGCCAAGTTGAGAAGAGTGTTTCTACCGGAAACGGTGAGCTGCATTCGTTTCAGCCGCGCACAAGCCCGCTCGATTCCGTCTCTACGGAAGAGTGTGTATTCCTAAATTATGATCATGGTGCCCAACAAGCATTGCTTTGTGAATATGTAGATCTAGGTTCTCATCCGACTTATGTCATATTCTTGACTCAGGTTGCACTCGAGCCATGGGATCCCGCTTTGCCATTGATCGCCTTGTACAGGCTTGCCAACAACATCCCAAGCGTGATCATATATGGTTTTCCAAGCAACCGTGTTCAAGTAAGTTTTCATTTGCCAATGGAGAACAATCTACTGTCAAAGAAAGGTTAGTGATTCATTTCCGCAATGATCGTGCACAAACTGGTTGGATCACAACATGCGTTGACATCCTGGACAAAGGTAAGGTTCCTATCCTTTTTTCAGTTGAACAAATGAGGAATCTTCGCATGAACATTGAGCACACTCCCGTAGGTGAGTTCATGACTTGTCCACTGTTTGGAATGCAACGCACCGCATTGGCGGTCAGTACATCCAACCATCCAGTCCTTGACATTATGGCTCTTGCTACTTCCAGTTGGAAACCGATGTACAGCTTTCAGTCCGAAGACATCACATGCCCAGCATGCAATGGTAAACATCGACCACACACCAACAAAGAAGGTTGCAAGAGATTCAAGGGATCAGAGCCTAAGCCTGCAGAGGTGCCGAAACCGGCCAAGCCTGATTCTAAGAAGATTGTCAAGAAAACAATTCAGCCTGATAGTAAGTTAGAAGTACCAGCTCAACCTTTTGATCCCGATGATGAGCCAATGGTGGCCTCTGGACCAAGTTCCGGTTCGAAGGACGGTATCCCAAGACGTCGGGAACCTCAGATTGAAGAAGAAACTGAAGTCAAACCGGAACCAAAGGTTGAAGTAAAACTTGAAGAGAAAAAGGAACCGTCACCTAAGGGAACTTTGTCACTAGCACTTCAGAGAATTCATGATAAGCTTCAATCACCCACTGAACTTCTCAAGTTGCATTTGAAGCATTATCACATGACCACTGAACAATTCAAGAGAAGAACATCAGCTCTGAAGTTACCAAAAGAAATCTATGATAAATTTGATCAGATTACAAAATCATGTGACACATGTTCCACTGCCAGGATTGCACCATCGAGAGCTAAGGTTTCAGGAATCCGAAGTGAAGTCTTTGGTGAACTTACCTTCATCGATCATGGAGAAGTTCCGATCAATCAACAGTCAAAACTTCAATTCTTACTTATGTATGATGGTGCAACCTCTTTGACTACTGCTTTTGTAGTTCAAAACAGATCTGATCCGGTGACGATCTCCCATCTTCAAGAATACTTTGAAACTTATCAGCTGAATCCAAAATACATTGTTGCCGATCAAGCTTTCATGGGCATTGAGATGGAGAGTTACTACAACCGGCACAGCATAAGGCCAATCTCTCTAGGACCAGGAACACCATGGCCAAATCGAGCTGAGGCAGCCATTCGCATGTTTAAGAAACAGGTCTCATTAATGCTAATTTCCTTGAAAGATGATCCATTGCTTGCCAACATTACTTATAAACAGTTGTTGAGACAAGCCTGCATTTCAAGGAACACCATGGTAACACTCGGTGGTGTCACTCCTATTGAATTAGCATTTGGCAGAAGACCTGCCGATCTTACGGCGATTGAGCTCATGAATCCAGCTCAGCTCACGACTGAGGCCCCTGCTCCTGAGAGACAGATTGAAGCACTAAGGTCACTGGCGATGCGAAAGTTTCTAGAGGCAAAACAATCTGATGAGTTTCGAAGAGATATTGCGAGTAAACTTCAACTTAGTGATGGACCATTCTTTCCTGGAGATAAGGTTTACTATTGGACCGAAGACAAATCAAAAATCAAATCAGACGGTTCACATGGAGGAAAATGGATAAAAGGAAAGTTGGTTTCTGTAGATGGCAGTATGGTTGGAGTTGATTTAGGAACCAGAATCGTGAAGGTCAATATCAGCAAAATAAGAAAAGACCATAATCCTATTGAGGATACTGACATTCCTTTAGAACCAATTGCACTTGCCAGTGCCGACTTTTCGGCCAAAGCCGCCGCCGGTGCCGAATCTTCGGCCAAGGGCGCCTGTACAGCAGTGAAGTCCACTTGCCGCTCAGATGACCATGCAAATAACATCATAGAACACGATGCCATTCAGTCAGGTCCTGAAGGTATTACATATGGTTGTTATACATGGGAGCCAGCTATGACCGGAAAATTAGATTTCCTTGAGCTGTTTAGCGGCTCTGCCAAGCTTAGTCAAGCGGCAGCAATGCAAGGACTTCGAGTCGGCGCTCCAATAGACCTCCGCACAGGTTACGACTTGCTCACTGCCGAAGGCCGGCGAAAGGCAATGGAAGTCATTGAGCGACAACAGCCAAAAATTATCCACATGGCACCTGTTTGTGGACCATGGAGTCAAATGCAGAATATTAATGATCCTGCCGATACTTATCAGAAGAGGAAAAAGTATCTCCCCATGGTAGAATTTTGTGCAAGAGTCGCTCTTTATCAGATTGAACATGGCAGATTTTTCATCATTGAAAATCCTGCGACTTCCAAGATTTGGTTTACCAAACACTTTCAACGCCTTCTCATGAAGCAAACCGTAACCTATGGAACATTAGATATGTGCGCCTTTGGTATGAGAGACCCAAATGGATACTACTATTACAAACCAACATCCTTACTTCACAACTTTCCTGAGGGAGTCTTGAATCCAGTTTTCAAGAGATGTAATAGTAAGTCCAAAAATGATCCAAAACATTATCATCAACCATTGGAAGGTAGTGCACCAGGATATGGATCAAGAACGAAGTTGGCACAAGTTTATCCATACCGATTTTGCAGCACACTGATCAGATGCATCCTTCCATTAGGAAATTCACGGGCTCTCTATCCATCGCAGCTGTCACTTGCAGTAGACCTGCTGGAAGACTTGACTCTCGATGAACTGCGAGGAGTGCAAAATCAGCTTGCCGCTCTTACGGCATCCGAGCATCCGGTGTTGGCAACTGACTTGTACGAACAGGGTCTTCCAGTACGTGACTATTACACGAAACGCCTGCTCAACCGCATTAATGCTCTACCCGCTGGTAATGTTTATCATCCTGTTCAGATCGAAGCACAACAAGATGTCTCACATGTCAGACAGATGTATCTAAGTACGTCCATGTTTGACAACGCGATCATTTTTCGTGGTAGTTTTCAGTCATTGCGAGTTGAATACCGCCACACACACGGCGTACTCTTACTTTGGAAGAAGAAAGATGCGTCTCATGTTTTTCTGCGCGTACATCCTAGAGATATGTCGCAGTTGATTGCTAGCCATTGGTCAGCAATATTGTTTTGGAACAATGATGGAAGCATTCCTACAGATAATACAGATGACATTCCTGAACAGAACACCAACATCGACCCTCCACCGGGTCTTCCACCTCAGCAGAATAACGACCAAGATGATGGACATCCGCCTGAACATCTTAACACACCACCTTCATCACCACAGCTTCCAGATGTTCCTATGCCTGACGAACCACACACGCCGCATCCCGGCTTTCCTCCTGATGATGATCAGTTTCACACACCATTTCAATCACCACCAAGACCAAGTGATGATATGCCTGACGATGAGATGCATTCACCACAAGATGATCCACCAGATCTGCCACCTCATCCATCATCACCACCTGATCATCCACAACCACCATTTCCTGGAGCCACTGGCATCCCTGTTGCTCCAGATACAATTATTGTGCCCAATACGATCATACCACCAAACATTGACGACACACCAATGACACAGAGCACAAAGCGTCCACCAGGTGATCCACCAATACCACCTGCAACTAAGGCTCGACCATCTAGACAAATGCCTCCTGCGTCTTCAACCCAATTTCAGCCTAGTAACCATTTGGGGGGTGATACACAGCCATCAGTCACACCAAACGCGACCACACAACCCGCTGTAGTCGCTCCAAACGCTTCGAAACCGAAGAAACCCAAGCATGATTCTGTGCCTGATGACTTTGATGATGACGAGCCTGATCCAGATGCCGCACCATCCGGACACAATGGACCGCCGATACTTCCGCTAGACGGAGATGAACCTTTTAATCCATCGCCAATGCCAGAGAATGATCCTCAACCAGACACTCAAGATCAGCAAGAGCAACAAGAAGAAGAAGAGGAACCTGAAGAGGACACAGATGATACAATTCCTTATGGTTCTACTGATACAGATGAGACTCTTGACTATAATGATCTTGTTATTGATGATTCAAAATGGTGTTTCCTGTCACAGGAACAAAGGTTGTGCAGTAATACTGCTTCATTCTCTGTGCCTAGATTGATTGATGGTTCACCAGTAGCTCTGAGCAGTGTTGAATCTTCCAATTCTATCGGTATGTCTTATTCCGTTGTCTCGGAGAGACAACGCGCCAGATGCCGTAAGAACAGATCTGATATCATTGAAGAATATCACGGCATTAATGAAGAAGACAAGGCTTTCATGACATTGTACTCCATGACAGACAAATTTTCGTATCTTGTTGGCAAGAAGAGAAAGGAAGCCACTCAACAAGAGAAGAGACAACTTGCCAAACAGTTTTTAGATGCAAAGAAGGCTGAATGCCAATCATGGATTGATAATGAAGTTTTTGATCTTGTTGACATGAGAAAAACCAGAGAGTTCGGAATTTCGTTGCCGGAAGATGGGTTCTTACCGTAAAGAAAGACAAAGACGGTAATTTCCAGAAATGTAAGGCAAGATGGGTCCTCAAGGGTTTTCAAGACAAACAGAAGAACACCCAGCAAACTGATAGTCCAGCAGCATCACGTGCAGGTTTCCGATGTGCAACACAGCTGGCGGCGAACTATCACTGGGACTTGTACCACATGGACCTAAAGACCGCTTTCCTCCAAGGTGAAGCCTATGATGAAACTAGAGACATTATTTGTCAGATTCCACCTGAGTATGGTTATCCACCTTACATTGGTGCTAGGCTTAAGAAACCTGGTTACGGTCTTAATGATGCGCCACGTCGTTGGTGGCAGATCATTGATAAAGCCTTACTTGACTGCGGACTTGTTCCCACACGCGCAGACAGATGCACCTATGTTCTGTATGACAGTACTTCTAAGACAAGGACCTACCAACCACCTCGTAGTGTAACCACTGAACAGGTAACTATTTCGGAAGCAATTGACCATCTTATGGATCCGGTAGCCCGAAACAATGCTCAGGGACGCCGACCGCATGGTTTTATTTTTCTTCATGTCGATGACCTGTTCATGGCAGGTGACAAGGTGTTTGAGTCCAAGGTCTTGTCCAGTCTGCGTAAGAACTTTGCTGTCGGTTCAGAAGATAAAAATGACATTATGTTTGTAGGACAACGCATCAAATGGAAGACTCATGACAAGTATGGACCATACATTTCTGTTGACCAGAAACTTGCTGTCGATGCAGTTGAAGAAGTCAAGATTGATAAGTCCTTGAAGGATAACATCCAGTGCAATCCACAACTTCACACCGCTTATCGATCAGTTCTTGGACAGCTTAATTGGTTACAGAGTAGGACACAGGTCCACATCTGTTACAAGTTTTCGCGTTGTGCCTCAGCCGCTGCTAGTCCGACCATAGGTGATGTCAGGGAAATCAACAAGGTTGTTCGAACCCTCAAGAGTCAATATGTAGATGGTAGATTCTGGCCTCTGAAGGGTTCTCAGCGTATCCTTGGCATGCCTGATGCATCCTACCGTAACAACAGTGATAAGTCTAGTCAGCGTGCTCATGTCATTTTCCTAGCCAAAGATCGCAAATTGCCTTCCAAGGGAACATACCGCAATTCCGGTTACGACACGCAAGCACACCGTATAGACGGTTCCAACTCAGCAACCCGTGGATCGATTATTGACTATGAGAGTCATAAGATAACCACTACAACACAATCCACAACTGTTGCCGAACTGAATGCCTTAATGAAATGTTTTGGAACCTGTTTGTTTTTGCGTGCACTTTGGGCCGACATCAGTGGTGAGATCGTCCCCATACACATCCGAACAGACGCAAACAATTTAGTCACCACAGCTCAGACAACACACCTACCTGAACAGAAGGAGACCCATCATTTGATACAAATGTTAAGACATGAAAGTAACACCGGACACTTGGATGACTTGAGCCACATTGCAAGTGAATACTGTCTGGCTGATCCACTTACTAAATCAACAGCGAAACCAGATCAGTTAGTGTCATCCATCACCACTGGCAAACTTGAGAATGTTGATACGCACCCGCCATTCCGGTCGTTACTCAAACATAAAGCATTTTTAACTACCTGGGTCATTGAAACGTTGTCAGAGCCGCACAATGTATTAACATTTTTCAATGAAGATATTTCTGATTATGTTTTTGCCATGCTATACTTCGAGGAGTAAATTTTCGTCTCAAGAAAATTTGTGTCTGCAATCTCTTGGCTCACAGGGTTCTTATTGTTTTTCTTTTTCGCGACGCCCGGACTCACGTCCCTTGGCACTGTTCTTGAACCCGGAAGCCAATTCTTGGAGACACCTCGAAGATCTTGTTAGAAGATCGATTTCTCAAAGGTCGCATCAAAAGGGTGACCAACTCATTTCTCTTTTATGCCTCCGAAGTTCTCAAAGCATGGCCGCACAGATCATTCCGCCTCTGCGGATTACACCCCACGTGGCTTTCGTAGTCCTCGTGGCAACCGTCCACATCACACACCGCGTGGCGGTAATCCAGACAGAAGGCAAAATCGCGACACCCGGACTTACGAATCTCGTAGCCGGGCCATAGACGATGCATTCGGCGCGCCTCTTGACTCTGTGCAGTCGAACAGCCGCATTTTTGCTGAGTGCATTTCTCAGGTCCTCAGAAAGCAATCCGGTATCAAGACCAACGAGGACCGTGATTCCGCATTAGCGGATAGCCATTTTGAGACCAAGTCACGTCACTTGTCTTATATCTTTCGGCATACGAAGTTAATGCACCGTGACGGATCATTGTCCTTGCATGAGCTTATTAGCCATCCTGGCACAGCCAGAAAAATTCGCACTTTGTACCGTGAAGGACCAAAATTTTTGCAAGATTTTGACTCTAATGAACTTTCAATGCAGGTCCGACGTAGAGAAAACACTGTTACTTTCCTTATGCCCTTGGCCCACGTAATCTGCGACTCTAATAAAGCCAGGGCCATGATCGGCTATGTAACCACCGAAGATTTCCAACCAGGCATTGTTCCGATCCCGGACACGTGGTTTAAGCCGGCAGACTTCGATGATGAGGTCAACAGGGAAGGCCAAGCCGACCTGCTTGATGGTCTCGACATTGCGAGCATTTTTATCCGTTTTGGGAGTGGACATTCCACTGAGGTCGAAATTCAGCATTGCCCATTTAAGCCTGATGTTTTCCCACTAAGGTACCTCATCCATGGAGCGAACGAGAAAAATCTTGAATCCATCCGAAGACTAGGTTTGCTCCCAGGAGGCACCCGTGGTGGAAGGAACCATGTGCATTTCACTCTTGATTCTGCCCTCAGTACGATCAGAGACGTATTACGTCCCGAATCAGACTGCATCCTAATTGCCAGACCTGGTGCCGTTACCGGCCTTGGTCCAGTGATCACTCACAACCGGTATGTCCTTACCGATCAGACCGTGCCGTTCAATCGCTTTTGCGGTGTTTGGTCCTTCGTCGATCGATCCTGGCTTGTTGCACCGGAACCGGGCGAGCTAAGGCGAATGAATGATTATACATCCAATATTGACCTTGCCATGCATGTCTGCCACCACCAACTTTACTGGGAGAAGAAGAATGAAAATGAACAAGATGGTTTCACATGGTCACGTTCCGAATATATGGAGTATGTGGCAGAAGAAATCGAGAAACTCCCAGTTGTAAAGAAGTTTTTGGAGAGTTTTCGTAGTGCCGATTCCGGTCCGGCCAGGCCTCTGCGAACAGAAGCAACTCCGAACGACCAAGAGCTTGGCCCACCTGAGACCGAGGCAGACAAGAGAGTAAAAACCCTCAAGGCAGAAATTTCCGAGCGATTTAAGAAACATCTTGCCAAAGAGCGAAACAAGGAGCAGTCTTCCGCCTCGGAGAGTGAAGCTCCCAAAGGACCTGTTAAGGCCAAGCCTATGCCTAGGAAACCGAAGGATGCCGCCGCTGCGGCTAGCTCAGATCCAGCATCCGGCCAAGTTGATCCTGACGCTGAAGTTGATCTTCAAGCAGCATCTCCCTGGGGCGGCCGCCGACAGGTTGTCAAGACCAGAAGACGCCGTGAAATGAACGCTCAGGCAAAGGATTTGTTCCGCGATGCGGACGCCGCCCAAAAGTTTTTCACTAAGTTTAAAAAGGATACAGAAGAAATTCAATGGTTTCCTCGCCCTGCGGGTCCTCAATGCTGTAAGAATTTTGAAGAATGTGGATGTTCAGAGGCAATGTTCTGGTGCCACCCTTGTGGCTTTGCCTACTGCTTGGAATGCCGCACCTGCGGCTTGTCTTGCAAACATAATATTGTTAATTTTTCTTCAGAGTTGTCCTCCGACTTTATTCCAGACAGCATCGGCTCATCCAACTCACCTTTCGACATCGAAGAACTGGTTGATGCCGTCCTGGCTGAATCTTCGTATTTCGGAGCCACACGTCGAGAGCATGCTCAAAATCGCCAGGAAAAATTCTCGGAACTAATCACGCATCTGCGTGAGGGCCGCTCAATTGGAAACACTTACCTTCAATCTTTTGCTCGTCATGGAATTGAAGATTTTGATTATACGGAATTCATTTATGAAATGACATTTGAATGTCGAATTCCGACTCTCCAGGAGCACTTTGTTGATGCCCAGGACCAGACGCCCCTTCCGATCTGGCGACCTGAGGCTTTCTTCAAGTACCCTGACGGCGGTGACCTTAAGTCAGAAGAGATTCTCCGTTTATTGGAACTCTTCAGATCGTGCCTTCTTGGTAAGAGAGCAATCCTTGGTGTTACCAAGCGCACTAAGGAGAACATCCATGAGTTTCAGAAGGACACGTATCAGCTTGGTATTTTGACTTTGAACCTTGGTCACATCAACCGTCTTCCGTATATCGGAGGTTGCGCCAAATTTCCAAAATGGGTACGAACTGATATCAATCACCGTGCACTGCCACATTTAGTGTTCCGTAATGCGGCCCATATTGTGTGCCTGTGCGAAGCGTCAGATGAGTACGGAGGCATTGCCGTCCATCGAGAACTTGCCGACGAGTACGGGATGATTGGCATGGTAGTGCATCCGCACATCCAGTCACAGTCCGTTGCAATTTTTCTCCGTGGCTCACATGATACAGGCTCCTTTATTGAACTTTTGTGTCATCACCAAATTGAAACCTCCACCAAAGATGCACCTTTTTGGATTTTGCATGGTGCCATTTTTCGCCTTTGCCATGGCATGAACACGTCAGGAGAATTTGTTGATCCTTCTACTGGCGCTCGTGTTCCGAAACCGGACATCGAGAAAAATGCCGAATCTACGGTGTACCAGCATGATCGCCCACTTGCATCCTCACTCGATTTTCTTGATCACTCGATCTGCGAGATCGACGGAGATGACGACCTTGCCGTCTCCGGCGTGGAAGCTTGTGAAGTGAATCTTGGAGCCGACACTC
The DNA here is from genome assembly GCA_947184155.2 of Cladocopium goreaui. Lineage (NCBI taxonomy): Eukaryota > Dinophyceae > Suessiales > Symbiodiniaceae > Cladocopium > Cladocopium goreaui. Next base: position 224,864 of record CAMXCT020006634.1, on the reverse strand, counting down.
ATGACGTCCGACGTCTCATGTTAGCTGAATGCCGCATTGCGGTTTTTCATATCTCCTCATACGCATGGAGTTCTGCCTATAAGGAAACATGCCAGAAATGGCTCCAATTTGTCGCAAGCTGTATCGAACATCAGTGTGACTTCTTGTCCGGTGACGGGAATCTTTTCGCACAGCGAAGCTTTAAGGCAGACGATCACTCCGACTACCGGACATGTATTTTAATCGACATTTTGGAGCGTTTCCTTCAGCAGATTAATCTTCACCGCAGCCCGATAAACCGCATTACGTATAACGTAGTTTCTTCGACCACTGCTGCCAATTACATCCGCAGTATGCGTGGAGATGATTCTGATTGTGATTCAATGCTTTTAATTTCTCTTTGTTACGGTAAGCAGATCGCTGTCACGGAAGCACGTGCAAAAGAAGAATCAGCCTCTGCCGATGGATTCGCAGGATCTGCCTTCTCCGACGAAGTTATGCTGAACGATGTTGAACAGCTCAAACATTTGATGGCATACGACCTTGGTTTGGCAGAAAAGGACTGTGCATGGCACTCACCTCTCCTTGCCTACGCCCAGTTGAAGGCACTGAAAAATATGCACATCCGATCCAAGGAATCTGAAGATAAAAGACGTAAAAAATGGATGCAGCGAACTCAAGGATATCTCGAAAAACGAGAAGAGAGGAGAGATAGTGTTCCGCCGCTGCGGACTGACTCTCACAGAAATGTTGGACGCACTCGAAGTCGATCGGTCAGCAGGACCAGAACATATCGACCCAGAGCTGAAACACCAGCACCGCCTCCGGCACCTGTGCGAGGTCCAGCAGCAAAGGCCAGACCAGTTGAACCTGTGAAATATAAAGCTGCACCGAGATCCTTGAAGGAATCACCAGCTCCGACGTCATCAGGATCTTTCTCTAGTGCTAGGCCGCCTGTAAAGGCTCCTCCAGTTCCGGCTCCCGGACGAACACTAGGTACACAGCAGCCAAGAACGCCTCCTGATCCACCGGGACCGCCGAAGACTCCACCGCCGTGGAGAGAGAGATCACAGCAGGCTGAGCAGAGGCAAACGACCAGAAAAAGGCCGATCAACGTACCTGAGCCTCCAGCGCCTCCATCCCGAATATCGGGTACACAATGGCTTGACCAAGGAACAGCTTCCAGCTCTTCCGGATCCCGTAATTACGGTTACAGCTATGATCAGCCGTCGCACTACAGAGTAAATCCCAACACCACTCGAGTAGAATACGTCCCAGGGTACCAGGTACCCAGACAGCGTTGGGTCCAGAAATACGACGGATCTTGGCTCGACATGATCCCTCAAACACCGGATCAGTCTATTTTCTTTCATCAGACAGGTGAACACCGTAGGCAAAACGAGTTGAGTTTTTACGGTTACTATTTCACTATGGGCTTGTAGCCCCAGAAAAATTGCAATGTTCCGCATTTGCGGTCGCTTACCACCGGTAGAGAATACCGCTTTCCAACAGCGGAGAGTAGCTTTCTGTACAGTTTTGTTTTTGTCTTCGGACTGTCTCACAGCAGATCGCAGGCTGAGCGCTACCTGTGAAACAGACTTGCATGTTCCGACACGAAGAAAATTTGTGTCTGTTTGTGATTTATTTTTGTTTACGTGTCTTCACAATGCATTCATGCATGTTGACATGTATACTTAATTCATGCGCACTCTTTCATGCGCACTCCGCATGGCTCAAGACTAGCTCCCCAAGCTAGGGAATTTTCACTTTTCCCCCCCGTGGGGGCTCCCCAAGCTAGGGAATTTTCACTTTTCCCCTCCGTGGGGGCTCCCCAAGCTAGGGAATTTTCACTTTTCCCCCCCGTCAAGGCTCCCCAAGCTAGGGAATTTTCACGTTTCCCCCCCGTGGGGGCTTCCCAAGCTAGGGAATTTTCACTTTTCCCCGCCGTGACAGCTTCCCAAGCTATGGAATTTTCACTTTTCCCTCCCTTGGAGGCTCTCCAAGCTGCGGAATTTCAAATAGCTAGACAGCGACGCCTAGATAGTCCCCCAAATCCCGTGTTCTTTGAATGTGTTTCCATGTTTTTGCAATGGTTTCCTTCAAAGCACGGTACTTTACACTTTTGTCGCCATAAAACCGGTCGAAAACATCATGTTCGACAATGCTTCCAATTCCCTTATCTCCCCAACCGTTGAAAATACCGCTATTTACAGTGTTTTCTTCAATTTTTCCATGTGCCAATGCCGGTAGCCAACTCCAACATATATATAAGAAATCCTTCCAAAACATTGTTTTTGACAGTGTTTTTCAATGTTTCCAGTCAAACAGACGGTAATTTACACGTTTTTTTTGCCATAAAGGCAGTAAATCCTTCCAAAACATTGCTTTTGACAGTGTTTTTGTAATGTTTCCAGTCAAGCATACGGTAATTTACACGTTTTTTGCTATAACGTCAGTCCAAAACACTTGTTTTTGCAGTGTTTTCAATGCTCTGGCATCCAAAAACCCTGCAAAATCTTGCTATGTACAATGTTTTTTTCATTTTTGGCCGTTTTTCCATTGCCGGAAAGCTACCAAAATGACCCAAAATTCCATTTCAATACCCTCTTGCGCTCAGACACCCAAAAATCCTCGAAAAATGTCGAAAACACCACCGTATTCTGGTCTCGGTGCGAAACCGTTTTTGGCCCCCCCCCCCAGCTAAAGCTGATATAGCGACTGCTATATTAACAAATGTCATTGAGCATTTAGTGTTGCTGTTTTGCCCCCCAATAAGCACGCCTTCACCGCCAAAGCGGTGTGGGCGGATTTTGGTGGAACCAAAATAGTCTGAACGGCAGTGTGAACTGAGTTGTTACAGTTTGAGAGTGTCAACGTATGTTTCCTGTGATCTTGTGCAGGTGGCGACTTCACTGCTCTATTGGATGTTGTTTTGTCTCCTAATGATGACACATGTCAGTCTATTCAAGTAGCTTCGAGCTACGTCTTACTCACTGTGATGAGAGACTGACGTCTGAAGGGGACAAACACATCCATTGGGTGTGTGTTGTCTGCCTCTTGTTTGTGGAAGAAGAAATAGAAAGAGAAAGGAAACAGTTTTTGGAACTAACTCAACCTTTAAACACATGGCTCAAGGTGAAACCTTGTGAAACTGTGAAGAGTTAGTATATGACACCTCACGTCCTTGTTTTGGTTTGTGGTGACCGTGTGTAACTGCTGACCTGCTGCTGGACAGACTGTGGAGTGCAAACGGAAAAGGGATCAGACTGAGTGAGGCCATTGGTTTTGACACTTCGTGAACCTTGCGTTTTCGTTTTGTGTTAAGTAACTGCGCGTAAACTTTTGGCGAAATCGGTTTTGATTTTCTACGTGCACAAAGGTAGCCACCTCAGAGTCCTCTCAGGCGTGCTTTGTCTATCCTCGAATAGGTTGATCAGTTTCAAAGGTTCTGGTAGTTGCAACAAAGCATGGGTGTACAGCCCGCGAGTGGTTGCAGGAATCCAAGGACGCGCCTTACTCTGTCATCAGTTCCTAGTAGCACATTCAGTTGCTCTGAGCAGTGCCGTCCCGAGACAGGACGGCACTGCGTCCTGACAAAGAAAAAGCTGGCAGGGCCAGACTGCCAGCATAAAACTGAGCGACTTGTCGAAGAAGTCGTCCAGGAGAAATGTCGTCAATTTCGTTGGAGAGGGTCACTTAGTAAAACATGCACACCTGCACTGACTGTTCAGGCACTTTCGTGAGGATCATCGTCATCCAGTGCATGCAGTGCATGCAGTATGGGGCTCATCTGAAATAGGACATCCGTGACATCGCGTCCACTCACCAGAGAGTGGGGCAGAAGTCTGCTAATACCACCTCCAGAACGAGCCATGAAAGCAGTCTTTGCTGCACGCAGGCGCCCCAGCCAGCAGAGCAGGGAGTAGCCAGCAACCTAATTAGGGACAAACAGGGGCAGCCAAACGAATTCAGGATAAGAAACCTTCCAAAAGAGCAGTCAGGGAAGGTGGGTGTACCTTGAGGATTCCTCCAGTGGGCGACTCTCAGCTTAGCTAGCGGCTTTCATGGACCAGGGTAACCTTAGTATCACACAAGAGGAGAAAAACCAGGTGAACACGAAAGAAGAAAAATGTGAATGTCATGGTGGAGAAGCCCTTAGTGCACACTTTTTTACCGCTCTCACTGTCAGGACCGAGCCTTAGAGCGAGATCGGCCGCAACAGAGGGAAAAAAAATGGTGGAGAAGCCCTTAGTCAGTCCAAGTGTACCAACACATCCCATCTGCGGACAAGAAGGTACACTTTGACCAATGTAGCAAAGCTGACGGCCTAGGACGATCTCCAGCAGGGCCTCAGGCGGACAGGACAACCAGAAGGAGAGCCACACAGAAAACAACAGACACAGCACCAGACGAAGAGAAAACAAAAAGCAGAAGCGACAGGGGAGGAGCGCCCAGGACAGGCAGCGGGGGACAGACAGGGAGATTAGCAGAGTGCGCCGAGAAGGGGGACGCACGCTGCACTACGGCGCAGGGAGTGGTGTCGTGGGGCCACATGTAGCCGACTCAGAGGGGGAAGCCAAAAACTACAAGCGCCACGCACAGCATGGTGTAGAGGGCGTGCCCCACACAGGGCCGAAGCCTTTGTTGCCATACAGTACGAGGACGAAGGGAAAAAGGCAAACTCCATCTCCAGACCAGTCAGTAGCAGACAAGAGGTCATGCAGACCGGCCAGACGCCCAGACCGTTGCCGAAGCAACCAGATATCCAAACGGAGACAAACGAGGGGAAGCCCTCGGAACCACTGATCAGCACCACCAAACGCCAAGGGGAAGGGGGGGCCAGGGGGGAGGGCAGCCGCAGGAGAGCACCAAACAAAACCAAACAAAACAACAAGACCAGACACAGAAGCAAACCAACCAACAAAGGAGGGGCAGGCCCCCCTTGCCCCTCTAGACTCCTACCGAAGTTTTCAGCCCAGAAAGAATATGATCTTTTCAATCAATCCCGTTATTAATTATAATTATAGTATAAATTTAAAACGTGATGGGAGTAGGAATCTGCTTAGGAAAATATTTGGCAAGGTGACGTATTGAAGGCTTTCTTACTCCGCCATCGATTCGATATTGTGTCAATTACATTGGGTAATTGAATTAAAACATAGCACGAGTAGCGGAGCAGCGCGGAGTAGCAAAGGATTGGTGAATGTTGCCTGGGTGGTGCTGCATCGCAAATCGCCACATTGGAGCTAGGGAACGGAGACAGCTGATACCACATGTGCGCTTTCAGGTTCCATTTTTGGGGCCGGAAAGTCAATTGAAATCAGGCTTCGCATGTGCGGGCCTCCTCTGGAAACGAGGTTCGATCGTCAAAAATTGAGGTAAAATTGCGATTTCCACTTGTCCGGCGCAACCCTTTCGCACGAAATGAGGTTCGAGGTAAAATTGCGATCTCACTTGTCCGGCGAACCCTTTCGCACGAAATGAGGTTCGATTCTCAAAAACTTAGGTAAAATTGCGATTTCAACTTGTCCCGGGCAACCCTTGGTGTGTAAAAGCGTCTGTGTGCAAAAGCTTTTGTGTGTTACTCTGTGTGTGCAAGCGTCTGTGTGTAAAAGCTTTTGTGTGCAAAGTGTCTGTGTCTAAAAGCGTCTGCGTGTAAACGCTCCTGTGTGTAAAAGGGTCTGTGTGTAAAAGCTTCTGTGTGTAAAAGCGTCTGTGTGTAAAACCGTCTGTGTGTAAAAGCGTCTGTGTGTAAAAGTGTTTCTGTGTAAAAGTGTTTGTGTGTCAAACCGTCTGTGTGTAAAAGCGTATGTGTGTAAAAGATTCTGTGTGTAAGAGCGTCTGCATGTAAAAGCTTCTGTGTGTAAAAGCGTCTGTGTGTATAAGTGTTTGTGTGTAAAAGTGTTTGTGTGTAAAAGCTTCTGTGTGTAATAGCTTCTGTGTCCAAAAGCGTCTGCGTGTAAACGCTTCTGTGTGTAAAAGCTCCTGTGTGTTAAAAGGGTCTGGGTGTAAAAGCTTCTGTGTGTAAAAGAGTCTGTGTGTAAAAGTGATTGCGTGTAAAAGCGTCTGTGAGAAGCGTCTGTGTGTAAAAGCTTCTGTCTGTAAAAGCTTCTGTGGGTAAAAGCTTTGTGTGTAAAAGCGTCTGTGTAAAAGCAACAGTGTGTAAAAGCGTATGTGTGTAAAACTGCCAGGGTGTAAAAGCGCCTGTGTGTAAAAGTGTCTGCATGTGTGTAACAGTGCCTTGTGTGTAAAAGCGTCTCTGTGTAAAAGTGTCTCTGTGTAAAAGCTTCTGTGTGTCAAAGCTTCTCTGTGTAAGGGTTTCTCTGTGTAAAAGCTTGCTCTGTGTAAAAGCTTCTGTGTGTAAAAGTGTTTGCAATGCAAACTATTGTCTTGTACTTGTGCTATCTGCTATATTATCTTGATACTCCTCTTCTCGACTGCGTATAACACATCTTTAATATATTGTTTTGTAATATGGTGTCTCCATACTAACAAGAGAAGACCCTGCTCCTCTACGCTCTCGGGCCATCCGTCGTCTAGTTTTGCTGCAATTTCCATCAACCTGAAGCCCCGAGGCTTGCCTTGAGGCCGTCCCTCTGCGCCAGCTGCGGCCTAAAATTCTAGTTAACTGTACTTGTTCAGTAATGTTTAGTGGGGGTACTTCGTTAGATTGATCTGATATCCCCTAAACATTTTGGCTCAAGGTGGCATTCATTGCATTAGCGTTCATTGCGTCATTGTTTGCTTAATTTTTTCTAGCCTGCTAATTTTGCACTTAACATGGCGATATGGATCTGTGGTTATGGGACATGCGTTTTTGCACGTTTCGTTTTGATGTCATACTTCTTGCTTTTATTTCACAGATTATTTCTCGGAAGTTCACTTTGGTTGATTTCTGGGACACTTGTCCACACCACGGGCGTTTCCAGAGCAATGGCATGAGGAGATCGGCGATTGCGCCACGCATTCTCATTGGGCCCTCAGACGCCTTTCGTTTGCTTTTCACCCATCCACTGTTTAGACATCTGTGCGTTGAAATCATTCTTTTCTTGGCCGACGAGACATCTGGATTTACGGCAGACGCACAACATTTTGCTCAGACATCTTCGGTTTTGCTGCGTGTGACGGTCACATTTCGTTGTGTTGACACTCCTTCGGTAGGATCCCCTGTGTCACCTGTGATTTTTATTGAAGACGATTCTGATGGATAATTCTGATTGGCATGTTGCAGCATTTGATGATGTCTCCAGTGTGGAAGGGTGGCAAGTGATTCATCCGACTCCCAAAGCATTGCCATTGCCTTCAAACCTGTCCAGAGTTGCATGTCCACGGATCCGTGCCCCGTTTCAGGTTGCAGATATTTTGTCAGCATCCAGCCCAGTTTCACGACCAACATTGCCGAAGGCATCCTCGGTCCAGCACTCAAGTGGTTTGCCACGACCGGCTCAATTTGAGAGTAACATCGAATCATTGCGATATCCCAATGTTTCACAGCATGATGACATGGCCAAAGGTTTGCCAGCCCCTGCATTTTCACAGCCGACTCCGCGCAGTTTCATCCGAGATGACCCGCTGGAGGAACAACCACAGGATCCAATTTGGCACAGGAGTCCAGTTTCAGGTACCCAACCCAAGAAGCAGTCTGTACCTAAGACTCCAAAGTTGTCGGGGCCCACACAATCCAGCCATGCATCCAGTTTGACCCGCATTCGGATTGCATCTCAGTCACCGGTCGTGTGGAAACTTTGGACGCAGTTTTCAACAGCATTGAGGGAGCACTCCGAAGTGTTAGAGCAGATGCAGTCCAGTGCATTTCCGGATGAACATGCATCCAGACTTTTGAACCAATTTGCAGCCACTACTTTAGTCAGATACATGACATGCATTTTGCAGTTTATCCAACTTTGTCGTGACATGCAGGTTTCATTGTCGACGTTGACAGAAGCGGTACTGGCAGATTTACTGGTTTGCGGTTCATTGGCTCGGAGATCCGATGGCTCGGGTCCCAAATGCTCAGTGACAATCAAAGCCCTGCGTTGGGCATGCAAATCTCTGGGGGTTCACCATTTTCGACATGCATATGGCCATTTAATTTCTTCATTTGAAAAACAAAAAATCCCCAGCGACCGTCGTGAGAGCCTGCCTTTCCCACTTTATATCATTATGAAGTGGGAACGCCGAATCCTGCAGTCTCAGGCATCCCACAAAGAAGTGATCATTTTGGGCGGCCTGCTCATGTTATGTTGGTCAGGTCTTAGGTTCAGCGATCTCCAGCGTTCGCACCTAGCCTCATGGCAACTTGATCCATTGTCCCTGAGAGGATTGACCTGGAGAGCAAAGACTTGCTCCACTGCAACGCCTTTCGGCATCCTGTTGTCAGGCCTTTTGTCCCAAGGCTCATGGACATGGATGATGAAATTTTTGAAGACCTTAGATGACCTTTATTCCACACAAGAAGCTAGTGAGATTGACTTTGCACTCCCGGCGTTTCACAACCAAGATGATCCCATCATTCCTTTTGAGGCTATGACTTATGCCGAAGCCTTGTATTACCTTAGGTACTACATGACCCTCCCATGGAGTCACCAAAATGCTCCGCTCCAGGTAGATGCCTCCAGCTACTCTGTGCACAGCCTCAAGGCGACAGTGCTGTCGTGGGCAGCCCAGGCCAACCTCCCTGAGGAGGATAGGAGGGTTCATGGTAAGCATAAGCCAGCCCAAATGAGCGTCCAACTTTACTCTCGAGATGACATCCTGGGCAGCCTCCGAGTACAAACTGAGTTAATTTCTAGAGCATCACAAGGGTGGCGCCCGGTCACACCATTGAGCCGCGGGGGCCAATTGCCATTGATTGAGCCTCAATTCACGCTCGAGAAATTCAAGAAAAATGTTGACATACCAGAATGGAAATTTTTCTTATTCAATGCCAAGTCCAGCTTGCAATGCATTGCTGATCTGCCCCAGCAAGACGAGCTGGTATCAGAAGGTGCTGAGTCCGATGTCAGCTCTTCCACATCATCCTCATCTTCAGACAGTTCCGAGGAGGACGTCCAGCCTACAGCTCAGAAGGTTCTGAAAACAAGTGCAACCGACATTGGGGACTCAGCAGAGGAGGCCATTGTAGGCTTGCACCGGAAGACATGGCACATAATGGTGTCCACTACGACACCTCATGCAGATTTACCAAAGTGGCAAGGCGTCGATCTCAAGACTGCGTGTGGAAGGTTTTTACCCCATACCAAAGTTATGCCTGGACTGGAAGTCGACCTTACCTCAGGTCAAGCGTTGTGCAGCCATGTTGGTTGCCGCAAAGGTTTCATGTGCATCGGAATGCATTCTTGAGCGTCAATCGCTGAAGGCGAAAAAGAGAGCATGGTGAATTGCCTCCACATGCGTGGGTATCATTTTTTTGAATATCCAAGTACAGATACTTTGCATTCAAACTCCCCCTTCTTTTTCGATGGATCGAATTTGATGGGTCATGTATCCAATTGTCCGCGGGGATCAATGATCAGTGGCTTTATAGCAATACTCATTAGGGTAACGCATTGCCAAACGAAACGACTGACATCAGATGGCACTTGGACAACTCAGCGGCTTGCAAATTTGGTTTGGGGTATTTACCTTTTTTTTCTTCCTTGATTAAAGTATCCATGGCATTGCGTGGCGTGTTTCAAGAGTGGTACTCTTGCATGTGGGGGGTCGTGAACCCCCCAATTGTAGCTTTGTTTTTTGACACAGCGAATCGCGTTTCCAGATGATTGCATTGCGTGCTTCGGTTCCAGCTTCATTGTGCATTTGCGCACAAACACAGCTTGGTTCCCCCAATAAGGTCATTCAATTTATATGTTACTCCCACCATACAAGTGTCAATACTATATAGTACCTATCGCAGAATGTTCAGGTCCTCTCCATTCTCTTGCTGCTCCCCAACATGTATAGGAGATACATGCATATCATTGTATGAAACACTATCCAGATCGGGTTTACGGCCCGTGCAAGAGTTTCCTGCAGCCCATCGGTGGTGGGGGGCGTATCATGGCTTCACTGTCCAACATTCTGCGGGAAGCAGGAGTTCAAGATACATTCATTGACAAAATATCGGATGATGGATGGACAATCGAATTGTTTTCGATGGCAGCCCCCACCATGGACAAGTTCGATGATGAACTTAAGGAGATCCTTGGGGACCTATTCGATATCACTACAGCAGTCCAACGTTCGGCGCTGCGTTTGGCTTGGTCTCGGTGTCAAGCTTCTCAGGCACCACCATCAACAGTGGAGGCACCACTCGCCCCACCTATTGGCGAAGGGGCGACGGCTCATTCCAGTTGGTCGGAAACCTTCCCACCTAAGCTGACATCACAGGTGGTGAATGAGATGAAGCAGAAATTTAAGCGCCATTATCCTGCAGAGGTACTTTTACCAGAGAACACACCAAGCCTGCGCCTTTTGAGCCTTGTGCACCATCAGAAGGCGAAATCCGAGTTCCGTTGGATTCCATGGAAGTACAGACTGAGTCAGGCCAAAGCTGACGAATTGAGCTCTTCTCGTCCGACCCGCATGGCCAAATCCGAAGGGTTACAACTCCATGCATTGCTTGTGGATACTCCACCGGAACTGACAATTGAGAATGGTTCAATGGGTATGCATGCCTTGCGTCAAACATTTGAGACATTCAGCTATGCGATGGCGATGGTGGAACTGGCCCACTTAGCAACAATGAAGAATTATTATCTTCGATTCATCAACCTGATGACTACCAAGATGGACAGCGAGACTGGACTGCGGAATCCCACCATTTTGGAATCCCAGAGTGCAGATAAGATTCTTATGACCATAGCATGCGACCTTGTGACTGAGAAGCAATGGAGCTTCGACGACGCCATTCACGAGATTACATTCATCCGGGCAGAGATCAACACATTGCTCCAACCACGACCCCGACTTCCACGTCAAACCTATCAGAAGTTGGAATCCAGCTCTTCCAAAGGAGGAGGCAAGACCACTCGTACGGGGCCATATTCCAAGGGTAAGGGTGGCAAGTCCGGGGGCAAATCCACGGGTAAGACTTCTGGCAAGGTGACCTGGATCACTGAAGCAATGGTGAACGGCACTAAGAAACAGTTATGCATGCGATTCCAGACAGGAAAATGTGATATGGGCTCCAACTGCCGTTTTCATCATGGATGTGCATTCCCTACATCGTCGGGTGAAGCTTGCAATAAGAATCATGGGGCTTTGACACATGACAAAACCCCGCACTGACAATGCACTACAGCATCGGCGATCAATACAACGGCAGACCATGGAGAAGTGATGACATCTCATCAGATACAATCGACAGCACAGGTTTCACGTGATCCGCAGATTACACAGAGCATTTTGCCATATCATTCCAGCAGTGGTCAGATCAGCCATAAATCACCTGCTCAAGCAGCTGAGATAGATCGTCCAGAATGTGATTCCTCCAAAGGAGATTCAGTTTTGGGGCCATCTCCTCCAGTCGCAGTTTCATCATCTCGTGCTGAGATGCCAGTTTCTACCCATGACGAAGGTCGAAAAGACCACCAGAATTCAGGTCAAGCAGAATTTAAACTACCAGCATCGATGCCACCCAGTTCAACTGATTGTGTTAGTAATTTCATGGGACATAGAATCTTTCTTGATATTTGCTGCGGTGTCAATTCACCTTTACCCAATGCAGTTCATAAGTTGCAAGGGGACCATATGCGCTTTGACCTTCTGGTCCATCCAGGGGATGACTTACTAAAAGCCAGCTCTTACGAGAGACTGCTTCGCTTGTGTGCTTCAGGCATGGTAGCCTATACAGCTGCTTCCCCTTCTTGCTGCGAGTATAGCAGGCTTAAGCTATTACCCAATGGCCCACCAGCATTGCGTACCCCTAATCAACTTCAAGGCGTTCCTGGCCTGACCAGCAACGAAATGTTGCGGGTCCAAGAGAGTTTTATCATGCTAGAGCGGTGCATAAATTGCCTCCAACTCACAATCTCAGCTGGAGGTCACGGCCACCTTGAGCAACCCAAGTCAGCTATGAGTTGGGGGGAGGAAGTGGTCCAAAAATTCATCTCCCAAAATGCGTGTTCCTGCATTTCCATGTCAGCTTGTGGCTACGGCCGTGATTGGCACAAATTTTGGCTATTCGCAAGTACATACCTTGCCTTATCAAAAATGGCCTGCTCATGTCCACATCCCAAAGGGAGCCACCAACAAATAGCTGGGGTTCGTACAGACACAGGACATTATCTCAGCCGGTCCACGGCCGAATACCCATCCGATTTGGCAGACCAGTTTGCACAGATTATCTCTCCCCTTTTGACAGACCAGGGTCTTGAGATGAATTTGGATAATTTTTCCAGATACCTCCCTACCAAGGGTATTCATGATCCCCCATTCGCACGCCAGGATGGAGCAGGACTTCCGTCTAGGGCGGATTGGAGTGAAACCCACGGCTTTGACGACAGTTTTCAGGCCTTGCGTAAAAATTTTTTCCGACAAATTATGGACTCCAGATTGGACCAGATTCTTTTGCGTGCGTTTCATGAAAGGAAATCGGAACCACCTTTTTCCGAGGAACAGCTCAAACCTTTCAGGGCCTTCATCAATGAATTTTTGCTTGCACAAGGAATCCAACCGGATTGGTCGATTCCTTCAGACCAGCAATTATGTTTGCATATTCTTCAGCAACTGTGCAGCTGTATGTCCGACCCAGATGTGCACCTTTTCCCTTATTTAATCTCAGGTGTCCCTCTGGGTATTGATGAAGTAATCCAACCATCTAATTGTTTTCCATTGACCCAACATGATTTACCTTTTGACCCCCCTCTATTGTCGGTGCACCGCACCAACTGGCAATCAGCAGAGGACGAACCCTCCGTGGTTCAGGAGTTGATAGATAAAGAAATAGCAGAAGGCTGGGTCGTGGAATTTGCCGGAACTCTCGATGAGGCTCAGGCCTATTTTAAGCATGGTTTAGCCATCGGCAAATTAGGACTAGCAGTCAGCGATAGTAGACCTCCACGCCTCGTCCTCGACTCCACCATATGTGGGGTAAACCCACAGAGCCGTATCCCAGAGAAAGCCTCGCTGCCGACGGCGAGAGATGTGGTACGATCGTACCCTTTAAGGCACTCGAATGAGCATCTCTCTGGCGTCTCATTTGACGTCAAAAGCGCTCACAAACAAATGTCAGTTCATCCTCGGTATCGGGGACATTTATGTTTTCAATTTCAAGGTAGGATCTTCTACTATAAAGTTTGTCCTTTTGGAGCTGTGGTGAGTGCCCATTTTTGGTCCAGATTGGGCGGAGCATTTCAAAGGTTATTCCATAGAATATGCTACTTACCACACGCTTCATTCCTGTACGTGGATGACATGTTGATGTTCCAGGAAACCAAAATTTTGGGTTTGAGTGCCTCTGTCATAGCCATATTATGTATGGTCTTGCGATTGCCAATATCATGGAAAAAGTGCGAAATTGGTCCCATTATCGTTTGGATCGGATGGGAATTCCATATCAGCGCTGGCTTCATTGTTTTGCCTTCCCTCAAACGTGACAAGCTACTCAGCCTGATTGAAAAATTATTATCTTCTTCCCATTGTTCTAAAAAGACTTTGGAAAAATTCCTTGGTTTGGCCTTATGGTGTACCCAATTATGGCCAGCCATGCGAACCTGGTTACATTACTTGTACAGGGACCTTCATGCTATCCCAGCCAGCCAATTCTCAGTAGATCCTGGCAGTTGGGAATCCGTGTGTGCATGCATTTCCGACAACTTAATTTTCACTCGCAAACCACCTTACTCGGCAATCCCCATCAATGGCCAATTGATTCAAGTTCGACATCAACCAGTGCAAAGCAAAGCAGACCTTTTTTCATGCACATTGACAGACAAGCGAGTCTGGCTACGCATTCGAGATCCCAACTCAATTAAACGTAAACTGTCCGCTGATTCCACTCGCATTTTAAAAATGTACTTGCAGTGGCTCAGCCATTTATCACCCATATGCACCATGTGGCCTAAGCAACAGTGGTCAGGCACTTGCGTGGCAGATGCCTACGCTACAGGTGATCAATGTGGCATCGGTGGTGCCATAATTTTCCCTACAGGTCAATGTTCATGGTTCAGTCTTCCATTACATTCTCAAGATTTCCAAGCACTTCATATCCCATTACATGACAACTTGCAAAAAGACATTTCGAGTCTTGAGACATTGGCCCAAATTGCTTTGGTATATATTACCATCCAATTTTTCCAGGTTCTAGGATTCCCATACGCATCCCAACACTTTCAGATAACACCACAGCTGAAGCTGCATCAAATAAATTATTTTCCACATTAATGCCTCTAGCTCTGTTTCTTGAAAAACTCAGCCTCTTGGTATCCAGTTCTGGCATTGCTGTTGACATCACACACATTCCAGGTCATGACAATGACTATGCAGATGCCTTGAGCCGGTGGGATGGAAATGGCGACCCGCCACACCATTTCCTCCCACATGATCGTTATCCCTTGACACTTCATGATTTATGGAATCTCGAAGCCAAGCCTCGACTGTTTCCGCCAGATACTCAGATTCCATGGACACTTCCGACATAGCGTTTACACGCGTAGTATTCCTGTTTACCCTATTCCTTTTTCGACATTGCTGGATAATACCACTTTCAATTGGGGGATTTATGGGCGTTATTATCCACCTGTTGTCAATAGCTTCGATTTGGGTTGCGTTTTGACCATTGACAAAGATGGATCAATTCTGACCAGAACATCTGGCTGAACATTACAATTATCCAGCAATGAGAAAAAAGGAATAAATTAAAAGGACCGATTTGAATTGGTGAAGGGAGACAGTTGAATTGAAGAAAACTTATTTATTTTCAGCCTTCGGCTGTTTTGCTTCGGTTGTCACGGCGGTTTTTGTTTTAAGAATACATATGTGTATTTATATATCAATGATACATGTATGCTTTTACAATCTGATGTTGCTTGTTATATCTACTTGTATGTATGAGATATAACCTAATGTAATGAATGTCCACCTTGAACGTTAACTGTACTTGTTCAGTAATGTTTAGTGGGGGTACTTCGTTAGATTGATCTGATATCCCCTAAACATTTTGGCTCAAGGTGGCATTCATTGCATTAGCGTTCATTGCGTCATTGTTTGCTTAATTTTTTCTCCCTCCCACCACATCCCTGAATTGGTTTCACTGTTTCAGTTCAATAGCATTCACATACCAGTGCGAAGTGACATCCATTCTGTGTCACACATATGCATCCGCCTCGCTATCCAACATCCGTGCATTCGACCTTGCATCCGGTAGCAACCGTCCCTGCTGCATTTCCCAAGAGGTATTGCCCTTACCATTGGGATCATTCGTTTCACTGCGGTAGAATGCATTGTGCACCTGTTCTCCGGTCCTATGCGCTCCGGTCGCCTGAATTGGAAACTGTGATGGGTATTGGTGAATTATACCGGAACTCCTATTTATTCTTATTTATCGTTTTGTTTGCTTGATCGGCGTCTCATATCAATTCATATCTCAATTTTTGCTTGACCTTTGCATGCAGCTTTCACCATATTGACCCACCGAATAATTCGCTGGGTTGCGTTTTGACCATTGACAAAGATGGATCAATTCTGACCAGAACATCTGGCTGAACATTACAATTATCCAGCAATGAGAAAAAAGGAATAAATTAAAAGGACCGATTTGAATTGGTGAAGGGAGACAGTTGAATTGAAGAAAACTTATTTATTTTCAGCCTTCGGCTGTTTTGCTTCGGTTGTCACGGCGGCTTTTGTTTTAAGAATACATATGTGTATTTATATATCAATGATACATGTATGCTTTTACAATCTGATGTTGCTTGTTATATCTACTTGTATGAGATATAACCTAATGTAATGAATGTCCACCTTGAACGCAAGGCAGCAGCACAGTTGCCAACTACTTCAAGTTCAACCTTGCTGGGACTTCAACAATAGTACTATATAGTTTCGAGTCCCCGTAAGCCTCGCTTTGTCCTTGTGCCAATACGTTTTGCGTCCGAGGCGTGGCCTCGGCCAGGCCTCGCCGAGCCTCGAAGCGCCTCGATTGCAGGCTTTGGAAGCACGGGACCTCTTTCATCAACAGAACAGAAAGGGAAAGATTGTCATGACCAAGACAAGCCGGTACAAGGGGCTAGTTTTGGGTTCGTTTTTGGCACCTGAAATTGGTATGATTTTTGGAGACGGAGTTGGGGCCTCCCTTGTTCGAGGCCCTTATTGCCAATTCGGTGTTGGTTTGATGCGTTTCTACATTGGAACAGCGCAGCTGAAGAAGGTGCTTGAAGAATCTACGTGCTTCTGGCTGGTTGAAAGACAAATAACGTTGTACATGTGGAGACACTCTTGTGAGAGCGCCTTGGGAGGTGGATTGGCAAGAGGCAAGGGCAGAGCCTATCTGCGATGTGGCGGTTGCCGTCGCTGGTTCGACATCCTTTCCTTTTCTGCTCTCCCAGTTTTACGCTTTCCTTTGCCTCAGTTGTGGGAAGCAATGAAACGTTACTTTGGTTCTCTCATTCCTCCTTCCGTTGAAGAGGTTGCGGCAGCAATTCTCCTTTGCGTCCCCTTTTTCGTGCGTTGCAGACTGCAGAAGTTCGCTGCATTGAACATCAGCCAAAGAACCGAGGGCTGACTAGACCGCTTCCATTAAATTGTGTGTTTTCACCTCATAAACAATAAACCGGTTGTGCATTCCAGACACGCTACACCGCTACACGTGTCCAGGAGATCTAGGAGCAGATGCAACTAGCATTCGCAAGTGGAAGGATACAAAATCCAGCAACAACATCTACTACCAAATCTTTGAAGTGCTTCAACGTCCTCGTGCGGATCAGCAGCGCAGGGTCGTCAACATGTTCGAAATGACACTTTGTGCAGCCAAAACTTATGGCAAACCACCTCCTGAAAGTCAAAAGAGAATCCTCAAGCAGATGGATTGTCAAGCATCAAGAGCAAGAACCACAAGGGTTTGAAAACACTGCTGGTCAGTGATGGAGCTCGTTGCATCGTGCTTGCAACCATAGCAAAGGCACATTTAGTCTTAAACAAAAGACTTCCTACGCGAGGCTGGACAAAAATCCACACAGGAAATATTGATGGTTTCTGGAAAGGGGCTAAAAAGGCCATTCCTGACAGTTTACCTTCCAAAAAAAGAACAAACGGAACGTCAGTTTGTGGACGTGCCTCAGACGCTACCAATGGCGCTGGGAATGCACCGGAAAAACATAATGAAACATACAGCAGAGACCTTGAAAAACTTGTAAACTCACCAGAAGTTACTCGGCGCGTTTTTGGAGCAAAGGTGCTGTGAAGGTGCACACGTGGAAACTAGAAGGGCCTTTTTGTGGAGCACGTTTTTATTCTCAAAGTTGGCGTCTCGCTGTGGCGCCGTGAGCAATTGGACAATTTTTGTGGGCCGGTTTGCGTCCGCCGGGATGTTTTAGTACCATGGATGTGACAGAAATAAAACACACATCTTTGCGTGTTTGAACAAAGTTTGTTGCGTTTTATATTTTTTGATTGGAAATGGTTTACTAACGATTTGATCAGTGTGTCAAACTTCTTGCATACTCACCAAATACTAAGCACCAAAATGTATCACAATGCCATGCTATATAAGAGGATTTCAATACTGCGAACGTCCAAATACTTGGGAAATTGGATGAAACCAACCGCAGTTTTGCAAGGTTCGGTTTGTTTGTTTGCACATAAAAGAAATGGTCGACAAATTTCACTTTTAATTTTCCAACACATTTTGTCAGGTGACGATTGAACATGTTAGTCCAATCGTTGGCGCAGGTTTTTGTGAAACAATTTGACCTGCTCATGCAATAGCAGCAATAACAATTCAAACCTAAAATTGTGAGTTCCATTTCCAAATTTGTTTTAAGGGGTCATTGATCACATTGTCACCAGCCGAAAACCCGCAAAAACCAGCAGAAATTGAAACCATCACGAATCTCCAAACAGGTTTGCATTTTTTCAAATTTCGCCCAGGACATAAATTACCACAATGGTGTGGTACGAACATAAACTGGATGATCACCGCTGCGTGACATGGTTCTGATGAAGCAGAAACCGACCAACGGTTTATCAAAACCCTTAATTGCATGGGACTGTGTTCACCAGAAAATGAATTTTTGCAATTGCTTCACAAGCATCAGCCCAGACTTTCCGTTAATGTTTGGCCAGTTGTTTGTTGTTTTTGGTTGTTGCAAACAACTTTGCCAAAAAACATGTTGCACAAAAATCATTTGCGTGTTGTTTGGCCTTCTTTGCATTAGCAATGGTCCACCCTGGTATGGAATTTCCGGACGACGTCGCGCGCAACTTAAACAATTTTTATCAAACATTCAAACCAGAAACCAACATTTGGGGTTTTCAGCAATGGGGGTACTATACCCCAAAATGGATGGTTTATAATTGAACATCCCATTAAAACAGATGATTTTGGGGTACCCCCATTTTAGGAAACTTTCAAATTTGCTATCTGTGCGGTTTCGATCATTGACATTTTTGTGACAATACATTTGATTGGAAAACGGGCATTTGCCCAAATTTACTCTTGCATTCGCGTGAAACATTCGTCGGATGAGATGTTGGCAAAATGGATCAATTTTCAATCTTTTGGTGACATGGTAGTCTTGGCAATGGGTGCAAATTTGGGACTTCGAAAACGGGATCACCTTTCATGATGCAATCCTCAAAATTGTACATGATTGATGAGTATTATATTATGATTATGTTGGTGTGCCATTTTGACCCACAGATCCGTGTCAACAAAATCAACAATCCCAGGCTCCGAGCGAAGAATTGCTGCAACTGCGACCGCGCCCTTGGCGTGTGGGGGGTTTAATCCATACCAATACTGTACAGAAACTATACAATTTCAATACCAATCTATGACTTGGTGGTTTCAAACAGTTCGTTTTTTCAAGCCTGGGATGACGTTCCTGGTTCACGATGAATTTTTTTGGAGTCGTCCCACGTGGTCCCATCAATACGGAAATCCTGGCAACCTGCCTGGCGTTTTCAGGTGCCATATTTCTGTTTGTTGAAACTTGGTGGTTTTCACATTTTCCCTTCGGTAAACCTGGCAAGCGGATATCGCCCTTGCTCTACTGAAATTTTGTTGGAAGATGAACATCATCTATTCTTTTGAATTTCCACCGTCTGTTGTTTTCAAAGTGTTGCTGCAAAGTGAACGAGTCAAAATATCGAAAAAAACCACAAAACTCTTCCCATTTTTTTTGGTGCCACAATGCCGTCATGAGTAATTAAATAGAACAGTAGAACAGTTTGTTTTACAGTTTTCACAATGCCATCAATCGATATTTTTCTGTGACATTAATTAAAACTATCACGACACCAGATTTTGTGCGTATTTTTGGGGTTATGAGATAATTCTTTAAAACGGTGGATCAAAAAACATTCTGGTTTCATGATGGTTTACCGTGGTACCTGATTGTTTCAATATCTTTAATGCCGTAATGAAACCACAATTGACTTTTGCATTTCAGTCGCCCTCACCCGTGAATTTCGAGCACATCCTGTGGTTTTGAGGTATTTCAAGTTGGTGGTTTATGGCCTTGCTGTAATCTTTGCAGTGGACTGGGGCCTGGGTCTGGAAGACACGGGAGACAGGTAGATTATGTAGATAGCCAAATCATGAGTGGCTGAAAGTTAGGTTTTTTTTTTTTCGATGTGTTTGGATAGCGATAGTGAACTTCGGATGAATAGAATCTATTGAATCTATTGGTCATTCAGGGGGTTGCCCCCCAAGATTACTGTGAAAATTTGCACCAACACAGTTCGTGCACTGAGATGTTCGCAAAATCCTTGGCACCACAGCTGGGTCCAGTTTCCATGACTTCAAAGTGCTGTGGCCCACCATTGGAATTTTTCCCTGGTTGGTCAGTGTCCAAACTTGTAGTGGAATGACAAAACTTAGACAATGAAATGACATGTTTCTTTTATCATGAACATTTGGTACCCACTCATCCATCAATGAAATATGAACATCAAGAGATTGAGAGGGATTTAAAAAAATGCGCGCCAATGGATGGAGATATGATTCTCAGAAATATATAGAAATATATAGAAATAACTATGATTCATTCAATACCAGACCTGGCCAGCCAGGAAAATTCCACTAGGAGTTCAGAAGACGGGAGTTGCCCTTAAATTTAAGGGTTTAGTTTCCGCAAAATCCCATGGTTTATCACCACTTTCCCTCACTTTTCATCACTTATAGATACTTCACAAGTTGGTTTATGGCACGTTTACGGGATTATCATGTTTTTTTGGTTGGTTTAGCACTTTATAATTGGTTTATCCCCTCAACATGGCAATTTTCCACCATAGAAGTTGCGTTGTTTCCACACTTTTTTCCGGGGGTATCAGAATCCATAAAGATGAGACACTTAAAATGATGGCTTTTGGAACAGGATGGTGTCCCCCAGTGCTGTGAACGTTGGTTTATAAACCATGAAAAATAGTTCGTTATCTATAGTTATAATTATCTACCATAAACCATAGAATTCAGGCCTCCAATTTTCGATGCGTAGGAAGTCCTGTGTGGAATGTACAGTGCAGCATTGATCGACCTGGTCTGGGACTTAGTGCGATGTGGCTCGGCGATTCCCGAAGATATCCCCATAACATGTTTTTTTGTTTAGTGTGGGTAAAACAATGCCATAAACCATCCCCTAGTCATCACCAATTTTTATAGGTTGTATAAACAATTCCCAAATGGGTGGTTTATGGCGTTGTTTTACCCACATTAGCCCCAAATTTACCATCAAAATTTCAATTTTCATCAATATGTGCAAGTTTTTTTTCTACTCAACTTAATTACCAAAATTTAACCAAGTTCCCACTAATTTACGCAATTTGCCATTGGTGAGCCCACAAAGTGTGATCTTTCAGATTATGTATCATTTTCCTTGTTGAAATCGCAATTTTTGGGTATCCAATATCCAATTTTAGGACTAGCCCAAGCTGTTGTCAAAGCTGCCGGCGCAGGACATTTTCTAGCCTACTCCAAGAGGTTCTACCATTGATTTCCCCAGCTTACCATTTTTTCAAAAGCCTTAACTTATACCATGGATTCAGGTCATCACTGTCTGCCCAGGCCACACTGCTGCCCGCCAGCATATTGCTAAAACAGGATGTGGGACAGCTGGTGTCCGGAAGCCCATTAGTCTGCAAAGGGAACTTCGGGACCGCTGTCCATGGGAAAGTTGCGGTGTTTTGCGGAAGATGACCCCCAAGATCTGGTAGAAAAGTAGGGTAAAGGACCTAATCTCCACGTGTTGGATCTAGTGATTCTGGAAAACATATGTGATACGGGATCAATGTCAGGTGCTGGCGGTGCTGGTCTGACTTGCAGACACCAAGGCGGAACTTGGTGCCCGTGTCCATGTTGTCTTCCCTGAACCTCGTTTGGCAGGCTGGACTGTCAGGGGTCCACATTTGAGATCACCAGAATGACGTCAGGAGAACGGCTTGAATCGATATGGAGATGAGTCAAACACCGATGTTTTTTCCATATTTTGGGGTGATGAACATCCATTTGCCAGCGAATACACAGATTGGGTGGATATTTTCAGTATGAACTGGACGACCAGAAGCTTTTACGTTTGTTGGGATTTTTTAATGGCACCCCCCAAACCCTTTTCGGGTTTCGAACTTGTCACCACACTACAAGGGACCTTTTCCAAACATTTAGGCCATTTTCGGCCTAAAACATCAGGCAAAGGGCTAGGCTTATTACACACTAAAACCCGAAGAAGATGCTTCCGTGCATGGACAGCAAAGAAACAAAATATGACTTTAGACTGATGGTTAAAACAGTACCCCTATGAAGGATGGTTAAATTCCCATGCAGTCACTAGTATCCCACTACATCTCCATTATATCACCATACAGGTTCACTAAACAAGCATATCAAGTTGCATGTATATCCCGTTATATATATATATAATAATGATAATAATAATAACAATGATAATAATATTAATAATAATAATAGTAATAATAATAGTAATAATGATAATAATAATGATAATGATAATAATAATATAATATAATATAATATAATAATAATAATGATAATAATAATAGTAATAATAATAACAATAATAATATTAATAATATAAATATATATATATATATATGCTAGCCCGCCCAAAACCGACCTTTTTGAGAGTTGGCAATGGGTGTTGTAGGGCTGCAAGGATTTGAAGGGATTGCGGGCAGTATCATCCCAAACCACAAGATTTCAAAAAGGTAGGTCAAAAATGGTAGATCTTTGGGGGGGGTATCCCCGTACGTTCGACACTTGGAGGCTATATCGCAAGCCAAGAGCCTATGGACCAATACTAATCAAAAGGCAGCAAAGCAAACAATAGGCGCAAAATGGACACAACTGATTCCGCCTGCTTCGGGCCGTAATAGGCTTTCCAGAAAGACATGCCGATGAAGCCGCTGGAACCGCTGGCGCCTATCAGGCCAATTGAGCCGATGAGGCCG
The DNA here is from genome assembly GCA_947184155.2 of Cladocopium goreaui. Taxonomy (NCBI): domain Eukaryota; class Dinophyceae; order Suessiales; family Symbiodiniaceae; genus Cladocopium; species Cladocopium goreaui. The sequence goes on along the minus strand of CAMXCT020006634.1, from coordinate 202,283 downwards.
CTGGAGCCGCTGAGGCCGATGGAGCCGATGAGGCCGATGGAGCCGCTGGAGCCGATGAGGCCGATGGAGCCGATGAGGCCGATGAGGCCGACGAGGCCGATGAGGCCGATGAGGCCGATGAGGCCGATGGAGCCGACGAGGCCGCTTGAGCCGATGAGGCCGATGAAGCCGATGGAGCCGCTGGAGCCGATGGAGCCGCTGGAGCCGATGAGGCCGATGGAGCCGCTGGAGCCGATGAGGCCGATGAGGCCGATGAGGCCGATGAGGCCGACGAAGCCGATGGAGCCGATGAGGCCGCTGGAGCCGACGGAGCCGCTGGAACCGATGAGGCCGATGGAGCCGATGAGGGCGATGGAGCCGATGAAGCCGATGAGGCCGATGAGGCCGATGGAGCCGATGAGGCCGATGAGGCCGATGGAGCCGATGAGGCCGATGGAGCCGCTGAGGCCGATGAGGCCGATGAGGCCGATGAGGCCGATGAGGCCGATGGAGCCGCTGGAGCCGCTGGAGCCGATGAGGCCGATGAGGTTGATGGAGCCGATGAGGCCGCTCAAGCCGCTGGAGACGATGAGGCCGATGGAGCCGCTGGAGCCGATGAGGCCGGTGGAATCGATGGGGCCGATGGAGCCGATGAGGCCGATGGAGCCGCTGGAGCTGATGAGGCCGATGGAGCCGCTGCATGGAGCCGATGAGGCCGATGAGGCCGATGGAGCCGATGAGGCCGATGAGGCCGATGGAGCCGATGAGGCTGCTGGAGCCGCTGGCGCCGATGCGGCCGATGAGGCCGATGAGGCCGATGGAGCCGACGAGGCCGCTTGAGCCGATGAGGCCGATGAAGCCGATGGAGCCGATGAGGCCGATGGAGCCGCTGGAGCCGATGGAGCCGATGAGGCCGATGGAGCGGCTGGAGCCGATGAGGCCGATGAGGCCGATGGAGCCGATGAGGCCCCTCGAGCCGCTGGAGCCGATGAGGCTGATGGAGCCGAGCCGATGAGGCCGATGGAGCCGATGGAGCCGATGGACAGGCCGATGGTCAGGCCGATGGACCAGGCGCGCCACAATGCAAAGCACCCATGCGCTGAAAGTGGCGCTTGGCGCCGGAGATAAATCCTATGCAGTATTGCCAGTATAAAGAGAGTTGCAGGTTACAGCTACATGTATCGAGACACCTTAACCCATTCCACCCTGCCTACATGCACAAGAAGTGGTGCCGCAAAATCGACGCCAACCGTTAATGGCACAGGGTACCCCCCCCACAAAGATCTACCATTTTCAGCTTTTTGTTGATGTCAAAGAGGTAGCATTTGTTGGGAACCTTTTGCAAACTCAAAGTAGGCACACCATTACTTTCAAAAAATGAGCACATACTCAGGTCAGAAAGCACAACATTTCTTGAAGGAAACAATCTGTTTTAAATTGCAGCGTTCCTTTCCATGCTTGAAAAAAGGCAACTTCATTCATAAACTGCAATTTTCCTTCCAGACAAAGTATGACTTCGTTCAAGAAACAGTACTCCTACAAAGTATAGAGCATTCCTCTAAACATGCAGTGTTTTTTTTTCTGAAGAAGTGCAGTCTTCCTTTCAAACTAGTATTAAGCTTTCCATCAGTCATACAGTATTTCTTTCAAAACACCAGATTCTAACATTTTGGATATGTCTATGTTTTTGATGCAACAGAGTAAGAATAATATCTTGATCAGCAATTTTAAATCTACAATGAATTTAGCTTCATTATAGATTCCATATACTTTCATATACCAGTGAATTGACCATAAACATATCTTTAATAAACCTTTAGTAAACCTTTGGCATACCTTCAATATCCCCTGTTAAATCCATCTTTAAAAAACTTTGACAGACCAATCCATATACCTGTAGCATTCCATTGTGTAACGATGAAACTACCTTTAATATACAATTTAATTGGCCTTGAAAATGCCTTTAGTATACTTTGAATATACCTTCAATGCATAAAACTTCACTATACCATTTAATCTACATTAGATATACCATTTTATTGGCCATGAAAACATCTTTAATACACCTCTAGGATACCTCTCTACCTCTAGCATACCTTTTATTTTCCATTTAATTTGCCTTTAATAAACCTTTAATGTACCATCTATACTTAGCTTACCATTTAAGAACCGTTAATATTCCATTTGATAGACCATAAGTCAATACTATTAAGAATGTCGTTTACTATACCTTTAGCATACCTTGAAGGTATGGACCTTTCATATACCATTTAATTGGCCTTGAAAATGCCACTATGTCTCTAAAATACCTTGAATCTTGAATCCTGAGCCAGTCTAAGTACTTGGGCCCCTGGACTCGTTTGCAAACGTTTGCAAGCGCTTCTGGTGACAAAATTGCTCTAAGTACCTGGGTTCAACAGTAAGACAACAATTCATACAGACATATGTATACATATATATATAGATATACATATATATATATACATATATATATGGTACCCCCAACTGGAACTCAAACTGAACAGGGTAATTTGTCCCAAAAGCGCTGCGACCTCAAAAACATCGTTTTTTTTTTTTTGGGGGGGGGTACTATATATATATATACACATATATATATATATATACGCATATATACTCACATCAAAAATATGGGATATCCCATTAAAAACCATTAATTTGTAGGATTCCATGGAAATCCCATGATTTTTTCCATTCAAAACCAGCAGGTGGTGATGCTCCTCGGCCTTTTGTCGAAACCCCCGGGACCTGGAAACTTCTTCAAGCTGGTGCGCAGCGAAAAGGGCGGAGTTCACCGTGAAAAACAGGGGGAAACTTCCATAATCATGGGGGTACTGCAATAGCTGGATGGTTTCTTTCATGAGAATAAACATTTTTTTCATGGACATATATATTGTATATATATATATTGTATATATATATATATATTGTATATATATATATTGTATATATATATATATATTGTATATATATATATATATATTGTATATATATATATATATATACATATGGACCATATATAATGGATGATGAAAATATGGGTAACCCCATGGATTGGAAACCTCCACATAAAACAATCCAGCTAGCAAAAGACTGGGGTGAATCAGAAAAACATGGAGTTTGAAACTGCATCTAGGGGATGTCAAACTTCAATTTCGATACTTTTGGGGATTGAATCAAACGGTTGAAGAGATTTTCAGCCATAAAGTGGTGATGAATCGCCCGAAATGGTGCAGAGTCCAAATGGGATAGTGACTTCGCCCTTGCAGAACATCATCTGCAAGCGGGGTGATGGTCCTGGCTGGGAAGTCCCTGATTCTTATGGTTATCAAGCCAAGCACAAGGTCACCAAACACAGCAGATGTGGGGTTGTCTCAAATCTGGAACCCCCAAATCCATGAAAATCCTTTGTTTCATCATGATGTTCCCCCGTTGAACTTGCATATTTTATGAGGGTCAAAAAACTACAGAAATCTGTGACAACCTTCCCTGGCAGCGCCAGGAGTGTAAAGTTGCAGATCCCGAGCATCCCACGGAATCACACTATGTGAACCTGTCGGGGGTCTCAAGGGCGTCGAGACCAAGGTTGGTGGGGTTGGAATTGATGGCTTTGCGAGTCAACCCCAAGTGGGGCCTTTGGTAGCTTCTGCAGGGCGGACTTTGAGGGGACTTGGGTCATCCAACTTCAAAAAATGCAGAGAAATCAAGAGAACGGAGCAAAGATAGACTCACCCTACTTAGTAGCTGGTGGAGTTGTGATAACTGTATATTCATTGCAATGACCATGATAATACCCCAGAACAGTTGGGATACCAATGATTTTCTGCCAAATGGAATTGCACAATACAAGTGCTTTTGACAAATCCTGAAAGCTGCAGGTATTGGATCTATTCATGAATATGATAGGGGACGGGATTGGGAAACTATGGGTATCCAACATGTTGGTAATTTATTCTGATCCATGATGGTGTCCTTAATTTCACCATGATATTGGCATGATTTTTGGCATTGTCCCATGAGATATATATATATATATACCATCATAAATAAACTATACTGATACTAAGAATCCATTTTAGCCAGTATGATGTCAATCATTACCAAAATGATCATACCGTTGTAAATTGACTATCCCCATGATTTATAACATGGGAACCTGATTAGACCACATATTCAGTATATGTATATATATATATATATATGACATGGACAGGTGAGTATAAAGTCATGGTAGCTTTTACAGCCATGTTTTGACCATCATACCACAACGTAACCTGGGTTTGCTCAACGTGATTTTTTTTTACCTTACCTATGGAGAATTCATAATTTTTTGGAACCATTTCTCCTTGGACTCTTCTAAGAGTTTGAGTTGGAGAGGATTTCGGCCACTCCCTGGTCCAGGTGGTGTTTGAAAATGGGCTATCGCCCGAAATGGCTATCTAAATGAAGAAAATGATGATAGCAAGAGGATTTCATGTGTTTCTCCAACATGTTCGGTTACCAAACCCAGTATTTCTTGTTTGGTTAGTTCCTAATATTATCCGAACATTCTCCCGAGATATCCCCTATGACATTACTAAGTTTTATTTACCAAGGCCATTTGGTCCGATCCGTTTTGGGTACGGATCATACTACACGAGTTTCGTGTAGGGGTACCACATTTTCAGACAAACATACCACACGTATCATTTTAATGTAGAGTTGTATCCCGTTATTATACCATTATTATCCTAAGATATGCCCAATATTGCCAAGCAAAGCCATACATATATATATATGTATAACAGATGTAATATCATAGCATATCCATATATCACCTAGAAATCCAGGTGTAGCGCCTCGACGTTGGTGGGCCACATGGCTGTTTGCAGCAGCGTTGCCACTTGGACTTTGGGGCCGTGCTGGACGCGATTCGAAGTGCGGAATTTGATGGGGGAAAGATTTAGCGAACACATTTATGAAGATGGGCAACAAATAGACAGTGGATTTCACATGGAATATTTATGGGTTATTTATGGGTAAAGATGGGAAACAAATAGACTCTTGTGACAAAACAAATCATGAATAACGATGGATTTAAGCATCTAACTTGGGTAATTGAACCAACAAATATAGGAGAAACATAGTGCAGCTAGGGGGGAGTGAGATGATCAATTCCCCAAATGGATGGTTTGTTTTAATCATAGCGAAGAAGAAAACAACCATTTATTATGAATATTACTATGATGATAGATTATCGAAGGAAATTTAGAAGTCAAACTTCCGACAATATGGACAGATGAAAAGCAGAGGTGGAGCAGAAGAATAGAGAAGAGAAGAGAAGAGAAGAGACGAGAAGAGAAGAGAAGAGAAGAAGAGAGAAGATCAGACATGAGAAAGTCTCAGAAGAAAGAAGATCCAGGTGCGCGAAAAGGTAGGAAAGTCACGAACCACAGTGTTTTTCAATGATTTGTGGCTCCGGAGGGTCGAAAAGTAGGCTCGCTAAAGCGGCGGGTGCGGAGCCAGCTGGGCAGATGAGAGATGAAAAATTGCACGCCGTTGTGGCGGGAAGCACATTTCGAAGTCAAAATGCACAAAACACTCCAGGTCCGGACCACTTTTGGCAGTTGAGATGTCGAAAAAGTGCACGCCGTTGCGGCGCGCAGCACATTTCGAAGTCAAAATGTACAAAGCACACCAGGTCCGGACCACTTTTGGAAGCTGAGATGTCGAAAAAGTGCACGCTGTGTGGCGCGAAGCACATTTCGAAATCAAAATGCACAAAACACACCATGGTCGGACCACTTTTGGAAGTTGCGATGTCGAAAAAGTGCACGCCGTTGTGGCGCGAATCGCGAAGCACATTTCGAGTCAAAATGTTAAAAACACCAGGGGTTCGGACCACTTTTGGAGGTTCAGATGTCGTTTCGCGTGGCGGGCGCAAGGGATTGCGCACCTTGTCAAAAATGAGGAAAACGTGAGGGTTTTGTAGCATTTCCAAAAACGATGGCAGGTGTGGGACATTTGAAGAGGATCTCTACAGATGCATGTTCCGTGGCAGGCTCAGAGCTGTTAGGAGGTCCGGGCGCTGATTTCCTGAGATGGATTGCATTTTGGAGCATCAGATCTGATTTTGCGTGACAGGTGCAGCACTTCGTATGACCTGGCATCACTTTTTCGTGGCAGGCGAAGTGGTTTAGACAAATGGACTGGAAAAATCGCAAAACGCATTGGTAGTACGAGGCCGTCAGCTCTGCACGCAACTTTCCATTTTTGAAGGAAGTCTCGCAGAATTGCTTCGTTTTTGATGTTGTCAACTTTGAAAAATGAGGAAGTCTCGCAGAATTGTTTCCTTTTTGACGTTGTCAAGTTCAAACATTGAGGACTCGCAGAATTGCTGCGTTTTTGATGTTGTCAAGTTCCAAAACCTGAGGACATCTCGCAGAATAGCTTCGTTTTCAATCTTGCAGATAGACAGATAGATAGACAGACAGACAGAGAGATAGATAGATAGACAGACAGAGAGAGAGAGAGATAGATAGATAGATAGGTAGATAGATAGATAGATAGGTAGATAGGTAGATAGGTAGATAGGTAGATAGGTAGATAGGTAGATAGGTAGATAGGTAGATAGGTAGATAGGTAGATAGGTAGATAGGTAGATAGATAGATACATACATAGATAGATAGGTAAGTAGGTAGGTAGATAGTCAGAGAAAGAGAAAGAAAGAAAGAGAGAGAAAGAGAGGAGACCTCAACCACCTGTCGGTCCATCAGTGGCTTGGCTCTGTCATCCGTGACTCACAACAACCAACCTCTCCTATAGGTTTCCTATTTTTGAAACTTCCGCTACCGCCTTGTGCGGTACTACTGGTAATATGATTATTATTATTCGAAGGAAGTTTAGAAGTCCAACTTCCGACAATATGGACAGATGAGAAGCAGAGCAGGGCAGAGGCAGAGAGAAGAGAAAGATTAGAAGAGAGAAGATCAGAGAAGAGAAAGAGTCAGAAGAAAGAAGATGCAGATGCGCGAAAAGGTACGAAACAGTGTTTTTCCAATGATTTGAGGCTCCGGAGGGTCGAAAAGTAGGCCCGCTAAAGTGGAGGGTGCGGAGCCAGCTGGGCAGATGAGAGATGAAAAAAAGTGCACGCCGTTGTGGCGCGAAGCGCGTTTCCAAGTCAAAATGTACAAAACACCTCAGCCTCGGACCACTTTTGGAAGCTGAGATGTGGAAAAAGTGCACGCCGTTGTGGCGCGAAGTACATTTCGAAGTCAAAATGTGCAAAACACTTCAGTATCCGACGACTTTTGGAAGTTGAGATGTCGAAAAAGTGCACGCCGTTGTGGCGCGAATCGCGAAGCACATTTCGAAGTCAAAATGTTAAAAACACCAGGGGTTCGGACCACTTTTGGACGTTGAGATGTCGAAAAAGTGCACGCTGTGTGGCGCGAAGCACATTTCGAAGTCAAAATGCACAAAACACTCAGGTCCGGACCACTTTTGGCAGTTGAGATGTCGAAAAAGTGCAGGCCGTTGTGGCGCGAAGCACATTTCCAAGTCAAAATGCTAAAAACACCAGGGGTTCGGACCACTTTTGGAAGCTGAGATGTGGAAAAAGTGCACGCCGTTGTGGCGCGAAGTACATTTCGAAGTCAAAATGTGCAAAACACTTCAGTATCCGACGACTTTTGGAAGTTGAGATGTCGAAAAAGTGCACGCCGTTGTGGCGCGAATCGCGAAGCACATTTCGAAGTCAAAATGTTAAAAACACCAGGGGTTCGGACCACTTTTGGAAGCTGAGATGTGGAAAAAGTGCACGCCGTTGTGGTGCGAAGTACATTTCGAAGTCAAAATGTGCAAAACACTTCAGTATCCGACGACTTTTGGAAGTTGAGATGTCGAAAAAGCGCACGCCGTTGTGGCGCGAATCGCGAAGCACATTTCGAAGTCAAAATGTTAAAAACACCAGGGGTTCGGACCACTTTTGGACGTTGAGATGTCGTTCCGCGTGGCAGGTGCAAGGGATTGTGGATCTTGTCAAGAGTGAGCAAAACATGAGGGTTTTGTAGCATTTTCAACTACAACCACCACTACACCACACTACACTCAAATACACTACACTACAACTACAACTACACGTTCACTACATTACACTATATTACGCTCCACTAGACTCCACTACACTATTCAATTACATTCAATTACTCTCAGGTACACTACACTACACTACACTTTGCTACACTGCACTACACTACACTACACTACATTCCACTGCGCTACATTACAATACATTACACTACACTACACTACATTCCACTACGCTACATTGCACTACACTACACTCCACTACGCTACACTACAACTACACTACAGCTACACTACACTACATTACACTACACTACACTACACTACATTCCATTACACTCCACTACACTACACTCAATTGCACTACACTACATTACACTACACTACACTACATTCCACTACACTACACTACACTAACTACAACTACAACTACAACTACAACTACAACTACAACAATACTACATTTACACTACGCTGCACTACACTACACTAATTACACTACACTGCGCTACACTCCACCACACTACGCTGAATAACACTGCACTACACCTACAGCTACAACTGCAACTGCAACTACAACAATACTACATTTACACTACGCTACACTACACTACAGTAATTACACTACACTGCGCTACACTCCACCACACTACGCTGAATAACACTGCACTACACCTACAGCTACAACTGCAACTGCAACAATACTACATTTACACTACGCTACACTACACTACACTAATTACACTACACTACACTGCACTCCACTACACTACACTGAACAACACTGCACTACACCTACAACTGCAACTGCAACTGCAGCTGCACTACATTACATTACACTACACTAATGACATTACACTACACTACGCTACACTACGTTGCACTACGTCACACTAACTACAACTACAGCTATATAAGACTACACTGCACTACACTATTTACACCACACTGCACTACACGACAGAGAGAGAGAGATAGATGGATGCATAGATAGATTGGTGGGTAGGTAGGTAGATGGTCAGAGAAAGAGACAGAAAGAGAGAGAAAGAGAAGAGACCTCAACCACCTTCGGTCCATCAGTGGCTTCGCTCTGCCATCCGTGATTCACAACAACCAACCTCTCCTATAGGTTTCCTATTTTTGAAACTTCCGCCACCGCCTTGTGCGGTACTACTGGTAATCACCATTTATTAATGACTATGATTATGATTATGATAATATTAATAGTCATGAGTCATGATGACAATTATTATGATCAAAGATGCTTGCAATGATGCTTTATTGGGATGATGACGATGATGGTGGTGGTGGTGATGATGATGATGATGATAACAATGATGATGATATTCCTTCACTAGCAATGACAATGAGATACAAACAAAAATATATCATATATTTCTCGGAAACTTGGTATATAATATATTTTCGTCTAGCCACTGATTTCCCGGGGGGATTAGGACAATAACATGACCTGAAGAAGAGACAACCGAAGTCCAACAGCTACAGTCAAATCTTTGCTATTGTTTGTTGATCCAAGGTCTAGGGTTTTTAATGCTATCACTCTCCAGTCATAGCAATTGGAAAGCCCCATTAACGATTTTCCCATCAAAACCTCCAAATATCCAGGGATTTTCGGATTTTTTTAAAGGATTTTCCCATCAAAACCTCCAAATATCCAGGGACTTTCCAGCCGGCCATTGGATTCCCAGAAGGCTAACCTCGAGCCGTCCGAGGTCCTACAGCTGCTCTGCGCCAGAGTGGCGTGGAGAATGGCCAAATCCATGCGCCAGGAAGGGAACCGGGAAAGGATGGAGCATGATGGAGCTGTGGGAGAATCATGGGACCATATATGTATATATAATGTAAATATATATATATATCTATATGTATATGCACGTGTATATATATATATAACATAAGAATCAATATAAAAATCAATATAAGAATCAATCCCAGTAAATCCCAGTATTTTACTGTTGTGAATTTCATATTCACAATATATTATTCCATTATTGATAATCATATATTTTTCCAATATTGTGATTGGGACAATAATAATGGGATAATCAATTGCATGTTAATCCGATAATATTGGTATATCAATCATATATTGGGACAATAATCATGGCATACCCTCTGGTAATCAAACATGGATTGCTGGAAAATCATCCAAATGTTCGATTTTCCCAGCTAGTTTCACCTCCATTTATAATCGATTCTCCAGTGCGACATTTGGTTACAAGAGGTAAGGGATATTACTAAGTCATAACCAAACCAATTTTCAGGTACGAATTTCAGGTAACTCAGTAACAATATTGGCTTTCGTACCTGAAAATTTGGCTATGACTTTTTCGGTCACACCTTGTGGTACTTGGTCGTCCGATCGAAACTGGCTAGTACCCTCTGGTAAACTAACATAACTATGGAAAATCACCATTTTTAATGGGAAAATCCACTATAAATGGTGATTTTCCATAGTTATGTTAGTTTACCAGAGGGTAACTCCAGTGACCAAGAATGGGTGCAACAATGGCATTTTAAAATTCAATGAGGATTTCGCCAATCACAATTAGTGGATTAGTGTCTTAGTGGATTAGTGTTTTTTTGCCAGTCATAATTACCCTCTGGTAAATTAACATAGCTGTGGAAGATCACCATGCTATTCATGGGTAAATCCACTATTTCCATGGCCATTTTGACTAGCAAACTGTTAAATTACCAGAGGGTATATCCCCATATATCATCACAATATCACTATTGATCATAATAATCACCATTAATCAACATGAATTGTATCAACTTCAGTTAGCTATGTTAGTCCAGTCATTACCAGAGGGTTTTTTCCACCCAACAGAAACCGTTTTCGATTCGACGAAACGGCGCGTTTTTTTCAACAGGCGCTATGGACCTCGGCTTTGCTGAATGTGGAGCTACCAGCACATCGGGTCCGACAGGTCCTGGGCGGTTCTGAGCAATTTTCATGGGAGGTTGGTAGACCCTCACTACTAGCCTCTGGTACGGTACATAGCTAACTGGTTGATACCTGACAATTCATGTTGATTAATGGTGGTTATTATGATTAATAGTGATATTATGATGATATATGGGGATATACCCCCTGGTAAACGTTTACATAGCTATTGAAAATGGCCCAGTCGAAATAGTTGATGATTACCCAGCTATATAGCATGGTGAATCCTTCCAGTTCGTTTTTTGTAAACGTTTACCAGGCCGGGTATGTTGTTTATTTTTTTGAATGGGAAACATGAAGATCAACCAGTGGATTTGGGTGGAACATTTTTTTTTCTAACGATGGGTTTATGGCAATTTGAGTGGATTTGACCGTTGCAAGGGATATTTTATGGAGCACAATGGGGAGCCAAGTTTCCCAAGCACACGATAGTCAATTCATAGCAATTTCGAGTGGTACATTATGAACCTCTGGATTTGCGGGTATATACCCGTTTGTTTCCAACTTTGGAGGGTGACATCGTATTTTTTTGGGATGAACCCTCGTTTTCCTTACAATGCTTTGTCTCAAAATGCCATTATGTGATGAGGAAGATGATATTTGACCATTGGACGCAATGGGGTTCGAAGTTTGACACGGCAGAAAAATGTTCTTTTTCCAAGCCTTACCATCCAGATTAGCTCGTGTAGTTTACTTACTTTAAGCTGATTTTGAATGGTTTTGCTGAGGCACATATATATATATATATGTATGTATGTATGTATGTATGTAATGTATGTATGTATGTATGTAATGTATGCAATGTATGTAATGTATGTAATGTATGTAATGTATGTAATGTATGTAATGTATGTAATGTATGTAATGTATGTAATGTCATGTAATGTATGTAATGTCATGTAATGTATGTAATGTATGTAATGTATGTAATGTATGTAATGTATGTAATGTATGTAATGTATGTAATGTATGTAATGTATGTAATGTATGTATTGTATGTATTGTATTGTATTGTATTGTATTGTATTGTATTGTATTGTATTGTATTGTAATGTAATGTATGTAATGTATGTAATGTATGTAATGTATGTAATGTATGTAATGTATGTAATGTATTGTATTGTATTGTATTGTATTGTATTGTATGGTATGTATGTATGTAAAGGTAGGTAGGTAGGTAGGTAGGTAGGTAGGTAGGTAGGTATGTATGTATGTATGTATGTTGGTATTTTGGTATGTATGGTATGTATGGTATGTATGGTATGTATGGTATGGTATGGTATGGTATGTTATGGTATGGTATGGTATGGTTGGTATGGTATGGTATGGTATGGTATGGTATGGCATGGCATGGTATGGTATGGTATGGTATGGTTGTATGTATGTATGGATGTATGTATGTATGTATGCATGCATGTATGTGTGTATGTATATGTATTCCATATTTGGATGGCTGGGGCACTGATTCAGTAGTAGCTGTGATTATGTAAGCATCCCAAGTTTGTAAGTGGTAACTGGTCATTAGGCCTGGTTCCAATTCATGTTCCACCACTTGGGCCACCAAGACTCAAGCGAACTTCTTTGATTTGCCGCTAATGACCAACATAGCAATCGAAAATCCCAAGGAACCACATGGATCCAAATGGAAATTTTTGGATTATCATCGAAGTAAATGTGTGATTGTCCAGCAAACCATGTTAAAACACCAGAAGGAAAGAAGAACAAAAAAACTCCAAAAACGAGGGGTTTCAGGGGATCCTGAAATGACGTTTCCCAGTATTTTCCACTAGGATTTCTGGCTTACCAGGTTGTATACCATTTGAATGTGCATCCCAGTTGGTGTGTTGCTACCATGATTCGTTTGTGGAGGCCCCATCCTCAGAGATGCAAGGTGCCGCGAGAAGATGTGCTCTGGGGTTGGAAGGGATAAAATGATATGCCCTGCGGTATGAACCATGGCAACAGGACATTTTATAGTAGATCTACATCTAGATATAGATCTAGATCTATATATAGATCAACTTGAAATGGAATATGGGGCTGGGTCCTACGTTCAGGACCATGGGAATGGGAAGTGCAAGGCAACTCGACCAACCAGAAGGGGCCCATACGGATCTGAAGCCGTTTTTGAACTTTTTGGAACGTTGGCAAAATTACCCGGCCTGGTCAACGTTTACAAAAAACGAACTGGAAAGATTCACCACGCTATATAGCTGGGTAGTCATCAACTATTTCGACTGGGCCATTTTCCTGCCATTTTCAATAGCTATGTACACGTTTACCAGAGGGTATATTCCCATATATCATCATAATATCACTATTAATCATAATAATCACCATTAATCAACATGAAAATTGTCAGGTATCAACTTCAGTTAGCTATGTTAGTCCAGTCATTACCAGAGGGTATTTCAACGTTGTGTTTGACCTCTGGCCATGAAGTCTGACTGGACCGTGAAAAACCGCCCTTGTTCTCACCTTTGAGGCATTTAGCCATCAGCCAGCCGCGGCCATTTTTTCGTAGCTTCAGGAACTGCGGCCGAATTCTAAGCCGCAAAGCAACCTACATCAGCAATCGGCTGGAACCTGACATCGTCAATCTTCAAATAGAGAATTCTGAGAATAGGCACTAACGACGTCTATAAATCGTTTAGGTTTTGGGCTGGGTATGGACCCAAGTCAGTGTTTTTAGTGGTAAACCCAATACAACAAAAACAATTCTTGAAGGTTTAAGCGTTACCCTCTGGTTATGTCAAAATAGCTATTGAAAATGGCCATAGAAATAGTGGATTTACCCATTGAAAATGGTGATTTTCCATAGTTATGTTAGTTTACCAGAGGGTAATTAAAAGAGTTCATAACACCCCCAAGTGCCCTTTTATCTGGTATGGTTTCCTGGTAGGCTTTGCGCGTTACTCACAGACTCCCAAGCTTGGTGGTACTCTATTCCTCCAGATAAAGGGTGAAACAACATTTTAAATACGCAAAAAACTTCTTGAAAGAAACGTGGAGTTTATAAACCCTATGAAAATGGATTGGACATATAAATCCCTATAAATCTCTATAAAAAAATATATTCCATGAAAACTAGTTCGATATATCACCAACGAAGACCATCGTGAAATTGGACTGACGCCGCAGGCTTTACGCCCTACGCGGGTCCAGCATACCATCTGGGCGATTGACGAGGTGATGGTATCATGGGATGATCTACGGTATATTGGTATATTGGTGGTATTACCAATACAAATATAGGTGATTTTCATGGGGAATCATAGGGATTTTCATAGGGAGTAGGGATTAAACCAAGCATATATTCTGGGATCATTCTGGGTAAATGATGTTGCGACCGAACCCTGTTCTCCCGAACCCTGGAATCATGGGTTTATTTTAGGGAAATCATCCCCTTTTATGGCCGAACTATTCACGTTAGTGAAATGTTGTAGTTTACCCAGGGTCTCAATATGGGGGTGGGGGTACCCCAAAATAGATGGTTTATAGTGGAAAATTCCAATCTAAAATGGATGATTTGGGGGTACCCCCTATTTTAGGAAACCTTCAAACAATCTGAAAAAAACACATGGCAAATGCGATAATAACCCAATGCCATAAAACCAATAGTAGACACTAGTAATGAGATATAATGGGGATACAATGAGATAACCAACAATATAGAGACTTAATGGGGATATAATTGGTAAACCCAATAATAAACCATCACACGGGACGATGTCTATCATGAGTGACCCCCATGGTTCGTTGATGATGGGTTCTTATTGGCGAAAAACCACATTAATCTCATAGCCTCTGGTAATTTCACATAGCTATGGAAAATCACCATTTTGACAGGTAAATCCTCTAAAATCACCATTTTAACAGGTAAATCCTCTATAGCTACGTTAGTTTACTGGAGGGTAGGTGAATCCCTTTCAGGCCAAAAATACCTAGCGCAATCCTGTGCAAACACTTCTTGGCATATCAACCCATAGGCATATTAAGCGAACATGGTGATTTTCCATTGCGAACTGACATTTTTTTTTGGCCTGAGCATCAGACCAATTCCTAGAAAATTCGATTAAAAACCGCAGGTTACATGTGATTCCCTTTCTGTTTGGTCAAAATCCTATGCACTCCTGATTTTCTTTGCTCAAATTCTTGTGGCTCATATCCACATTTTGATTGGTTAAATCCCCATATTTTTTGTGGTTAAATCCCAAAAAAATCTTAGTGCTGCCCCCAACTTCATCTTCATTCTCTCTCCGAAGGTTTATCAGGGGGTCAGCAATGGCTTGTTTTTTTGGTTAATATAGATGGAGGAATACACAACAGTAGCCATTTTTTTTTTGTATCCAAGATTGGCCATGTATTACCAGAACAGTGCATGAAAAAGTACCTTAGATGCAGGAAATGTGCCACATTTTCGGTCGTATTTTTAGGGTTTCATTCCTGGAAGTTTTGCACAGGCCAGTCAGACCTCAACATATACAACAGGTTTGAAATGGTAAAGTTCATAAACGAAAGTATATGAAACCCATGTGAAACCCTCAACAGATATAGGGTTTGGAAGACGACATTCGCTTCTATTCTGGGATTTCATGTTTGATTTTCGGGCTGTTGCCCTTGAACAAAAATCATTTTGATGTTGAATCTCAAACGGGGTTCGAATTTCGCAGTCGGAAGGCCCCAACACTTCTGCAGGCCAGACTCGCCTTCATCGATCCCATATCGGTCAATGAGAAGGTCGGATGTCTCAAATTTGGACTCGTGGACCATGGCCTGGAAGTGATCTGCTCTTAACACTTGGAATCTATGAGAAACAGATGATGATTTCACAGAAATGGCGAACGCTCATTGAGATGTTGAAGGATTCAAGAGCGCTAAAGTTGTGTCCACATCAATTTTCTAGGATTATGATATCCCCATGACTAAGTGCTACTTTATTTTTTTTTTTGAAAAAAAAATGTAAGTGTTTTGATGAGTCAATCTCCATGAGAAATTTGAGACAAGGCCCACCTAATCGCAGCTTGCTGCTGGGCTGTGTGGGCATTCTGCGAAAGACATGGGAGGTTACAAGCCCATCACCGAATTTTGCGTCCTTGGGGGACAGGGAAGAATTTTAACATCCTGAAAACTAACATACAAAATGACATACCCTCTGGTAATTTAACATAGCTATTGAAAATTGCCATTTATAGCTGATTTACCTAACTATTAAAAATGGTGGTTTTCCATGGCCATGTTAGTTTACCAGAGGGTAGATGAATGTGGAAAACCCACTATCTGTAGATCATTTCCCCATTGGTTTTCCTTTTGTATTTTTCTATGTTTACCCTAGGGTATCTTCCAATATCGATCCAGCCTTTGAGGCATTTGAGATTGACCATGATGACCACCATGGCCATGAACTGGGAATTCCATTCTTCAATAAGCTTTCGGGTTTCGAACACTGCTCACTTGTTGCTTAAATCCTTATTATTCCAAATATATTGGTATATATATATATATATACATATTACATATGTATATATACCTAGGAACCCAAATGAATGTTTTTTTTTGATCATACGGCCTCAACCATTTTTTTTGGTCATTACGGCTTACGGGTGTTTCCCAATTTGGGGGTTCAGCCATAATCACACACAATTGCTTCACTCCCCCTTTTTCTGTGCTTTGGACCATCAGCTTCAAGCGGGCCCGTCATCTCGGCGAAGCTTCTCTTCGTCGGCTGCTGCGTGTCAGGGTTCGGGCTGTTGACCCACGCTTTGTTTGCCATCACAAGATACCTTTGAAGTACTCTCAATCCAATTGCCCTGGGGGAAATGCGTCGGCTGACGCGACAGCATCTCCCCACAAAGTCCTGAAATGAGACATCCCCAGGGAACGGAAAATACAACAGTGATGACACATACTAGGATAGGACCACATAACGACCAACATATCAAAATTCAAATAAATTCAAACTAGACTCCTCATCAGCCTGCACTGACTCCGCTAGGATGTTCAGTGTCCATTTGTTTTGGGCTCCAGATACCAAACGACGCCAGTGATGGTCCAACATGTGAAACTTAACATAGATCGGGAAGCGTGATTTTCGCTCAGTGAAGCACCTATAGGCAAGATTTGCATAGATACGTAACCACTTTCTTCCGTTGTTTCCAGCTGCAAGCGCTTCATTGGACGTCAGCCACAACCCAGACGAGTAACGAATTGAAAAAGTGTCGTTGGCCGCTTTGACAGCTTCAAGAATCATCAAAAAATACTCGTCCTCATTGAATTGATTAATCCTCCCTGTCAAGAACCATTCCACAAACCTGTGGTAGATATGCGTGTCAGCAAACTTTGACCAACCTCCTTCAGGTAAGACCTGGAAGCTTGTAAGGCCAATTCTCTCCGCAACAAATGGACCTGAATGAGGAAGGTTGCAACCCGGCCGTTTGGCCCACTGACGTAGGAGAACATCCAACTGGGAAATTTTGTCTTCCCTTGACCCCGGCAAAAGAAGCAAACATTCAGCCAGCACTGAAGCTATGAAAGTTTTACCTGCTCCTCCATGGTAGTTGTGCCAAACATCAGTCTTGAGATAGTCATGGGGACGATCGATACAATGAAACAATTGCAGCACTGAAGGTCGTGTAACCCAAGGATCAACTGTAGCAACCACAGACCATTGAGCATCTATGTTGAAATCTTCAAAAGGCCCCCCTGGCTTTGTGCCAGCCAAACACATCCAACAAACCCCAGGAGGAGATTTGTTTTCCTCTGACCTGTGCGCCCTTTGCCAATGCCTCGTCAGGTCTCCAACGGTCCTCAAAAACGGAAGATCCCCTTTCACACCTAAGCAAGCGATGTTCCATCTTTCCCCTGCGTAGGTAAACCCAATGTCTTGAAGTTTGAGGAGGTCATTGATCATCTTGTTGAGTGCAGCCTGGAAATTCTCCTGAGTAAGGATAGGGGGCTGAGTGGGATTAAAATTAATGTCACAGGAAAGGACAACCAAAGGCAATCTAAGAGGATAGAAAATGAATAATATCATAGTCCCAGAATCTGGTTTCGCCTTGTAATGTTTCTTTGGCATTGCAACAAACAGCATTCGACTGTTGAAAGAGCTCCCTTGAAGGTTGATACCCATCTTGAGTTGACGAAGAGATCTAATTGGATGTCTTTTGAGGAAAGGTTTGCTGCCACGACCAATGGCCCCTTGTAGGCTCAATATCATGACACCCGATCGTTTGAATCCACGACCTTCATCACCATGAATGTAAACTGGAATTGTTCGTGATAGCGACAGCTTGTTTTCAGCAGCAGCTCGAAAGACTCCATAATCTGGCCATTCAAGGCTGTAACGTCGCCAAAACTCTAACAACATTGGTTGCACTTGTTCCATGGGTTGTTCCCCAAACAACTTGGACAAGTTGTTGGATTGAACCAAGTAGTCAATGGTGTCAAGCATACTGAGCACAGGGTAGCTATCACCACCATCCAAGTCAACCCAGGAAACCGGAATCTTCAACGCCAGGTTGTGCTTCTCAAACCTTGGTTGGGGCAGGGTTCAAAGTTAAAAAGTGCAAGTTGAAATGCAACCCAAAGCATCCCTAAAAAGAATAATTGCCGTAATTTTTATATGGGATCATATGGAGTCAGCTTCAGCTACGTCACAGTTTATGGCATTCGTCTTCTGCTCTCTTAGTTTGCACACTTGCAAGACGGGAAGTGATTGGGCAACTTGTAGATCCATAATGATCGACTGCGGCCTTGCTCATCTCAGCTACAGACTTGGCGGTGGCCTGGGCGATCAAAATCCAATCGTTGGGGGTACAATAAGCTAGAGATCTGAAAAGGTCATGTGAAAGAGATCATGCGAAAGAGGTCATGTGAAAAAGATCATGCGAAAGAGATCATGTGAAAGGATTCATGTGAAAGAGATCTGGTGAAGGAGATCATGTGAGAAAAAAAACTTTGAAGCAGGAGCTTTTGACCTTTTTCTTTGCCAGGGATCGCTAGCGTATGTCATGTAATTTTCAGCATCACGTAGGGCAATGGGAGCACCACGTGGGAACAACAGCGTGCACATTTAAGCAAATTTGCACAACAGCGCAAGCCATACTGCATGGCCTAGCCATAACGAATTGGCAATTGAAAAAAGCCCACTCAGCTGCCACAGCTCACATTTTGATCGGTTTCATCACGGTTCACTTCCAAGTTGATGAATTTCCAATTGCTAATGACCGTATCCAGAACCTGTAGTTGCTCCAAATCACGGAGTCTTTGCCTTGCTTCAAAGGCATGCTTTTCAAAAGGCCGTTTGGGTCCTGCCACAAACCCCCAGGGCAAGTCTGGGTCGTGAACACCCAAAGCTTCAAATGAAGCCTTCAATGAGGCCAGAATTCTTTCCCTTTTCTCAACTACACGGGCTCGAGTATCCATGGGGAGCTGACGACTAAACTATTCTGATTTTTTGTTTGTCTTTTGGGCCAAATCTCCAGAATGGTGGCTTGTCCAAAGTATCCAAATATAATTCATAGTTTGATATAGTTTGTTTTTTTTTCACCCTTTCCCTCTTGGGTCCCCGGCACCATTTGCAATGCACGATGCTGCATGCTTTCCCATTGGTCCAACAACACCTGGCATGGCCAAGGTGCTGATGCGATGGCAATGGGATCTACAGAAACAGTGGGAAGGCCAGGGATGGGTCTTTCTGGGCATGCTGCACTGCATGGATAAGATTTGTTGCACTACCCGTGGACGATTTTTTTTCATGGAATTCACGCTAGGCCCAGGTGAGCATGTTCAGGGTTGACTCCAATGCAACCACACGCTTGAAAGGGCTGTGAGATCGATCCAAAGCAAATCATTTCAGAATTGCAAAACCCCATTTCATGAAGTTTGCCTTTACTTGGCAGACTTGGCTTTCGCCTTGCTCTTTGCCTTCGACTTTGGCACCTTTGGTGCTGGCAACTCAGAATTGGTATCGTCGTTCTCAGACTTGCGCTTGGTCCGGGCAGATTTCAAAGCCGGCCTTAGGTATGACCATGTGGTGATATACCGTGATATGTGTATCAGACTTTATAAGATCGATTCTACTTCAAATATATATGATATAATATGAATGAATATACATATGCACATGTATGTTCACACTGTTCTCACCAGAATTTTCTGGGGCGAATGCTGGGCTTGGACTTCTGCACGTGTAGCCTTGCTTCCCCTGGGACGGCAAAAAACATAAACCCCATGGTTCCACCACCCATAGAAATCCAGTTGTTCAGAGTGGTTTTAAATCAAGGCACAAGACTTCTGCGTATTCCAATTGCTTGTCAATGTTCTGAGCCAACCTCAAAGTGCCGGGGCTGATGGAATGTCAGTAATGTTTTTGCTATATACCATTTTATAACAATAGATTCAACATGATTGTGCCAAAGAAACGTATCAAACGGTTTTGTCTTCACTGCACGGTAGCGAGCCAGGCTTGTAGCCAATGCATCATAGTGAGTGTCCATGGCTTCATAGGCAGTCTTGAGGATCGACTTCACACTTAGGGTATGGCTTTAAATGAGATGATGCAAAGGTCACTCATGAAAACAAATACTGTTGATTCAAATTTGATTGTGTGATCATTGAACGCCAATCCTACCAATACTAAAGTGGCCTGGGGTTCTCAACTTTTGACTCGATGTCTCGCAACTTGGCCGACTTTGCCAACAGAGCTTCCATGGACTTGGTCAACAGCACATGTGTTTCCTGCTCTGGGTCATCGATTGATAGACAAAAAAATGTAAATATACTTGCATGACAAGGGTTCCCCCTACGATAAACGGTCAGTCCTGCTTCTCCACATCCGCATTAGGTGGCCTGGGCTCACTTCCTGGAGGGTCAGCGGCAGCCTCTTCCTCAGCTCCTCGATCCATGGCCGCGGGGTCCTCCAGGGACAGGGTCCTGAACTCAACGGGCCTGGCAGAACCACAGATTTCCTCCTCCTCTTTGGTTTGGGTATATCGCTTTGTCAACTCCCCGGACTCATCCACTTCGATGTAGTGCTGTTCGATCTTGGGATTATACTTCCATTTCCTGCCATGATTTTCCGGTAATCGGGCTATGATAACTTAAGATGCAATAAGTTGAAATCATATTGAAACATCCATAGCCTTCGAAGCTTTGGTCGGTCAGCTGTGTAAGCGGTCACTGCGTCAATCTCGCACCTCAGGGGTGATTCAATGATGACATTCTTTTCAGGGCTACATCATAATAGATTTCACCCATTTGCAATCCAACTCATAAGTTTTAAATCTCAAGACCACATGAATCTTAGGCTAGCCACTTTGGCATTTTCAAGGTGTCTTTCATCTGACGCTCTGTGTACCATCCAGCTTGCACTTTCAAGGTCTTCCCGGTCTCCTCCACTACAAGCTTACGGACGGAACTCTGGCACTGGTCCTGCAGGCAGCTCACATGGGAGCAAGGAGACATGGAGTGGGAGTTTGTTGGTAACATGTAGACTCTATAGGCTATACTTTTAACTTCAAGATGGTTCTAAGATGCAATTGTTGCAATGGCTCCTTGTTCAAAAACGCATCTTTGAAGATTTGGATAAGCTCCAGTCGGGCGTCAGGCCCCTGATTATGATATCGCTCATAAACATCCTGGGAACACTTTAGACCTCCATTCTTCTTCTTGGTGCACCAGCGGCGGAGACGTTGTTCAACCGCAGCATCACTCATGAGTTTGCCGTTCAACAGCAAACGTCCCCTGTCATCTCGGGTGATCTTCTCGCCGGAGTCCTTCACAAGAGACAGCTGGTGGTAACACTTGATGGCTAATTCCCAACATGCATCTCGTTCAAGGTGTTTGGCAATGATTGATGGAAATATCTCAACAAGAATGTTATGACACATGATTTCAAACCCCAAACCCATAACCCCGGTCCCCATTCCCTGAAAACCTGGCCTCACCATCCTCATCAGAGTCCGGGGCACGTTCAGCAGCATGGGATGGAGCCACTGAGGGAGTGGGGGTAGGAGGGCTAGACTTGGGAGTAGGTGCAGACGGCCGTGGGGAAGGTGTTGAACCCACGGTTGAATTCGAGAGTCTAGATTTCTGCCTCCTTAGAACTTCAATCTCCTCAAGAAGCTTTTGCTTTTCTTCCAGTGCCTAACGCATTGCAGCACATATTATATGATCATATATGATCAATAACATCCATCATAAGAGAATATAAGAGATTGATAAATAGTAGTTTGTCGAAAATTTCATGTTCCCACAACTTTAGGTTCCCAGCCCGCTCATGCTCGGGGTCGGCATGTGCCGCAGAAGCTTCTTTGCCAGGCTTGGCTTCCTACATCACACAGGCACAAGGGACAGAGGACACAGGTTCAGATATCATTATAGGTTACCAATTGCAAACCTATCACCTAAAAAAGATCCTCACAAATCTCAATCTCTGATGTTTCTTAATGGGTTTGCTTACAGTATGCAATGATTGCAATGGTTTGTGTCCTCCAAAGTAGGAGCAGGTGGTGCAGCAGACGGTGTCAAGTCCTGGCACAGGCCAACAAGGGGTTTGGCGTTTTTTTTTAAATAAAAACAAATCTGCCATATGGTATATAGTATACCCAACACCTTTTGAATATAAGTCCGGCCTTAGCATCCATCATAGGAGGTGGGTTCTCTAGCATCAGAAGTTCATCCTGCAATGCCTGACAGGGGACCATTGAAATCGCTGAGGGAAAGATTATACTTATGGCTCTTTGAACATTAACATTTCAAACCATTGAACTTAAACCTTCACCCTGGCCTTTAACTCCATTTCCATTTGTTTCTGGCGGGTCATCCCTTCCTTCTTAACTGCCATGAGATGATTCTGACCAGCACCCAAGGATGCGCAGCTCCACGCACGAGAGAGCAAAGGCTCCATTCACCCAGCACACCAAGCCGATTGGTTCACAAAATGGCTGAGGGGAAAGTAATTACTGATCTCATGAGTGATGGGTATCATGTGAACACATCATGCATTGAACAGCACACTTGTTGAATCGATATATACTCACATTTTCCAAAGACAATCTCTCACACACGTAGCTGAAACGTCTCACACGTGTGAAACTTGAGATGTTGAATGTCTATGGACCATGCTTTGGCCGATACCCATTTCCAGAAGCAGCTAAGTTCGCTGCAAAAGGCATCTAGCGAGAACCCCTGGAAAACAGCCCATATATGGTATTTTTTCAACATTTCGCTATGGTTTTTTTCCAATAAAAACCCAATAAATTACGGTTTCAGTACGGGTACGGTTTTTTCAATACACCCAAATACTGGAGTATATGCCCATATATGGCCATATTTGATTGTTTTTTTTGATCAAATCGATATTGTTCAAAATGTGTATTTTTTTTGATTGGATCCGTCGGGGTTCCCATAAAATGCTTCTCAAATATGTGTTGGCAAGAGTTTTCGCCAACTTGGTGGAATTTGGAGGCTGTACGATCCTCTTATGTACAAAATACAGGTCCTAATATCCGCATCGGAACACATATCCCCGTATTCCATTGACTCAAAAATAGTCGCTCCATTGGCATCAGGTGGGCACTCAACTGGCTTGCAGTCTTTCAAGAGGCGAGGAAAGATCTCTACGATCTTCATCCCAAAGCGGAGCGGGTAGCACCTGATTTACCAGGCTACAGGTCAAATGGACGTTAATGATGGGGTGCAACAAAACCAGTAGTTGACAGTAAAAACAACTGAGGTAAAGGCTCTGTACCCTTTAGATTTTTGGTTCCATGCCATTTCCTTTTTCCGGAAATAGGATCCACATAAACAGCAGTGTTCTTCTTCTTGTTGTCACTGGGTTTCCATCCAGTAAGCCGACCCAAGTTGAAGCGTTCGACCCATGGGGAATTGGAGTATGCCACATGTCGCTTTGGAGAATCAGATTTGAATAAACGCATCCACCAACAGCTTCGGAAAACCTTGGTTCAGAGATCCAGAGTTGTAAGATCCATGGAAGATAATCCAAAATAGACATTCACCAATGAAATCATTTATATTCAAATCGGGGGGCCGTACAAATAGTAGTTAGCCAACGGAATCGAGGATGTCGATAGAGCAAGCTTTGCCGAGGTTGCTCACAAATGAAAACACCACCCAAGCACACAGTCAGCGCCATCAGCAGTGAGCACCTTCATGGGTTTGTTGCATTGGTCTTAATTGTACTTGATGGGAAACATGAAAGCCTTTGCATGAACATGTTTTGTTTAACATCCGAACCTTGCTACCATCAAATTTCCTTGTGCCACACATTCCCGATCTTCATATCCCAAGGAGTTGAGGTACCATCGAAATGTTGATCCCCTTGATACTGCTGACCATGTACTGCATAGCACACCATACCATGCCACGAATCCATCCGGGTCTCCTTGAAGCAAAGCCTGGATTGCCAACCTGGGTTGGCTGTTGAATGCGATGGGTAAGGGTTCATATGGTCTGGTAAATTTAAACAAGTGACCTGGAACACCCGTTTTTGATCAAAAAACGGGGTTTCCAGGTCACTTGTTTCAAGGGAGGTTAAAGCCAATATGGCCCCATACTGGCATCCCATGCGCCCATATCATGTATGCATGCATGTAGTTTTCACTATTACGCTAAGGAGCACAAAGCCTGAAGCACTGTTAATGTCAAAGACACTACCTTCCCCCAAGGCATATCCAGCAGCTTCATGGTCTTTGATATCGATGCATGTTGCACGGTATCCAGCACCCGATACACATTTTGTTGCCATACGAGACCCAGAGAAGAGTTCAATGAACTGGAAATCCTGAGCCCGAGGATCGGAATGGACAGATTATAGTTTAATCTTATAGTTTGGATTCCATCAAGTTTCAAGTTTCTGAATTTGCAAGATTCATATGATTCATCTTTAAGGACCCCACGCCCACGCTAGAATCTCCAGGGATCCCATTCCAGATGACCAATAAGGTCAAAAGAATAAATGCCTGCAAAGGACAAAAACATCAGTACTTGGTCATTATAACTTGAAAATCATACCATGAAATTTATGTTTCATTCTATGATTCATGCCTTGGGCAGGAATCGCTTCTTCATTTCATGGACCAAACGCGTCACATCCCGGCTGTCCCAGGCCCTCATGGCTCCCAGAGAAACGAGGCGCCAATATTTGGAGCTGGATGGTGGCTGCATCGGAATGGCAAGATGGATTAAGTGTATCGAATGAATGGCAAGATGGATTAAATGGAAGTTTAAACTGGACATCGTTTTTTTCTCTCGAAAACATGATTGTCCCCAAAGTTTCATTGAACATGACTGCTGATCACCCAGCCCAAGAAAATTGCACTCTGGACGGCCCACCCTTCTTGATTGGCAATCAGTTCAAATCTGCCAATATTTGCCAACACATCACCCAATGAAATAACAGGACAGTTCGACTTGGCTTCACAAAGCCCCGTTTCGCAATCCATTTCTTGCCTGCAAGAGGCATGCCAAGATCCTGGCGGAAGGACGATTGTGCGAGCGTGTGGGATCTTTGTTGCTGGGGAATGTTTCTCAGGGTCCACCATGTATGGAATGAACTTCTCATGATTTGCATTTCAAAAAACAATAAACGCTGGGCTGGGTTTCATTTTTCATCCATTGTTTGTGAAAAAATGTGACCACCATCCAGTCCTCAGCCAGCTGGTATAGCAGCAGCAGCAATCACATAACCTGTCCAAGGCGAGAATGACGATTGAAAGTGAATGAGCCCAGAATTGTTGGTGGTAATTTCACATCCTGTTCCGATTTTGTAAGACTTTGGTACGTATTCTTTTCATCTGGATAAATGGAACCCTGCCCAAATACAAAGTGGGAGATGGAAACTTTTTTCCCCAAAGCGCTGGCGAGACAAAGTCTTGCGGCGTTTAAGCCATATCCCCCAAAGATAGAATTGTGTGCCACAAAGCGGACCATGCCAGCAGGCAATCACAGATCAAATGCTGATATGAACACAATGAAAAATGAGTTCATGCGTTCAGTAGTCATTGCAGCTGGAGGTTCACTGCGATAAACCATGTGTTTCGAAAACGGTGATGTGAAAGCCTTACATGCATGGGAACCCTACAGATATACTCTAAGATAAATGTCCGGCTTCTTTAGTCAACATCCTGAGCATCAGCATCCTCATTTTCGGGGCTGACTTCATCAGTGAATTCCTTGATATGTTTGTGCAACTCCTCCTTCAAATTGGGATCAGAGCTCTGGCCGGTAAGAACTGGCTTGTAGTACAGAAAATTCGACACAGCGTCCGCTTCATCAATGCCGTTGAGCATTTGACCAGCCTCAGATAAGTCAAGGGCTGCAGATTGTTAATTCAACAATTCAGGGTCATGGCTTACCACTTGTGGCCAATTACTTTTTCCAAGTGGGATTGCATTTATTGAATGGTTGATGGGACAAAGGAAAAGCATCTCCTGGGGTGCAATAAAGTAGCTATGGTTGCGACACTCTTGACTGCAAACATCAAATCCTCAAAGCGCACTGTGCAGTAGCAAACCTCCAGGACATGGCGTGGATCGGGACACCAACAATGGCAAAGGAGACTGGGTTGGCGGGTCTGTCCATGTGGGTAACCTACTTATGAAATGAATCATACATAATTCCCAACATTTTCAACCAGAACATCAAATAATTAGAACATCAGAAAGGTTTTAACGTTTTCAGCTACCAAGCCTGTTGGAGCTTGCCATTCTTAAGGATTAGGAATCCTACGGCTGAGCGCGACCAGTACACCATGATCTTGAACTGCCCTTGAAACTGTTGGTTCAAGTGCTCAACTACGGATTTAATCTCACCCGTGGTCTCATCGTGCTTGATGCGCTTTCGGCGGCATCCATCCTGGAGACATTTGGTAATAGACTTGTAGATCAGTTTATACTTAAGGATATGTAGCCATTATGTTGCTCATATGTGATATGTCATAACAAACATGCATGCTTAAGATGAAAGGCGAGTGGGCTGTCCTCTCCAGCTTTGGGGGCTGGCTCCGCACATGTGGACGACTGCTTTGCTTTTTTTGCCTTTGCTCCTTTGCCTGCATGTCCTGCCTGGTCCATTGCCTCCTCTTCACCCTGTGCCTTCTTTACATTCTTCGTTTTCTTCGTTTTGCATCCCTTGACCTTGCATCCCTTCTTGACTTTCTTCGTTTTGCCTGCCTCCTTGACATTGCGTTCATCCTTGCCCTTACCTTTGCTCATAGTGGTTGGGATTGCCGTTGTCTCACTGCTTGGATTCCTTGTCTTTGCTGCTGATGGTGTGGCCTTATCCTTCTGGGTGATCTTACCATCTTCTGGTTCATTGCTTACCATGCGCACCTGTGACTTCATCCTGCGAAGTCTCTTACCTATGGTTTTTGGACCGTTGCTGGATTGCTCCTTGTTTGCTTCAGGTTCTGCCTTTGCTGCCTTTCCTGCCTTAGCTGCCTTTCGTGCCTTTGCTGGCTTTTCTGCCTTGGCTGCCTTTCCTGCCTTTCCCTTAGGCTTCCTTCCTTTCCTCGTAGAGTTTTCCTCTTTCTTTTCATCCTTCAACCGCTGTTGCTTCAAGCGATCCACAACCTGAGCGCACAGAGCAGCTGAGAACCCACATATTGAACTTTTCCCCTGAAAAAAAACATCTAAAACAGAAACACTTGAAGTTCGGTTGAAGTGGTAGAGACATCAACCTATATCCGGTTCAAGGAACAGGAATGCGCTCACCTTCATCACCATTGCCAGTAGTAGGATCATTGATTTTGGGGCCTTCATCCTCACCCTGAGTGGCTTCGGGGGGGCACCAAGCTTCATCCACCCCAGCATCGGGCACAGCATCGGGCACAGCATCGGGAGCGTAGTACTGAGTTTCATCCGGCACCATCGGGAGAGTCTCATCAAAGTCCATTGCTGGCACAGAAGTGCTGGCTTCCAACCTGGGAAAGAGATGGGTTCACAGGTTTGATATTAATTTTTAAAGGTTCCAGGGGAATACATCTATCCTAAGGTTCCAGGGGAATACATCTATACCTCTTAAGATTGCTGTTGATCAACTTGGATGGCCATATGAACAATGTTTTCATAAAGACGGAAACTGGTCGATGGTACTGACAAGAAACTTCAAATCTGACTGCAACTTTTCCATCCGGGA
This sequence comes from Cladocopium goreaui, assembly GCA_947184155.2. Lineage (NCBI taxonomy): Eukaryota > Dinophyceae > Suessiales > Symbiodiniaceae > Cladocopium > Cladocopium goreaui. Next base: position 174,090 of record CAMXCT020006634.1, on the reverse strand, counting down.
TCTAATTTCAGCAACCCTTGATGAAGTCGAATTCACTGGTGACGCTATCTCTGGAACTGGATCACTCGGAGAAACCATGGGAGTACCAGTACTGTTGGAATTCTGACCTTTGAGTTCAGCAATCCTGGCCTTGGCCTCCATGATTTTTTTGTGCAATCCAAACACACATTCCTGCTCATCAACAGGAAGGGCTTCTGGAACCCACATATCATTCTCAAGCAAACCCGAGTTCCCACCCACAGATTCAGCCAGAGCTGGCACAACCGGGGTTGTAGTAGGTGAAGGAATTGGCACCTGACGAACCCGATCACGTAGATCACACTCGTTAGATTCGCCCTTCTCATCCTCGCTGTCGTCAGGAGCTGACTTGTCCGCGGGGAGGTCTAAATAGAGTTCCTGAGAGGCGGAGTTGCGCGGCCAAGGCCGGTGGGAATTGATAGCAAACACTCCAACATATTGCAACAACTGTATACATGCATGTAATGTAGGGTTCCAAATATATTGAAATGATTCCCATAAAATCTATATATCAACCTCAGCCTGCAGTCAAATTCATTGGTTTCACCGGTTTCACCTTTACCATTTGAAAGTGTGCTGGCCCGATGAACCATGGACAATGTGCCGGGTGCAAAAAAGGCTCCAACTCGCCAAAGTGGGTCAAGAGCTCTCTGAAGTCTGCGTCCTCCAGGGTAGCTATGGGGCATATATGATCCAAGGGATCTGAACCATATTGTGGATGGAAGAAATCTTGCACCGGATGATAGATGGTTTATCCAATATAGTCCCATTGCAGTTATAGTTATAAGTGTTACCACTATACATGGGCACGAAGCGGTGCAGGTGCAGGATTTCTTCCATCCATCATATGCAAATTGGAATGGAAGAAAATACATACTGTGGTTCCGGGAAAGACCTGGAAATTATGATCTGATTTGAACTGCATGATTGATAATCACATAAAAAAATGGAAACATGCATGAAGAAAGGAACCCTTGTCCCGTGGCATGTGAGGACGAATGTACTTGGCTCGCACATATGACACCAGCTTCTTAATGCTAATCACCGACAAATGAACCGGCACTTCCAACTCTTCAGGGATTGGAGGAAGGTTGTGGGCATCAAATCCCTGCTTGGTAGACAGCAGCTGGAGAATCCAAACTTGGTCTTGAATCGTCCCCATATCAGGTGTCTTGATCAGGTGGTGGTATCGCATATTCTCCATGATTGGGATCAAGACTTCTCTGTTCCACAAGGCATGACGTACATCTTTGGATGCAAGGGGCTGGGTATTGTTGGTTACAACAATGGCACCAATGCCGCCCTCTTTCACCCTCTCTTGGATGGAAGGCTCCATCCACCAATGCTTAGCAACACCATAAAGGTTCGCCATAGCAAGGCAGCAAAACGTTTTTTTTTTGAGCCGGTTTGCTCTGAAGGGAACGCCCAAAAGCTTCCAGCAAAAGCCAACTGTACTTGCAAGATAGAATTCATGGCAAGAAATCAAATCAAACTTATTTCGTTTTTCGATGCCCCCCCCCCACGTAATCAGAGCGGGCCTCAACGTGCTCAGCAGCGATGCAATCATCCCAATCAGGACGCATGGTTTCTATGCACATATTTCAAGAGACCCTGTTGGGAATCTATAATATATAGTCTATGCCACATAATATATTCTATGGCACCCATCATATATTTCTTCCATTCTCGATTTGGGGTGCATGGTCACATGCATCTTCCCCTTTTTTATTTCACATCATTCACATCCATACTGTGAGCCTTGGATGCAAGGATCGGGCGCACCTCCAATAGCAATATCGTGAATTGACCAAATTATCTGGTCATTACGGGTAAAATTGTTCATTGATCATTAAAAGGTGTATTCGACCAGATTTTCCCATAATGAACAAAAATTTTTGTTCAAACGGCTTTCCAGGTATATATACATATTACATATGTATAATAAGCGTATATATATATATATGCATGTATATAATTATAATATATATTTATCTATATTATTCAGAAACGAAACATATCTAGCAGCTAGCACTTGGAAGGGCCATGACAAGTCATGTGGCCCTGCAGCCGGCAGCTGCTGGAATGCGCCCTTTGGCCATCGGTGCTGGCTGAAGTGTCAGTGTCGTGCCGCGGCGCCAAGTGCCATAGGCAGGTGCTAGTGATGTACAGAGTGAGAGCCTGCCGAGAAAGCGAGACACTGCAGTCTTTTTGTCAGCTGGTGATTGATGTGGTTGATGCAGTTGGTGATATTCGATAGTTGAGTAAGATGGTGATGATATTCATGATCTTGAGAATGTCGGAAGTATTTCAGTGGAGCACTACCATAAAAGGCATGTCTTTTGCTGCCGTGCAACCATCTCTTCGTCTTGAGACATGAAACATGCGACGCTTTCATGCTGGAGACTGGCCGCTTCCAAGGTGCGCTTCCAGCAATCAAGCATGCTTGACAAAGTGTCTGATGATTGAACATATCTTAACCACACATCTCAACTGATTTTTCTTGATTCCGACCATCGGTGACCATCGCCCAAATCTGGGCCGATCAGCCATGGCATCTGGTGCCCCTTTGTTGGCACCTGAGCCCAACGCGCCCAACTCCTCGGATGACGTGGTCTTTTGGGAGCTGTTGAGCAGCCACTTCATCACCAGGTGCCCGAAATTTTTGGAGGGGACATGCACCATTTGGGAAGCTATCAGCAATGGAGACTTTATGGTAATGTTACAGGGAAAATATTCGGGACAATCAATTTGCAACTGGGAAGACTGGATCTATGGATGCATCCAAAAAGGGACTCCTTGGGGTAGAGTGAGATGGGTCCGGGGCAAGATGTCAGTGCGAAACAAACAAATCTATGACTTATGCACTTTGATCCGTATCCAGATCAAAACTTTGGTGGACATTCTTTTTGGAAGAAGAAATTGGTGAATGGATGATCACAACCTGTTTTTTTTTGGCCCCCCTTTATGGAGCCGTGTTTTTTATCATCCATTTCTCCATTGGTCAAATCGCAGCACTTCTTGAGGAATCCATCCGGACCCTCCAAATGAAGCCAAAAGGTGAGTGACTTTGCAAACTATCCAACATCATCCACCCCAAAGCCTCAGCTGGGAAAAGGTTGGGTAGGAGAAACTCGACTTAATTCTGATTAGAAATCAACAAATCATTTCATACCCCGCTAAAACAAACCTTTTTTTTTTGCATGGCATCCTATTTGGTGGTTCACCCAAGCTAGTAAGTTGTAGCCTTCAGCTTCGGGGCAAGCAGGATTAGTTCAGTCACAAATGGGGTTTTTCAATTCCCTACTTGGAGGAGCATCCAACTTAGTAAGCAGTAAATCATAAATTATCAGCAAGTCCCCCTTTGTAAGTGGGGATATCACATATCTGACATATCTACCTGGGGATATCACTAACCAAGGTAACCAACCTGGGTTACTTTCCAGCGTCATCGGGCTTGACTTCCGCTGCTCCCTTGGAGCCTTGAAGGTTAGCGACACAGGGCTGGCTCTTCATCGCCCCTTTGGTGTTGATTCGCTTTACCCCTGGACGCTTGCTAGGTGCGGGGTGGCGGGATGGCTTGATGCTGATGGCAACCCAGGGGATCTTCAAAGCTCTGATGCCTCCGCAATAAAGCCAGGGGTTGGGGGCCAATGTCCAATTTTTTGCGGATGTTGCAGTGAATTTTTTGGTCAATGGCGCTCGAATTTCACCTAGATGGCCAGGGTGATATTCAAACAATCATCCCTGATGGGCTGGGATCGATATACCAAGACGAAAGGGGATTTTCGCACCACGCCATAGCCTCATTGATAGGGGTTTGTATCCCGGCGATGAAAAACAAGTCTTGTTTGACCCTTTGTTCCGAGAAAAGGGATTATTAAAGCCATCGATCAACCTTCGTTTGTGGATTATATCAATGATATCCACACTTTTTGTGGTTAAACCCCTGTGGCTAGAATTTATCCATACCAAAATCAGCATTGATGACTATTTCGATCAATTCTAAAAACAAACATCTATAGAACATCTACATAACCTCCATTATATATATATATACATATGTACATATGATATATCCACATATAATAAATTGTAAAGAAGACTTTATACATCCACATAAATATTTTTTTTTTTTGACTTTATACATCCATTATATATATATATATATTATATGTAAGATATAAAGCCATGCTACTCTCAGCTTCCCTTACCGCCAGGCCCAGCAGTGTGGGGCCTCTCCACCATGCTGGCGACGGCCGTGCTGAACCCATCCCTTGGCGCCTGGGCGGATCAAACGGATCGCTGCAAAGTGGTGACGCTGGGGGTGCTGGCGCAGGTGGGGCATGGAATGCGAGTGGGAACTGATGGGAAAAACTGGGAAAACCACCTGGATGGCCACTGGATGGCCCTAAGAAATCGTATGTTTTTTTGGGGAAAAAAAAACCCCGTTGACCGGAGGAAAATGGTGATCGAAGAAGGAAAACACCTTGGTTTTAATGGGATTTATGATAGCTAAGTTGGTGCAAATAACTCCAATTTCACTATGGTTAAGTTGGTGATATATCGAACTAGTTAATGAAAACTTGGGTAAACCCTTCCCCACGTCAATATTAAACACCCCTTAAACGAAATCATGGTGGATGTAGGAAATTTCCACATTCCATTGGGACCATGGGGTGTTTCATATGAACGGGTGATGGGATTAAACTGCTTCGTAACAATTGTCAAACCATGCAGAAAATACGGGGTTGGACCGACAGAAAGCACCAGAAGATGGAGCAGATAGGGCTGTTGGTGAGAGTTCTGGCCTTGTTGATATGGGAATTTCACCATCAAATATGGCCTTTTTGGGGCTTTAACAGAATCTGGGAATATGCGGGGTGGGGACGTGGGAGCCATTCAAGTTATAGCCAGGAGTTGATACGTTTTGAAATCAGGAATTGGGACTAGCGAAGTGGGGATTACTAGTTGAGGGGTGGGGGTGTGGGAATAAAATAGAAATAGAAAGTGGGAATAGTGGGAATGTATATTGAATATTATTGAATGATTTGGGATTATCAACATCATTTTTTTAAGTATTGAATAGCCTTATGTATACGGAAACATCAATTTGATGGGAATCGTATGGGATTCTTCATGGAAAAATGGAAGTTTCACCGAGAAAATGGCGGTTTCACCAGTAAAGTTTAAGGTTCGCTATGGAAACCATGGCTGGGTGGGAACATGGAGGTTTAACCAACAAACATTGGGACATTGTCCGGGTATATCATGGGGAAAATTGAATGGAAGCTATGGAAGCCATGTCCCATGTAATTCGATGAAACGACCAGGGCTATCTAAGCAGAAGCAAGGGAACTTTGGGGTATCCGGGTATCCCTTTTTGTATCCATTCTTGAATGCAAAAGTTTTCATCCCTTCAGATGCTGGAGTCAGCGTAGGTTATCCAGTGGGATTCTCCTTCCGCGCATGTGGATTCTGGGGACTTCTCCAGGTGTTCCAAAGATAGAAATGGGGAAGCCGTAATAATCAAACAACTGGCTCTACAGGATGGTGCCCCCCAGTGATGTTTGTGGGTTTATAAACCCCATGAAAACTATAGTTATATCTGCCATAAACCATAGTGAAATGGGACTTATAAACCAACTTAGCTAACTATGGGGCACCACCTTGTAGTATGCTGCCACATTTGTTGAAATGCTTTGTCCGACCATGGTAATGGGGGCCGATTCCATTCTCTGGATTTGAATGGCTGAATCTTTCATAGTTGCTCCAGTCAGAAATGGAACTTGGGACTGGTGTCCGAACATGTAGAAATCCAACTGAATTTACCCTCTGGTAATTTAACATAGCTATGGAAAATCACCATTTTCAATGGGAAAATCCACGATTTCTATGGCCATTTTCAATAGCTATGTTAGTTTACCAGAGGGTACATAATATGATAGCCGGGATTCTCATCCAAATATCCTGGAATTGGGTTTCAAGGAACATTTGCTGCCAGCATCTGATTCAGAGTTTGAGGGAACTTTGTACGTATGTAATGCTTTAACAATGAACGGGGGAAGTGCTGAGTTCATGGCTTGATAACAATGGTTGGAAGATATTGAAGCGTAATTACCAGTCAGTTACCAGTATTGCCGTATTAGGGTTAATTGCCAGTCAATTACCATTAATTACCAGTCAATTACCATAATGTCACATATATTTTCCCATCATCTTGGGAATGGAACAATCATCCCAACTGACTTTCACTCCATCATTTTTCAGAGGGGTAGGGCTCAACCACCAACCAGATGACCATGAAGATCCCATAATTTTCCGAGAACAATATTCCATCAGAGTTTCCCATTTTTTTATTATCCGATCATAATCCCCTATAAAACCCATCAATATTATGCCATCATAAAGCCATCATACCCTCTGGTAAACGTTCACATAACGAACTGGAAAATCACCATTTTCAATGGGTAAATCCACTATTTCTATGGTCATGTTCAATAGCTATTTTGACATAGCCAGGCCGGGTATATCCCATTAAATCCCATTAAATCCCATTAAACCACCATTTTCCTATGGTTTTCCTATGGTTTTCCAGGCCGGGTAAACCCATGTTGATTGGCCATGATGGTTTCACCTAGCCTAGCCTGCACCGGGGGAGGCTGTTGCGGTGATGGGCTCCACGCTGGTGCTGGCCCTTGCCCTGCAGGCCGAAAAACCGTTGGGGCCATGGTGGCCATGGGTTCCATGGCTTGTGGAAGTGGAGGGACAAATCTATATCAAGACATGGGAATATGTACATATATATGTATATATATATATATATGTATATATATATGTATATATATATATATGTATATATATATACACATACACATGGAAAACATAAGAAAATTCATGAGAATTTCATGAAAGCCACATGACACATATAAGAGCAATACATGAAAACTACATATAAGGACACTATACGAAACTATATGTCTAATAGCTTTTGAGCTTTCGATACATGGATTCTAAGAGATGGGGATAGATACTCACCAGCCTCACCAGCTAGGACCTAGAAATATCACTTGACCTGACAAGTTTTCTGGAGATCAAAGCCTACCCAATGTGATGGAGAAAGTGTCAGATTTGCCAACAGACCGAGGCGATCCTAGGATTTTCACCCAAGAAACTCAGCAACAGATGGCTAGCTGCGAAAACGCAGCAAGGTGGGGATTCCTCTTGTTGAAATTGGAAAAGACTGAGCCAGAAATGATGCAAGATAGTTGATTGGAGATTGACCAAGAAAGATTCTGGAAGTATTTATATACATCTCGGGATATGAAGATATTTTTACACACAGAAAAACACGCGACATAGGCTTAGAACATAACCTCTGCTAATCTAACGACATAGCTATGGAAAAACACCATTTATTATGGGTAAATCAACTATTTCGACTGGGCCATTTTCCATTTCGCAAACTGTTACTGTAAATTACCAGAGTAAATTTATGGTTTTTTCAAAGACTGGAAGTTCCTGGCGCCTGGGCGCCTACCAGAGCCCGCTCGCCTCAAAGGCAGAAAGTGACGAGTCCAGCTGGTTGGCACTTGCGGCGTTCACCTCCTTCAGCATCTTGGAGCCTCAGCTGACCATGGGGCCATGGCATAAAAAGGGCAACGTCAGTCCGTCACCAGCATCGAACACCATTTGTGGCCATGAAAAGGCCATGAAATCCTGGGAAAAACCTCACTACAAGGCCATCAAAAAACGGCCTTAAAATCGATGTTTCTTGGGGAGTTTTTCTATCAAAATCCTATCAAAGTCCTCAGATCCAAGGAGAAGCTGGGTACTGCCCTCAGTGACGTAGCCGTGAAGCGGGAGTGGGCACCACGACTTTTCCAGGGTGAACGCTTGAAGCGTCGGGCGACCGAGGGAGGATGGTGATGGTGGCTGGAATGCCTTGGAATGTATGGATTGGAGGTTTCCAATCCATGGTACCCACAAATCATCACATTTTAGTATTGAAAGCTATGGTTTTGGAGATCCATTTTAAGAAACCTCCAATTAATCTGGGTGGTGAATGACCCTATAGCAACCACGAAGCAGTGGTTGAAAAGTTGGAAACTTGGAAAATATGGGTAACACATCATCGAACTATATCCAGGGAAACGCTTTTTGAGTTTGAGAAACATGGGCGTTTTTAAGCCAACCATACTTGGCAGACAAGGGATTTTTTTTTTTTATATGACGAACATTCTGGAGATGATGTGCCATGTTTTCAAAATTGGATTTTGTTCAAATCCACGCGATTTTCAAAAAAATGGGCATGCAAGTGGAAATTTAACAAATTCCAGCTGGTTACTACAAGGTGGTGCCCCATAGTTAGCTAAGTTGGTTTATAAGTCTCATAACTATGGTTTATGGCAGATATAACTATAGTTCATGGGGTTTATAAACCCACTTATAACTGGGGGGCACCATCCTGTATTGATTTTCTGAATATTTCACAGTGGCCCAGCCTTGGGTCGATGTCTATACCTGACTATTGCTGCGGGAAAAGATAAGCCATTGTTCGGATGAGTTTGAGTAAAACGGGATGTCACAGGTATCCAAATGTCTAAAAATGGGATTCCCCTGAATTCCAATGGATTATCATTTTTCCCTTGGGGTATCCATCATTTTTGAAGACATCGATTTAAAAAACAAAAAAACGATTCTTGGTGAGCAGATATGGGGATGGATTAAACAATATGATCCACAAATCCCCGCTATTTTCATCTGAAATACAGGGGATTCCTTGAGTTTTGACCCTTTGACTCCACTCATGGTGAACTCCCCCACTCATTATTGAAAACAACAAATACATGGGGGATTTTCCCACAACTTTTTAACTTGTCATATTAGGTATAGAACTTATAGAACTGATGAAAAACTGACTTATTAAGTATCTTATTGTGACACTTCGCACTTTGTGCGGATTAGTTCTTTGACTTCCTGTTGGACTCGAGGATGCAGTGTCAGCAAACATGGCCTGATGCAAAGCTGACTTTCCCATTTGTGCTGGTCTATTGATCGGGGATTTCCCATCCAGCCACATTTGAGTATCCGAGGGTTTTTCTTACATGGGAGCATGACATCATTGGGTTGCTTGGTTGATAGATGGATTCTGAATCCGGCCCACAGGGCCACTCAAAAATGAGCTTGTTTCGGGTTTATAAATTCTACAGGGTGGTTAGCTAAGTTGGTTTATAAGTCCAAAAACTATGGTTTATAGGTGATATATCTATAGTTCATGGGGATCATAACCTATTTATAACTGGGGGGGCACCACCTTGTAGTGATCCGCTTAGTAGTAGACTGATCCGTGGAGATGCCGAGATTTGCTCCGAGACCATGCAAGACCGAGGGACGAATTCCTTGATGTCTCAGATTGACTTGTTCAGCGAGATGCTTGGGCCCTTTATTGCTGGGCTGCTCGGCGGAGCTTTGCGGAGCTCGTCCATGGGGATGAGACCCTCTGGTTGTTTAACATAGCGGAAAAGGGCCCATAGAAATAGATGGTTTACCTATTAAAAATGGTGATTTCTTATTTGTCTGGAACAGAAATGAATTTTGATTTCGAGATATTCCACCAAAAGATTTAATATAGCATGGTCTTGCACCCGGGCGCACATTTCTTCCGGCAAAGAATGTGGATGCATTGCGCCAAGTGGAACTCCTTCAAGAAACAGGTCGCCAAGCTTCCAAGTTTGGTCAAACTTGGGTACCCCGATAATTTTTGGATGAACAAACAATGAACATGATCAGTCCATCTGCGGTTTGCCAGGGTCCCCAGAATTTTTGTTGGATCATATGTTGCTTCTGCATACATTTGACAGGGGTCCAAACTATGATACCCTGGTTTCACCCCAAAAAAAGCTGGTGCGATAGCCTTGATGCTAGCTTCGCTTCTTCATTTTCGCTATAGGGACTATTTCATAACCGCAACCAACCATATCCTACCATATCCCAGCATATCCCAGCAGATTGTCACTAAATGTCATTTTACCCTGGGACTCTACGGGGCCTGCTCTTGCTTTGTCTTCTACCTCCTCATCCGAAAAATCACTTGTCCGGAAACTCAGAGAGATGCTCGTGCTTCATGTTTGGAGGTTCCACTGAGAGTGCAGAGGTGCTCTGGGACATGCGGATTAGGCGATTTTTTTGGTACGCCTGAATATAGGTACATAGAGAGAGTTCCATGACTTCTCGAAACAGTTCATATGAAGCCACGGTCTACAAATTCAAGTTCAACCAGGTTGAGCTTCTTGACAGGTACGGCCCAAGTTCAGAAGTAGGAGGCTGATGGGAGCTTCTGTGTTCCCATGGAAGTGGCTCAAGACAGGTAGCTTTGACTACTTGAGAGAAAACCAATCATGGCAAATCGCTTTGATTTTCGCCAGAGCCTCGTTTTGCTCCTCATTTGTTGTGCAAGTTGCACACTTGGGGCTACAATTTACGGAGCACGGTTGTGAACCGGCAAGATGGGAGTGTGGAGCCACTGACTACAGATTCCCCAGAGGGTACCGAAGTGCAGTTTCTCCGCTGGGTTCAAAAAATCGAATCCCAGTGCAGCCGAGCGATTGCCATGCGCATTCGACACATGTGCCAGTATGGATACCAAGCTCACTTGGTCAGACACAGTCTGGATTGGCCATGCTCAACGCGGACCTTTTTTTTGAAGTCCTTCACAAAAGAGACTCTCTTTGTAAAAACCCTTCACGATCTTGACGTTTATGCAGCAGATCCTGCCGCAGAAATCCCCACTTGTCTCAGGGTGTGGATTGAGCCGGGTGGAGTGGACATCTCACACAAGGAGGATGAAGAGTGGTCGGCCATGCACGTCCACAACGTGTCATGGGTTGTCAAGATCCATCCTGAAGAAACCTTCAGGACACTCCAAGCATGGGCACGTCACTATGCGACGGATACTATGCCGCATCTCATAAAAGGCGATGCTTCGCATCCGTACTCTCAACTCTATCGAGCAGCTCTCGGGCAAGCTTTGGCCTCTTTCATTCACACGCATGGAGGCCAGCTTCAGTATGACACCATGCAAATTGTGCAGAAGCAGTGGGCAGATTCCCTGCGTACTCGTTTGGACGAGGCAGCCAAGCCCACCAAAATTCAAGGTGTTCAGAAAGCTGTTCACGTGATAGAGGCCCAGGGGGTGAGAATGATCCTCACACCCACAGAAAAAGCCTACAAGAAAGTTGAAGATGAGATCGTTGAAGTCCCTCTGATAAACATGCTCACCACCTATGGCGCGGATGATTCTGCGGTGACGAAAACCATCTCGACGACTTTTAGTGGGGGCATCAGCTTTCCTAGCACACCTCTAGTATCAGCCTCTCCTGCACCTCCACCTGGTGGCCTTTGCCCCACTTGCGGAGGCACAGGTGCCACTGTCGGTACTTGTCCTTGGACTGGACAACCGGTGACCGAAAATTGTCCCAGTTGTGGAGGTACAGGGCATGCAAAATGACCATGTTTGGGCATCTAGCGACGTCTCAGAGAAAGTTTTTGTAGAGACAAAACAGAGCGCTTCAACTGCCCTCGTGGTTGAATGAGTCCTATGTGTTCTTGACCCTGTGCAATTTAAACTAAATGAGATCCAGGTGGTCCTGCAATACGCAGTTCTGCTTTCTTTGCGTCGCAGTCAGAAACCATGAAAGAAACGATTTGCACTAGTAGTTCTCATCAGAGTTGTAAGAAGCCAACCTGAAGGTCTCTCAAGATTCATCATTCAGTTCCAGTTGTATTGTGGTGAACTTCAAACTGGAAGGAAGACCGCGCATTTTTGACACCCGCGTTTTGCTGCATTGCCAATTCTGAGGTTAGGAAGTCATTGTGGACAATGAGACCATGAAGGGGCGGGGGAGAAAATTGATGAGTTGAACATGACAGTAATTGAATATGAGTTACTTGTAATAACTGAACATCCAGGGTTGGAGATGAGTGCCATTCTTTGAGTAGGATGACTATATATTAATGTACATGAACACACTTCACCTTCCCATATCCTTTCTCAAATGTTGTTGCTGTGTAGCACTGGGAGCGGTTGTTTTTTTAAGAGAAAGCACACGCTCACAGTGGTGGAAAAGCTGATCGCTTTATTGATTTGGGGGCAATGGCAGTCAAAGAAAGAGAGATTTCCAAAAAATCGAAATCTAAAATTTTTCGAAGCCAGCTGATTGGGGCTAATCTACCCTCTGGTAATTTGTTACATAGCTATTGAACATGGCCCATAAAAATAGTTGATTTACCCATGAGAAATGGTGATTTTCCATAGCTATGTAAACGTTTACCAGAGGGTATATCACATTAATATCCCATTGAATCACTACAAGATCCCATTATATCACTATAAATTACTAGAGGGTAAGTGAAATCATCATTAATCACCATTAATCACCATTAATCACCATCATTAACCATCATTAACCATGGTTTTCCTATGGTTTTCCTATGGTTTTCCTATGATTTCGGGGCTAATCTATGGCTGTCTGGGGAAGAATCCCCAGTCTGGCGCCAGGCTGTTGATCACGCCTTCCCTGGGTCTTCTGCCCAGCGAAGTGGTCGGCTTCCTGGCCGTGGGGTCGGGGCACCTAGAGATGGGAATTCTACATGTGAAGAACGTGAGATGTTGGAAATTTATGGAAATTTTGGGGGGAATTCCAATATGATAGGGATTTACCCATTAAAAATGGTGATTATCCATAGTTATTATGGATCAATACCTATAAAAATACAATTTTTAGGGGGATGAACATCCATAAATCCCAGCTATTTTGATGTGAACTACAGGGGTACTATTGGTTTTGACACACTGCCATATGATAGGGATTTATTGAACATAAATGATAGGTGATAGGGAACATAGGGAACTAAGATATACATAGAAATTCCATGAAATTCCAATATGATAGGGAACTCTCTGGTTGAGGTGGGAGGCTTTTTGAGAATGTTTTTGATGGTGATACAGGGTCTTTTTCAACTCAGTGATCAACAGAATCTCACGTCTGCAAATGGGAAGTTACCGGCATGCTTTGAGGCCAATTATTGTTATGTTCACCAGACCATAGCTTATTCTAAGAATCAACAAACTTGAAAAAACAGAGACAAATGCAACAAAAAAGGAAAAACCAAAAAGCAAATCAGCAAAATCCAAAAAAACACAAAAGCAAAATAAAAGCGAAAAAACAGCGAAAAAAAGGAAAGTCAAAAAGGGAAAACATGGGGGAAAAAATGGACAAGTCCATTTTTTCACATTTTTTCCCCTTTTTGACGTTCCGTTTTTTTCCCATTTGTTTTGCTTCCGGTTTTTTTCAGTTTTGAAGCTTTGCTTTTTGATTTTCCATTTGTTTTCCTTTTTTTTTCAAGTTTAAACATCATTAGAATAAGCTATTGAGGAGAACATAAAATTATTGGATGGCAACAACGATGGATTTATCCGCATTGGGAGATTTCCTGACATTTTCTTTCTCACCATATCATACCATATCTATCAATTGTTTCCCTGCTACAGGGCAGGTTACTGCCAAAAATCCCACCATTTCCATTTCCCGAAACTTTCTTTCTTCTCGTGGCCACCATGTTTCCACACATTTCCTATTTATTCCATATTTTCCCTAATATTAAACACCCCCTAAACGAAACCATGGTAGTTGGACCACGGCTTATAGACGGCCGTGGGTTTTGAGGGGTTTTGGGGGGTTTTGGGTGGTTTTGGGGGGGGCTGATAACGTTCTTGGCTGCCCGCCTTACAAGATATTCTCTTGGACTTGCTGCTACGCTATCCACTCTTCTCTTGCACCGTACCCTGGCACACGCTATCAACTTCTTCTTGTAACTTGCAAGACACTCTTGATTTTTGCATTGTTGTTTCTTGGGGGGGGATTTGGGGGGGTTTTGGGGGGGCTGATAACGTTCTTGGCTGCCCGCCTTACAAGATATTCTCTTGGACTTGCTGCTACGCTATCCACTCTTCTCTTGCACCGTACCCTGGCACACGCTATCAACTTCTTCTTGTAACTTGCAAGACACTCTTGATTTTTGCATTGTTGTTTCTTGTTTTTTTTTTGGGGGGGGTTTTGGGGGGGGCTGATAACGTTCTTGGCTGCCCGCCTTACAAGATATTCTCTTGGACTTGCTGCTACGCTATCCACTCTTCTCTTGCACCGTACCCTGGCACACGCTATCAACTTCTTCTTGTAACTTGCAAGACACTCTTGATTTTTGCATTGTTGTTTCTTGGGGGGGGTTTTGGGGGGGGCTGATAACGTTCTTGGCTGCCCGCCTTACAAGATATTCTCTTGGACTTGCTGCTACGCTATCCACTCTTCTCTTGCACCGTACCCTGGCACACGCTATCAACTTCTTCTTGTAACTTGCAAGACGCTCTTGATTTTTGCATTGTTGTTTCTTGGGGGGGTTTTGGGGGGGGCTGATAACGTTCTTGGCTGCCCGCCTTACAAGATATTCTCTTGGACTTGCTGCTACGCTATCCACTCTTCTCTTGCACCGTACCCTGGCACACGCTATCAAGTTCTTCTTGTAACTTGCAAGACACTCTTGATTTTTGCATTGTTGTTTCTTGTTTTTTTTTTGGGGGGGGGGTTTTGGGGGGGGCTGATAACGTTCTTGGCTGCCCGCCTTACAAGATATTCTCTTGGACTTGCTGCTATGCTATCCACTCTTCTCTTGCACCGTACCCTGGCACACGCTATCAAGTTCTTCTTGTCACTTGCAAGACACTCTTGATTTTTGCATTGTTGTTTCTTGGGGGGGGTTTTGGGGGGGGCTGATAACGTTCTTGGCTGCCCGCCTTACAAGATATTCTCTTGGACTTGCTGCTACGCTTAAAAGAGAAACGGCCATCACAAAATGAGTCAAGGTGTGCATTCAATGATCCAGCAATGGATGTGGCGTCAAACAATTTTGCCGTGTTCTCCCAAAGAATTGATGTCATGCCTTGTCGATCTGCTGAAGAAATATCATGACTTTCAATGACGGCTTCATCCACTGAAACAAATAGTTTGACTGCATTGCAAAATGACTAAAAAACATATTTTTCCCCATCTAATTACAAGATGAAGCCGCTTTAACCAAAGGCACGGCTGCGTGAAAGATCCAAAATGGACTGGAATGCTCTGACCACTGTAAATCAGCAGAAAAACAAATGCTCAGCATTGCTGGTGTGCTGAATTCCTCACGGCCGCCTGTGAGCCGTGTACCTAGTTTGGTAGCGAATTTCCACATTCCATTGGGACCGGGGTGTTGAAAATATGAACGGGTGATGGGATTCCAGATTTTTCCACCTTGAGGTTCCTGAACGTCCTCTCCTTCCCGCCGCAGCTGTTGCTGCTGCGGCGGATCTATGCAGCCCGCGCGGAGCAGCTGCAGCCATTGAAGGCGGCAGAGGTGCCTATTGCTCCACCATCCCGAATGACTTTCCATTATTGGTAGATTATTGCTTCACCAACATTAATATGTCATAATATATCATAATCATCAAAAAAACAACTACTTAGATTATTTAGAACAATAATGTGTTCGCATAATACCCTACTTGGAGGATCATCCCACGAATCGTGCCTTTTCTTCAGCATAGTTACTGTAGTGCAGCCAGTTGCCCCATGAGCCCAATCTGTCTAGGGGACCCCACCTTGTATAAGGGATCTGTAATGATACATCGAACTGTTATTTTTGATGTTTATATCTAAAATATAACATAATGCAATTATATATATATACATATATAGATAGATAAGAACATCTACTCATTCAGGAAAACATCTATATACTGTAATGAGTATGTGATGGGGATATATATATATATATGTATAATGGGATAAAAATGGAATACAAATGCAACAGAGCAACTATAGATATGGTAACTTCGTTTGTTAGTTTTCTAACTGGGGTTATGGTGGGGATATATATATACATACACTTAGATTTGCTTATAAACAAATTCCAATTGAGGACCCACAGACGTCCCTATTTCATTGGTTCATGAATAGAGGGGTGACCCCATTGAACAAGGAACAGGTACCTTACATGGGCAGGTTTGAAAACCCTGCATTTAATTGATGTTTTTGTAGGTTATACTATCCTTTGTATGCTGGGATCATCAACAAAGTGCTATAAAACACATAGCATAGTTATATTTGGGAAAGATATGATTATAAAATTACTACAAGCAGTTGGGTATTTGTCACACTCCAACGATGGTATTGGAGGTTCAAATTATTGGGTTCCATACATTCTGGACACTTCTAGAGGTATTGTGAAACTTGACAGAAAACTTTATGGGTACAACATGAATATAAAATAGATCCATGATAAACAACAGAGACCAAGTATCAATAACAACAATTCACAACAAAACAAGAATCTCAATTAACTCACATTTTTTACAACAATTAAACATAAAAATACCGATGCTTTTGTGCATTTTTAAGTTGGTTTATAAACCCCATCAACTATACTTATATTCCCCGTAAACCCGAGTGAACCAAGTCAGAAGTCAACTCAGCTTTCCTCGAGGTGCAACGAAAGGCGAATCCTTTGGCGCCTAAGGCGGGGAAAAAAATCGGTGGCGCACCGTTTTCCAGTGAAAAAGGATGTGTTGACCAAGAAAAATGCTGTAGAGAACTGATAAAAATTCCAGGGCGCTTGAATTTTTGCCAGGAGAAAATCGATTCACCTGAGAAACATGGTGGATGTAAACTGCAAAAATTGGATAAATGATAACGACCTCAGTGCGACGCTGCGACGTGAATGATGGCTATTAGGGGTGATTATGTATCCCAAAATGTCCTTACTTCAGGTTGGCGAATGATCACAGTTTCTCTAGAAAAAATGGTGTCACATCCAACAACAATGGGAACATAAGCAGCAAACTGGATTCAAGTAGCAAAAATGGTGGATAGAGACAACTGAAAGCTGATGGATCTCGCAGCTTTGGTCAGATTCACCAAGAATCTGACGGAGAGGAATGATTGAATCAACCCAAACTGGGCAAGTGTGCAAAGGAGGAAGCTAGCAGCATTTTTTGCAGGGAGCTCAGCAGTGTGATTTAAGCAACAAACATCAACAAACAATGAATTATAGCTACACTACCAATGATCATCTTTTATATGAGCTATGGTCAATACTCATGGTTAATAACCATTAATAGGGGCTAGTCATCCAATGGTTCATAGGGATTTATAATAACCATTATATAAGGATCCTTATTATGGATGGGATGACCATCAACCATATAGTGAGTATTGACCATGGCTCATATGGGCCGACGGAATGGGCCTAACTGTTTCACACTATGGGCACCACCAGTTTTTCACTGTTTGTGAGTATGGTCGAAATTTTGAGGTACCCAACTTTGGCTCATACCCAATATGGATATTGCAACTGGAAATAAACATAACCAACATATCTGCAAACTCAGCCAAATTCCTCACGTTTGCTTGGTGAAGTCTCTTCACATTTTCCAGATTCCCACCCATTTTCTGAGTTTATTTTTGGGTCAGATCCTTTCAATCCCGGATTTTTTTTGTGTGAAGTCGCAAAATTGGCTGGTTGTTTTTTTCCCCCTCATTTGGGTATGGGTCAATACCTATAGATACATTTTTAGTGGGATGAACATCCATAAATCCCAGCTATGACTTGGGGTTCACCAGGGGTACCAGGGTTTTGACCCATCCCCAGATTTCAAAGACCAGCACGATTTTTTCGTCAATGAAAAAAAACATCTACTGCTAGACTTTTCGAAACAGTTATGTTATATATATGATGTGATTCCCCTCATTTTCCCCCCTTTTTTTTCTTTTTCCCATCCCATGTTTCGTTGGTCAGCCCGCCATGTTTCGTTCAGGGCGGAGCGTGGTCTACCTGGTTCCACCATCCTAGTGGCATCCAGTTGCTTGAAACGGTGTGTTTTTGCCGCGTATACCATCTGGTTATGTCAAAATAGCCATGGAAAATGGCCCATTTATAGATGATTTTCCCATTAAAACCTCCATTTATAATGGATTTTCCCATGAATCATGGTGATTTTCCATAGCTATGTTAAATTACCAAAGGGTAACAATAAGAAAGATCATAAAAAGGCAAGTTTGGAAGGGAAAACAGATGATACCCTCTGGTAATTTGTTACAGTTTGCTATTGAAAAGGGCCCTAATCAAAATAGTTGATTTACCTATTAATAGCATGGTGATTTTCCAGTTCGTTATGTAAACGTTTACCAGAGGGTAAATCCCATTAAATTCCATTAAACCACCATAAACCCTCATTAAATCACCATTTTCCCTTTTTTTAGGAGAACATTTATGGGAACTCCGCATGAAATTCATGGAATCTGTCTAACAGGGATTCAACTGTAGAGACCCTGCTGAAAACAGGATCATCCCAGGGATCGTAACTGATTAATAGTAACTGATTAATAATCACATATTAACCCACTTATATATGTATATATGGGATATCATTCACCAACTAACTATAGTTACATATATAGTTATATATATATATATACATAATATATACTTATAACTGGTTGGTAACGACATATATATATATATATATAGTAACTATAGTCATGAAAGTAATAACTGATTCCCACAGGGGACTTCTTCACCCCTGGCACCCACCTACTGATAATCCATGGAAGATCCCCACTTAATATGGGATATAGATGGATTATAAACCATGGAAACCAAGTGACATAAACTTAGTACATATTAATAGTAATGGAATATCGCCCATATTTATAATCCATAAGTGGAAATATATTCCATGAATCTAACTGGGGTATAAGCCATTTTCGTCCGCAGCCCTTACTAACCCTCTGATAAACCAACATAGCTATGGAAAATCACCATTTTTAGTGGGTAAATCAACTATTTTTATGGGCCATTTTCAATAGCAAACTGTTAAATTACCAGAAAGTAAGAGTTATATCACCAAAAATCTCCAATTTCGTGATGTGTAAGAAACACATCTTAAATTACCACAAGGTGGTGCCCCCCCAGTTATAAATGGGTTACAATCCCATTAACTACTTCGACACCTATAAACCATAGTGAAATTGGACTTATTTGCACCAACTTAGCGTTCACGAACTTGGGCACCACCTTGTAGACACTAATTCTTAATTATTTTTCTCTGAGTATCTCCGATTTCGTGATGTGTGAGAAACATATCTTACTAAGTATATATGTTATATAACTATGGTTACATTGGTGAATGATATCCTATAAGGTTGATATTGATATATATATACTGTATATGTTGTTCCTAACCAGGGGGGTAAGCCTAGGTTCCTGGGCTTGTCCTACTCTCTGCTGTACCTCACCGTGCTGTCGCCGCATGGCGCCTTTCTGACGGCGCACCTGGCACAGCGACGAGTGCCCAGCTACCAACTGTCGCTCTTGAGGCGCTGCACAGGGCCGTATCACATATACGGATATTAATAGGATATACCCTCTAGTTATTTAACGGCTTGCTATGGGAAAAGACAATTTTTAGTGGGTAAACCATCATCAATCATCTATACATGGGCCATTTTCCATAGATATTCCACTAATATAGGCGGATTGATACTTAACATAGGATATGAATAATACTATTAATACTATTCATATGATTTCAATAGTAACTATGTCTCTGTATTGGGATATTAAGATTCTATCATAGGATATACGGTGGATGGTTGCGAAATCCTGCACCAGTTAATAGGTGGTAAAATTTTCACTATTTATAGGGTTTCAACCATCCCAGGTGGTGCGGGATTTCTTCCATCCACAGTATCTCTGTTGCACCCTAGTAATGGCTATATAATGTAATGGCTTTATAATTAGGATAGAACGGGATACTACCCTCCAGTAAACTAACATAGCTAGTGAAAATGGCCATTGATAGTTGATTTACCTATTAAAGATGGTGATTTTCCATAGTTATGTTAGTTTACCAGAGGGTATCAATTACTGATATGATATACAATACATTTTTTTCACATGTATATAAACACATCCTCATAATGATATAATGCGTTTGTGTAATGTATGGGTTGTTATACAATAATGCGGGGTTCATAATGAATTGTATTTGATTTTTTTGAAGTTTCCATTCACAAAAAAAGTCTACCAGGACAGAGGTTCTGCCTGTGAGAAATTTCTAAGCAAAAACCCTTCCCCTTCAGATTTGTTTTGGATGGCGCAGATCTCACCGAGTCGGCGCGATCATAGGTCAATGGATCCACATGGATCATCAGATGTACCCTCTGGTTATGTCAACAGTTTGCTATTGAAAATGGCTATTGAAATAGTTGACTTACCCATTAAACATGGTGATTTTCCATCGTTTTTTGTTAACGTTTACCAGGGGGTATCCCTTGGGATCCCACCCTTTTGGGAGTAGATCTTCATGCTTTGAGCCATAGCTTCTGCAGCGATTTGGGATCGAAGCGTGGTTGATGGGTTGATCAGTTTTCAGGACGTGGCTGAAACGTTGATCATTCAAAACTGATCCCAAAATAACATCCCACATCAACGGACTGGTTGTTGTTTTATGTTCCTTTCAGAATCTGGCCCTCTAACAGCAACACGATGGCACGATCTCTGGTGAAATTCTCCCATCCAACACAACACTCCGGAGGTTTTTTTCAACTGGGTATTTTGGGGCGACCCAGTAACGGATGATGCGATGATCACATTAGAATGCCCGAAAACCAAATCCCATGTCTTTTTCTCTGGTCTTCGCATTTGAGTTTAGTTCCATGGTCTCACAGTCGTTGCAGTCATTGTACGACGTGCTGCAAGTGGATTCAGATGCAACTTTTGAACAGATCAAGATAGCCTTCAAGAAGCGCGCTTTGGAAGTCCATCCTGATAAAGGTGGCAGCAAGGAGGGGCCAAGATGATGTGTGGCTGTAGGAATTTTGGATGGTTCAATTTGGGGCTTTCCCCAAGTGTGAGTGGATAGTGACTAAATCAATTCCATCCCAAGTTTGAACACCCAAAATCTTTGGCCTAAGTGTGATTTCGAGCCATTTCACCCTCTTCAACACAACCATCCTATTCTTCTAGTTTCCGGCTCATTGGGGGCGAACACCACACCCTGGAAAGCGTTGGTTTGACAACTTAACAGTTTGTTTCGATATTGAGGGGGATAATATATACTACCTATCTTGAAATAACTTTTTTTCTTTCAAGAATTCGGATCTAAGATCACCGCAAGATTAGCCATATAACTGTCGCTTAATATCTCAATGCCAACTGTGTACTGAAACACATTCTACAGCGAGTGGGCCATGATTGAGCCAACCATCCCAGGAATAGATGCAATTTATTGCCATCAAAGGTTTCCAACCTTCCTGCTTGGGAGTTGCTGTATAACTTATCCTCCTTTCAACTAGAATAGACTCTGTCAAATAGGCCCGAAAAAAATTGGGAGTACTTTCAAATCCACTTCTGATGAGCCTTTTTCAGGCTCTCTATTGTTCAAATCACGGAATGGTATGTATATGATGTAATATTTATCATACATATATACATACACATGTAGTACGATATAGATATATGAATAACTCATTTCCTTGTATGAATAATTCCATATATGAATAACTCATTTCCTTGTATGAATAACTCATTTCCTTGTATATGAATAACTCATTTCCTTGTATATGAATAACTCATGTCCTTGCATGAACAAGTCACTTCCTTGTATGAACAAATCCATATATGAACAACTCATTTCCTTGTATGAATAATTGCATGTATGAATGTATATCAATAACTAATTTCCTTGTATGACTTTCATTAATGAGATTCTTGCAAAAAAAAAACAGTCCCTGGGGTGAAATGACAACCCTGATGCTTCAGGAACTGTTCTTGAGGTAGGAGCTGAAATTTGATAGCTCTTGGAGGATGCAGGTACATCTGCGTGTGTCTGAAAATGGTGTATAGCCCCATCGTGTGGCATATTGTGAATATTAGTTACATATGATTTATATAATATTAGTTACAGAACATATTGTGAATTCTGAAAATCTCCCACTTCGATCAATTTTGCCTTGGCTTCTAGTCTGTACCTGCAACCTGGTTGACCCAGCCCATCCTGGCTGTGCGGCTGTGCGCGGGTTGGCTGGTGTCAATATGTACAACCCACGGTGCAGTTCGCTGAGGAGCGTGCATTGCAGGGGGGTGACGCGAATAAAAGGCTAGTTAACACAGCCTGAGTCTGTGTCCCACGTCTCTCCGAGCCTTGAAAACTTGACGGGGAAGCCTTTAGGCTGGACGAGGCGGGTAAGATTCAACTTGCCAAGCAATCTGCAAAGCTTTACCTTGAATTGGAGCCTGGAAGGAGCCAACTTTCCAGACACTTTGCAGCTCGCTTGACCTTCGGAGATTTGGGAACGTAAAAGAAGTCACTCTGCCCCACAGTCTAAGAAACTTCACGGTTGAACGTTTTTTCAATGCGAGCTTGCAAAGGGTCGCCTTGCTATACGCTTTGCAAAGCTTGACCTTTGGAGAAAGTTTCAACCAGAGCCTTGAAGGAGTAAATATTGAATAATATTGATATATTAAGCAAGATTGAGATAAGCAGCACGCATTCTACAGATTAGGCGAGATTGAGTCATCCAAGGAATCGTAAATGGGTTATACCCACAGCTATAAGCAGCCTAGGTCAGGGAAATGTGGATTTGTCTGAGAATAGGGCACCCAAAAACTCCTCTGGTTTATCATCATTTTCCCCTGCAAAAAACCTATTAGAAGGTATCCTTCATTTCAGACGAACCCATGTCCAATTGTAAACGGGGTGAGCGTAACCCACTTATGATTCCTGGGATGAAGAATTTTTCGCGTTTTCCCCCAGTCTTGGATCACTTGACGTTCATTGAATCATTGTAACAAAAGAACCATGCCTTACAAAGTTGACACAGTCATCAGCACGTGACCTTATCATACCTTATCTGCCTCTCAGCAATTTTCAGCCTTTCTTCAAGGAAATAGCTATTTTCAGCTTAGGGAATTGGTATAATTCTGCCAGATATATCCCATACATTAAAACCTAGTTCATCCCATTTACCATCCCTCTTGTTGATGGTAACCCTATGAATCTCCCAAATTTCAGCTCCTGGAGGAGGCCTTTCACTTAGTCTACCAAGCCCTTGAGACCTTGTCAGACCCCCAAGCGCGGCAGAACTATGATGGGCGCACAGCGGCGCAGGTACATGTGAAGAGAGCTAGAAAGAAAGCTGCAAAAACTGCTGGGAGACCTGCAGCTGTGAAGAAAGGAAACGGGCTTTGATGATTAGATGTGATAAATCCATTGCAGATGAGCCAAACAATTTGTTGAAGTACCCTCTGGTTATTTAACATAGCCATGGACAATCACAATTTTTAATGGGAAAACTCACTATAAACGGGCCATTTTCCATGGCCATGTTAAATAACCAGAGGGTATATTTTTTGGGTAAAGGAACCATGTTGGGACCAACCCTTGCCCGATGACTTGAAACCATACGAGGGTGAACCAATACCCGCAGGAGCCACAGCGTTGGACAGGTTGATGCTGAGGATTCAGAGCATGTTGAGGCAATTGCCTCGGGATCTTCGATTGGAGATGATCCGCGAGAAGTTTTCGGAGCAACAGCGGGTGCTGTTGCAGCAGTGGATGGTGACCAAAGTGGAACCAAGCGGAGAATCGCAGCGTGAGAAATCTGGCTCAAGACCTCAAGGGTCTGCGAAACAGAGCTGCATGGCACTAGTTTCTCGGCAGGGCTTCAAATCATTGGTGAATGGGATGAGTACTCGTACCACGAAACATTGACAACATCTGTCAATTTGACGAAGGTAACATCTGCAAACATCATTTGGAATCTGGAAGTTTTTTTTTTCATTTAAGGACCCCCCGAAACCTGAGGGATAGACTTGAAACAACCGCAAAATCAACCAGTCAAATGTGGACCATTTTCGGGGCTTTACGTCGATTTTTTTTTGCTTGAGCAGTGTTCAAAGCCCCTCTTGATTGTATCTTTTGGAGTGACTCCCCCCACTAACAGTGGAATAATGGATTTTAATTGTAGCTTTCCAGCCAAAATTGCACAACAACCCAGGGACCAAAACCACAAACAATTTGAGAGGCCCAATCTTCTCAATCCAAATTTTTCTGATGTTGAACCGAAGTATGAAATCACTCTGGGGGCAGCCTACTTGGAACCAGATCAAATCTATTCAGTTGGAGCTTGCAGAGATTTTGTTGGATAAAATCCCTTTTGGGCAAAGGGAAAGGCAGCAGTGCAGGGACGAGTTTGCTAAGGGACAAATTTTGCTAAGGGACAAATTTTGCTCAGGGACAAGTTTTGCTAAGGGACAAATTTTGCTAAAGGGAAAATTTTGCTAAGGGACAAATTTTGCTAAGGGACATTTCTCAGGAACAAGTTTTGCTAAGGGACAAATTTTGCTCAGGGGCAAGTTTTGCTAAGGGACAAATTTTGCTAAGGGACAAATTTTGCTAAGGGACAAATTTTGCTCAGTGACAAGTTTTGCTAAGGGACACATTTTGCTAAGGGACAAGTTTTGCTAAGGGACAAATTTTGCTAAGGGACAAATTTTGCTAAGGGGAAAACTTTGCTAAGGGACAAATTTTTCAGTGACAAGTTTTGCTAAGGGACAAATTTTGCTAAGGTACAAATTTTGCTAAGGGAAAACCCTTGCTTGATGTTGTGTTTTTTTTGTGCTCTCGGCCGTGCTTTTGGAAAAGGTAGAAAATATCAAAAGCACAACTTCCCATGCAAAAAGAGCACAAAAAGCGCACAACTTCCCTGATGATTTGATCACACAAATTAGCACAACAAACAGCACAACTAACCACAAGAAAAAGCATAAAAAAAACCACAACGTTTAGGCTTAAAAAGTACAACTTCCCAGCCCAAAAGTTTACAACCGCAGCCCCCCCCAAATCCCCAGGTTGTCCTGAACCTGCAGTCAACTAGGGCCTGCCAGCCAAGCCTGAGCCTGGATCCTGCTTGAGGGCCGTGCCACCCGTGTGGCCAGCTCTGGCACCCGTTAGTGTGGCCAGCTCTGGCACCCGTTAGTGTGGCCAGCTCTGGCACCTGTTAGTGTGGCCATCTCTGGCACCTGTTAGTGTGAAGCCCCAGATTAGCTTGAACACCAGGCAGCCAAGTCAATGAAATGATTCATGTGATTCATATGATTCGATATGAAAAACCTTCGGCCAATGATACTTTTAAACTGAGAAGCAAAGCTTTCCAAAGTAAAGATTAGGGTGTGTCAGAGTATCAGCACACATGATTCTGTCGCATGCGTCATATGTCATGATTCTGTCGCACGCGTCATATGTAATGAGATATGATTGTTTTATCTGTGATAAGTCATATTAGTCATGAAGAAATTTTATCCAACAAAATCACTCTGGGGGCAGCCTACAAAGCATAAACCCATTTATTTGGTGGGCCTCCTTTGGTTCGATAGGATGGTGCATAATCTGAGTCTCTGTACTGGATTGCCCAGGATTTTTCAATATACAGACCTAAGCTCTCATTGGCCTTTTCCGGTCAAAGTATATACAAACCCAACTTCTTTATGAACTATTGGGTTCATGCTGTGAAAACCCCAATTTCTTTGTGGGTTGGTAGACTGACAAAATGTGCCAACCCAACCCAACTTCTCAATGGCATTTTGGGTCCATCGTGCTTGTGTTTTTTTTTGTGGTCTGGACTGTGGTGACTGTTAGTGTAAGGGGGGACAGTCCAAGATGTCTTGGTTGATGATTATATCTTGGTTGATGATTATAGGGGATTACCAGGGGATTACCATGGGATTACCGGATTATACTACCCAACACATTGGACATTATCATAATCCATGAGGGAATCTTAGCCAACTAGTACAA
Organism: Cladocopium goreaui; assembly: GCA_947184155.2. Classification (NCBI taxonomy): domain Eukaryota; class Dinophyceae; order Suessiales; family Symbiodiniaceae; genus Cladocopium; species Cladocopium goreaui. Next base: position 148,127 of record CAMXCT020006634.1, on the reverse strand, counting down.
TGGAAATACGGATGGTTTTGAGGTTTTGAACATTGTTTATGTTGAGTTGCACCAACTGACTTCGGGATGGTCATCATCCATAGGGATTTATGATTATGTATATAGCCATTGACAAAAAACCCATTGTGAGATGGATTCCTGGATGATCCTGCCGTAGATACCATGGTTATGACCATGGCACAGTAGATTTGCTGGAACATGAAGGGACGACTCTTCGCTTTCTCTGCCAACCTATCCTGGCCTTGTGTAGCTGTTAGGTGGTGTGCCATGGGCGTCAGAGAAGACGAGCACCCCCTGGCTCCAAAAGTACGGGGATGAAAGGTATAAAAGTCGCGAACAGGAGATGTTCGAAGTATCACGCATCAGTGTTTCTCGGAAGAAAAAATCTTTGCGTTTGGCCACATGGGGGAATACGACCGCAACTCTTTTATAGCGTTGTTGGCCCGCATGCTTTGGAACCCTTTTCAGTCATTCTTTTCGTAAAGAAGTGGATGATTTGGTAAGGAAAGTTTCTTCGAGACGTACAAGACTCATCAAGACTCAATCATGCGTGTTGTTTGCATCCTGCTTTCCAATGGTGTTACAATACCATTTGGTGGTAAATTCCTATTATCCTGTTGATAAAACAAGCAAAGGTGTTGGTTTGAGTTTTTTTGTTTTTTTTTTCAAAGGTAGAAACCTCTTTTTGGAAACGCACGCATTTTAGGCTTGCAAGATAAGTGAAAAACATCAACCACCGAACCAGGTTTTTCGAGGCCATTGCTATCCACAGCCGAAGTTGCGACCTTGCTACAGCTTTGGAGCACTTGTTGATCCTAACTGCGACGAAGCAAAAGATGCAGAACAATACAGAGGAGATCGAAGGCGCCATTCGATTCGGGGCGAGCAAAAACAAAGCTTGACTTACGAGGTATCACCATGTGGATGTTTTGAATGGCGAGTTTCACATTTGACTCAGGGTTTCCGGAGACCAGAAACCAGGATGAAGGGTGGAGGAAAGAAAGCGCTGAGACATGTGTACTTATGACCACAGAATGTAGATATATAGAAGCTGCTGATGGATAGATAAATCATTGGGGCTTGAGATGTGACTGGTCTAGCTGGTGGAAACTGGAATGATCCACCAAAATTGCATTCCTTGTTAATTTGTAATCCAATGTCTGCCAATTAAAAGACCCTCCATGTATCTCCTTTTATACGTGCTTTCCCCGTTGAAAAGGGTTTGTTTTCTTTTTCCCCACGGCCATGTTAGATTCAGAGAGTCCCATGCATCAGCCATTGCCCCTAGCAACTACCCCCCTTCCAGCCCTTCACGCCATCAGGAAGCTTTGAGGAGCGTCTTGGGGAAGCCTTGAGACGTTCTGCGCTGCAGCAAGGTCGACAGCCAGAGGAGATGAAAGCGAACTTTGTTTTGACCCAGCATGCGGGTATTTTTCTGGGTCGCTCCCATTTGCTGCGCTCCCCGCCGGTGCAAAACTTGGAAGATTTGAAGAAGCTGCGCAAGATTCTGGAACCCCTTCGTGGTGTTGTGAAACCTTGCAGGAGGAATTACAATGTTTTCGAGCACTTTTCCCCGGAGGGGTTGCAAAAATTGTGGGAGCAATTCCAATCAGCTGCGGCTGAGATGTATCAAGTGGTGGGCAGAAACGAGGAGCGTTGCTTGAGGCGCCTTCGGCGTCTCTACGATGCAAGCGAGCCGTTACGCATGAAACACAAACACCTTTGGGAGAGGCGCTATATGTGCCAACATGACAAGAAGAAACACAGGCCGAAGCATTGGGTCTACAGCGCGCCAAAATTCTTGAGATCGGGTAGTCCTGTGTCTAGTACGTTCGAGGATCTGAAAAGATTGCTGGAGAGATGGAAACGCAGTCTGAAGCTTGCCTGAAAGCATGTTTGCTTTCTTCCAAGTTTTTTTTACCAATGTAAACTGAACACCCAAGAGTTGTTTTGTGTTAAGAAACTCGTTTTTCCCTTCGCCATTTGTTGGTGTGCTGTGTCAGGTACCGGGAAGCTGAGCGACAAGACAAGAAACGACGCCAGATGCAACTGGAAGAGAAGAGATTGCGTGAGGCAAAACGAAAGGAGCTTCGGAAGCGGATGAGAGACCCGAACTTCACCATGGATGACATTTTGGGTGGAGGTCAAGATCCATCAAGTCCATCGAGAGCCGAGGGAAAATAGTTGCTCGAACCGTTTCCATCAAAGTAATCACAACAAAAACCAGCTCACAGGAACGGGTCACAAAAAACAGCACAGCCCGGGTTCAGTTCCAGCAGTGAATGCATAGTTATACAAGGTGGTGCCCCCCAGTTATAAATTAGTTTATAATCCCCATTAACTATAGATATATCACTTATAAATCATAGTTTATTTGGACTTATTTGCAACAACTTAGCGTTCACGAACTGGGGCTATGGGGCACCACCTTGTAGGATGTTATAGGGGTTATATACCAACTAATGGGCGCACACCTATTTTTTGCCACCCCCGGAAGCATCGCCAGGGGAGCCGGTGCTTTGTTGGGCGTCCTGGGATTGCTAGCGCCACTTGACAGGGAGGGTGGCAGCCACCTGGAAGGCCAGATTCAACAGCCCCAAGATATTTTTTTTTGGGGATTGATAGTTCTACAATGATAGCTATACCAATGATAGTTATACAATGATAGTTATACAATGTTATATATATAGAGTTAGTTATAGTGGATTTCCCAGCTTGAAAAGTGTTGATGACCGGAGGGTAAATGGATTTCTTATTGCGCACTGGGGATCCCGTCCGATTTATCACCTGGCAGTTTTTAGCAGTCCTGAGTTGTGCCAGGAAATGCGTATAGCCAGGAGCCAATGGCACCGAGCAATTTCACGAAAAGTGTTTGTACCCCAGATAGAGGGGTTATCACAACAGTATTATCAGTTATATTTGTGGAACATCCCATAGTTGGGTAAATGGGTAAGAAGCCACTACAAGGTGGTGGTTGTTATGGCAAGGTCCCTGTCAAAAGCATCTAACTTCATCCAACAGGTCAACGAGGGGCAATCCATCCAAGTTAGCTTCGGATTCCCCAGCCGAAGCTGGTTTCTGGCCCTGTTCGGTCGCTGATCTCAAATAGGGCTGTTTCATCCCCAAAACTACTGTGGATGGAAGAAATCCTACACCAGTTGATAAGTGGTTTATCCCATTATTTGTAGGGTTTCAACCATCCAAGGTGGTGCAGGATTTCTTCCATCAACAGTAGGAAGAACCCACATAGTCCTCACGGACAGTTACCCTACAATCCCAACAGATAAAATCCCATTGTCATCAAATTATCATACTATTTTGATCCACATCCAAGATAATCCCAGATTTTGAAAAATCTGGAATCGAAATGAGATGATGATGGAGAATTTTTACAAATTTCCATTAACTCGAAACTTAATCCATTGTTAATCCATTGATAATCCAGTGCTAATCCTCTTGTGATCCCATCATCATCATCATCATGATCATCATCATCATCATCATCATCATCAATTTCCTCAGGAATTCCCCATGATTTCCCCATGGTTTCTCATCATCACCATCCCATGATTCCATTCACATACTTTGGATGGAGCTAAGGAGCTGGGAAAATTCACAGGGTATCCACAGTTCTCAGTGGGGACCACATGATACCCTCTGGTAATTTAACATAGCTATTGAAAATGGCCATTTATAGTGAGTTTTCCCATTAAAAATGGTGATTTTCCATAGTTATGTTAAATTACCAGAGGGTATCATTCCATTCCATTACAATCCCAAAATCCCAAAATCCCATAATCCCATTCTCATCTGCTGATCGTCCCATAAAAATGTCCGATTCACATGATAGTCATCCAACATCATTTTCACATTATCATCCATTGATCATCACATAAAAAGAACGATCTTCATACATTTTCATCACCATTTTCAATAGGATACACCACATCTTCCTAAGGATCATCCATGATAGCCATCCAATGTTATTCAATTGATAAAATCACCATAACCAACTATCACTATCACCATTATAGAAAGAATGGCCATTCAATAATCCCATTAAGATCCCATTCAAATCTTATTAAAATCCCATTCAAATCCCATGAAAATTCCATGAAAATCACCATGAAAATCCCATGAAAATCCCGTGAAAATCCCATTAAAATCCTATGAACATCCCATGAAAATCACCATTAAAAACCCATTAAAACACCATTAAAATCCCATGAAAATCCCGTGAAAATCCCATGAAAATCCCATAGAAGCGATGATCCCCGGGCCACGCCGGGGGCCCGAAGGCACCCGCGCGCCTGCGAGCGTCTGGGCCACCGCAGCGCGGATGGCCTCTTCGTGTCATGGCTCAGCGGCTGCACGGTGCTCGCGCTGCTGGCCTTCGCGCAGGCGACGCTGCGGCGGAGGGCATTGGTTTTTTTTGGTTTCTATGGGGATAACATATGCAAAAATTATATGTATATGTACATATATATGTAAATGTATATGTACATGTATATGTATATGTATTGATATCACCAATGAACTATGAATAATGCACTATGTTATGTGGGATTTAAATGGATTTAGTGGGATATACCTTTGGGAATCAAACGTGGCGTGCTGGACAGTTCCCTATAAATGGAGGTGTTGACGGTAAAATTATCTATACATAGTGGATTCTTTCGATTTCGTTACAAAGGGTATGTGGGGATATGGTTATGATCAACCAAGAATTGATGTCACCAATACTGGTAACACTGGTACCCTCTGGTAAACAAACATAGCTTTCGAAAATGGCCGTTTATAGTTGATTTACCTATTAAAAATTGTGATTTTCCATAGTTTTTTGTAAATATACCAGAGGGTAAATCCCATTAAATCCCATTAAACCACCATAAACCCTCATTAAATCACCATTTTCCTATGGTTTTCCTATGGTTTTCCCATGAAAAAAACGATGCAACCATCAATGCACGGGATTTCACCATGAAAAATGATGGATTTCACCATCAAAAATATGGCCGGACAAAAGCTATGGAATTCCCCTGCCTGTTGTTTTTTCTTTATGAGGTGACTGGCAGGACCCATAATATCCTAGAAATATCACCCAAAAATATCCTAGAAATTTGGACCCATACATATATATATATATATGTATATCACCATTTCTAAGTTTTGATCATAGATCCAACGATATCCGGAGAATGCATTGGTGACATCTTGTTGATGCTGAACAAATCTGATTGTTGATGATTCAATCCCGATTTTTTTGTTAGTTACCATCTGGTTATTTTTCACAGTTCGCCATGGAAAATCACCATGCTATTAATAGGTACCCTCTGGTAAACTAACATAACTATGGAAAATCACCATTGTCAATGGGAAAATCCACTATAAATGGTGATTTTCAATAGCTATGTTAAATTACCAGAGGGTAAACTTTCTTTTTCTATGGGCCATGGCTTAATCATGACAAACTATGAATGTCATAACCAGAGGGTACCTCTAACTTCGGAGATGTCGTGACAAACACGTGCTGGTTCCGGCGCCGGAACGAAGGCGCCTGACACGGGCCCAACCTCCGCCCTGCTGCTCTTCATGGCCTTGGTGTGCCCTGGCTCCAGGATTCCCGGGTCGATGACATCGATGACATCGATGACATCGATGTGGGCACCCGTTGCGGCTCAGTGATTTTGCAAAGACATTTTTGACTTATCTATGGTTTATGGTAGATATAACATGATATTACTATAGTTAATTGGGTTTATATCCATATATATATATATACAAATACTTACTGGTGCGTTTTACGTAGGGAATGGATGGGTTGCTGAGGGTTGCTGGGATTATTATTAGTTAGCCAGTGGATCATTCCCGAAAATTCCCTACGTTGAGCACCACTAAATTGATTCTGATATTGAACCGTTGATGCTTCGCATTTTTGCAGATCAATTCGCATTCACACTGCTTATCCTCACTTATGGGTTCTGTCCCACATGTTCCTCTACTGAAACGCGCTTTTCGATGGTACTTAGGAAGGAAAAAACAACCATTAGGCGAGGAGTGACCAAAGTCTGCGTTGATGAGTTATCAGTTGGGGGTTACTCTAAAAAAAACCTGGTGTAATCTGGCAAAGCCAATAATCAGCAATCCCCAACATTACCTTCAAATGCGACGGAAAACGATACGGCGATGATCCAAGGGGTTTGTCTGAACATGGGGTATCCCCACGATCGTTGTAATAACGAAAATGATGAGTACCCATGATTACCCCATAGGTTTAGGGGTACCATCTGGTTATTTCACATAGCCATGGAAAATCACCATGCTATTAAGTTCGGTAAACCATCTATTTCGATTAGGGCCATCTAAAAACCATGGCTATGTTAGTCATAACCAGAGGGTACCCAATTTTCAGACATACCTTCAATGTGGGGCCCCCCAGTTGTAAGTTGGTTTATAAACCCCATTAACTATAGTTATAAGTACCATAAACCAAAGTTATTGGAGTTATAAACCAACTTAGCTATCTTGGGGGCCCCACATTGTTGTGGAAACATCCACTCTCAGCACAAGGTGCCTGGCTCGACCCGGCCTCTATGGCTTCGAATTGGGCGTCTTGAACACCGAACAGGTGCGCGGAGAGATTTGGCATATTGGGGATTTTTATAACGGTTGACCCTCCGGTAAAGGAGAAGAATGGTCAGATATCCCCATTGCAAATTCTGAAGAAGTGTCTTTCGATAATTCTGGTATTTTAATGTATTTTTAACTATTAAAATATGGGGATATCATGGAATGCAATGGAATACAATGGAATATAATGGCATATAGTGGAACAGAATAGAATATAGTGGAATAAATATAGTGAAATCGAATAGAATACAATAGCATATCAAGGGGATGTATCAAGCATCACTGGTTGGTGGTTTCAAACATTTTTTAGTTTCCTGAATATATGGGATGTCATCTTTCCCATTGATTTTTATATTTTTCAAGACTGTTAAAACATGTTAAAACCAACAACCAGATCAGATATAATGGAGATTTTTAATGGGATATACCCTCTGGTAAACATACAAAAATCTATGGAAAATCACCATGCTATTAATGGGTAAATCCACTATTTCTATGGCAATTTTCAATAGCAAACTGTCAAATTACCAGAGGGTAGCTGGGCAAATCCACTCACGGGCCATGGCTTCCATAGCGAACTGTCTTGTCAGGGGGATGGAGAATGGGGGGACCATCGGGATGTGGGTCAAAACCAAGAGTCTTTCCTTCGCCACATGGGTACCCTCTGGTACATTTAATAGGGATTAATTGGTTGACCATGAGATTAATTGGTGATACAATGGGGATTTATAATGGAATAGATCCCCAAAGCATCATGGGAATAATCAACCATCATGGGAATATACTCTCTGGTAATTTGACATAGCTATTGAAAATGGCCAATATATATAGTTGATTTCCTACTTAAAATGTTGATTTCCCATAGTTATGTAAACGTTAGAGGGTAGATGAATTCAGATCCCTGAATGAGGACTTCTTTTCATGTTTTCAATGGCCATGAAACGGGGAATATCCCCACAATTCATATGGCCAGTCTTATATGGTACTAACGTAGCTCCATTTTAGGATCCTGACATTCCGATGTTTGATGTCCCCTGGTGATCTTAAGTTCCGATGGAGTTATCCATAGTTATACCATATATATATATATATATATTAGCACTGTGGGTGGGTCCCGAAAAAAACGATCGCAACAAGTTGACGCCAAGAACTTGCTGAATTTGATGGTTCGATGGTGATTTTTTCACCAAAGTTGGGTGTGTAAACCTGCTTATAACATCTTATAACTACAATGTGGGGCCCCCTCAGTTATAAATTGGTGAACAAAAACACCATGAATACTAGTTCGTTATTTGCGTATCATGAAAAAACCATCGTGAAATTGGAGTTATCTAGGCACCAACTGATAGCGATTTCGTGGCCACGGGGGCCCCACGAGTTGTAAGGGGCCCCACCTTTTAGGGGTTTGGTCAAGTGTACATCCCAGTGGGTAATGATATGGGGGGTTCCATACATGGGGATCCCCAAGCGAGCTTAGGATGGTGACTATTTCCATGGGAAAATCCGAACATCAAACGGATGATTTGTTGGGGTGACCCCCAGCAAACAGAGGAACCTCCATATGCGTTTTTTTAACCACTGAATTACGGGATATCCACTACTATAAGCCACTTATTCTTGGGATATCCCTGGAGTTTTCCACCATATTTCATAGGTAAATTATTTACTTTCATTGGCCATTTTCCATAGATATGTTAGATTCCCAGAGGGTATTGCAGCAAAAAATCCGATTATTTTCCGATTTTGATGTCCATTTGAAATTTATACAAGGTGATGTTTTGTTGCTTCACTAACCCCATGAATACAGTTATATCCCCTTAATCAACCATAGAATTCACCAAGTTATGTACGTCACCTTAGCTATCATAAATCAGCTATAAATCCCATGGAATCCTGATTTTAGTTGGTTGAAGAAGCATTTTCCTATGGTAAAATGCCATATAGTTATCAACTATCAACATCTTACAGCCAGGAGCTGTCCGACGCGCGGCATCGGTCAGCCATAGGCGGACTTTGTGTCGATTTTTATTTTTGCCCTCAAAGAGCATTTTTTTTTTGGGAGAGAATGATGATTAACATTGATTAACCAATAGATTTAGAGGTAGCCCATTTTCAGACAAACCCAAATATGTGTATATGATAATCCTGAAGTAGATAGAATATGTTTTTTTCGAAGATATTCCCATATTCTATCTACTCCAGCATGACTATACCTGTATATATATATGTGATTTGTATAAGTGTGATGGTTGGTATTTGGATACATATGAGAATGGGGGGATTTTTTAAACCAAGGAAACGCCGCAGATTCTGCTCATTTTTGGTGCAATCCAATATTTGAGGTATCTAAAAAAATGACCCACCGTAGCCATAGAATATCACATACATACAATATAACATAATATATATTAAGTAGCCAGCAGATAGAATATTCAACATTTGATAACATATGATAAATAACATATGATATCACACATGTAATGTTGTAGCATTATTTCTATGTTTTTTCTGGGAACTCACCAATCCATACAGTACTGCGATGGGGAGGAGCCCCTCAGACCTACAATCATACCATGGTTTCGGTGGGGATTTCCGTTGGAAAAATTGGTGAATCCCTATTTTTCATGATTACCCTCTGGTAAACATACAAAAAACTATGGAAAATCACCATTTTTAATGGGACAATCCACTATAAATGGCCATTTTCAATAGCTATTTTGACATAACCAGAGGGTAACATCCTTTTGTTGATGATAAATCCATGGCTTCGGTGGACAAACAAACCTTTGTTTTGAAGGTGAATCCCTGCTCAATCCTACTCAAAACATCCCTAGGTTTGATGGTTAAATCCGCTTGGTAAATCCCATCGGATTTCCATATTTTTCCCATGGATCCGAAAAACCATGGATTGGCTTAAGGGAAAATCTTAACCGGAAACCATCGATTTTCCCATGAAGATCATGGGGGTTTCCGGGTAAAATTTCCCCTGAAACCAATCCATTGAGAAAAACAAAAAGCTTTGGATCCCTCTGATCCCAAAAACCATCCCGAAAACGGAAGAACCACCGGGCGCCGTAGTACGCCAGGCGCCGTGGATTCTGCCCTGACATCCTTCGCCACACTGGTGATGTATGGCTCGGGCATCCTGCTGAGAAGTCCTGTAGCTTGGCGGTCGAGGATTGGGCCAGGCGGCCAGGCCTGGAAAATCGCCGTGTTGAACGAGGAAAAATAGGGCTTTTAAGGATGATAGAGAGGGGGAATTGGACTATCCAACATGGCTAGGTTTTTCTTGGACTGTCGAAAAACATCGATTTCCACCCGAAAAATGGTGAAAATAGGGGTACCACAATTTCTGGACACCTTCAAACAAGGAATGTTTTGGAAAGGTGAATAAATTGTTAGATTGTATTGCTGTTTCATTGGGCTCATTTTTGCTTGATCTGGCTCTCCAAGGATCAGTTCGGTATCTTGGTGGACTGTTCCACCTTTTTCGTGACCTTGGGGGCGCTGACCTACCTGTTTCTTGGCTGAGATGAGCGGAGAAGAAGCTGTCAGGTTGGGGCAAAATTACAACGACTCCACCACGACCCTCCCGAAAACGCGCCTGCGGGTTCCCCTGAAATTGATGTGGTTACAAGAAAATTTGTGGCAAAAACTCACGTAGCTGTAGAAAATCACAATTTTTAGTGGGTAAATCAACTATAAATGGCCATTTTCAATAGCAAAGATCTGTATTTTGGATAGTCTTTGGCAGTTTTGATCCACTGCCACGTTTCCATGGGTAGAAATGCCGCCTTGATGCAACATCGCATGCTAAGTCTGTGGATGCTTTTGTATCATTCACACCGACACAGGCGCGGTGGGCAGTTGCTGGATGTGCATCTGAGTTGGTACTTGGTTCAAAACCCATATATAACCCATATATAATGATATTATATGTATATATATATAATGACATACACAGTAATACAGTATATATATATATGTATCATATGTATATATATATATATATGATATATATATACGGTATATATATATATCATATCATATATACATACCATATATATATATATCATATATATATATATACATATCATGTAAATATAACTATATATATATACTATATATATATATATCATATATCATATATAAATATATATACCATTATATATACAGTATACGTATAATATAGATATATAACCCATATAGCTTCTCTCTCCATTGTTCTGATTTTCCCACTAAAAGCCTTCAGTTGGCCATCCCATCTTTTGAGCCAGGCACAGAGACGAAGGCGGGTCCAGATCAGCTATATCCTTGGTATAATAATGATGATGATGATGATGATCATAGATGTCCTTTTCCCATTGGTTGGTTGATTAATAGAGAGGTTTGTCTACCCCTTTAACAACAGGTAAATGATGATAGATGGTATACCAAACCGGCCCCTCTTTTTTTTTAAGCAAAAGGTCATTATTGATATTGATGATGATGATGATGATGATGACGACGATGAAATATACCTTCCGGTCATCGAACGTTGGGCATTTTTGTCGAGATGGAGTTTTCTAGCGAAAATCATCTAGAAATGCAGGATTGTAAGTTATAGAACCATCACGAAGGGGAGAAGATCTGGATAAATGATGGTAAAAACCTCACGTCCTTTTCCGACACGACGTGTCAATGATGGTTCATTCTTTTTGGGGAATCATCACCAGGCCCCAGCGATGGAGTGAAATCCAACCTGGCTCTTGACTCATGGCCTTTTTGAGTTTTTTGGATCTACAAAGCAGCGAAGCACTTCAGGATCGCAGCAGATTTCTGGATCAATTATACCTGATGTCCCTTTCCGTCACGGCAGAGATGATGGTGAATGGATTGAGGGCATCGTCCCCAAATGCCTGAACTTTTCAGGTTGGTGAATGAGAATGTATCCACATACAGTATTTGTACTGTAAAACATGCTTTGGTGCGGCACATAGACCGAATTGAAACGCGGCACATAGACTGATGATGACGGTTTTATCTGATATCCCTGGACGCGAGTTTTTAGTACCACAACCAACATATTGTTATCTACACAAAGCGACTGCAAAATAAGGGTTTGTTCAAACAATTGGGCAAGGCCCCACAGAATTGGCAATTCCAATGCTAAAGCATCCATTCTTGGTGGTTACTGCAGTTGGGATGATTAATGGGTACATCTATGGTAGCCCAAAAGTTGGGATACAACTACTATAACTCGTTGTATACCCTCTGGTAATTTAACATAGCTATTGAAAATCACCTTTTTTTATAGGAAAATCCACAAAATAAATGGTCATTTTCAATAGCTATTTTGACATAACCAGAGGGTACCCGCTTAGTCAAACTTCGCCATGAGCTGAACGGCGGTTTCACTTCCAAGCCATGAGGATCAGCAGCTCCAAAGATGCCATGGCAGCCGAGGTGTTGGAAAGGCGACAGCACCACAATGACAGAGATAAATTCATGGGGCATTACTTGCAAAAACTAAAAGATAAACCCTATCAATATGGAAAAATAGTATTTCCACATGATCAAGCAACTTGAGGGAATATTTCGAGAAACACCGCGAAGGAGCAGAATTTCGCCATGCTGATTATAGGCATAATGATGATTATTGCGAAGAATGGACGTGGATGCACAAGCCAACTGGGATCCAAGTGTGGCGCGATGCCATTGACCTGACCTCAGGTGATGGTCAGCAAGTGTTTTTTCATTACACCAGCGAACTTGCCTTCGGAAACATCACCCATCCCAGCAAGGAAGCAGCTGAAATTTGGGCATCTTTGAGAACCGAAGGCAATGCCTGGTGGGGCAAGGGGATCTATACAGTCCCATTGCCTCGTGACCAGTGGGAAAGTCGTGAGCAGCTGCTAGACAATAATTTCCGCAACATGATGCAGAGAGACAGAGACAGCGATGATCCACAGAAAGGTCCAGCATATGTAGATAGAGAATATCCCAAGAGGGCAGCCTTTTGTGTCCCAATCCTCATCGATCCTGCGAATGCCTTCGATGTCTCCATCAGAGCCACTCCAGAAATGGAGGCAGCAGGGAAGGAACCAGGCAGGAATCTTGCGAACAAACTCTTGAACGAGCCGGGCAAGCCTCCTCGCTCTTGCGTGGTGCTCCGAGTATCTGGTGAAGACGGTGTCCAACATGCCCGTGCACAGTTGCTGAATACCCTGCGCCAGCGTGTGCGCCTCGCACCTGCAAACCTGGACGCTAAGTGGAGGCTCGCTGAGGCACTACGACTGCGTGGCTTCTATCAGGAGGCGTTGCCTGTGGCTCAGGAAATGGTGGCACTTTGCGAGTCAACATATGGTCTTGAGAGCCATTATGGTTTCGTAAGTCGCCACAGGCTGGCTCTCATTCTGATGGACATGGGCAACTTGCGGGAAGCTGAAAAGATTGATCGAGAAATCCTCGATGCCTACTTGAAAGCTTTTGGTCCTGAGCATCAACTTACGGTCTTCTCTATGGCCAATTTGGCGGTACTTTTTTCAAAAATGCAGGGTCGTGAAGGTGAAGCTGCTGAGTTGTATCGCAAGGTTGTAGCCTTCAGAGAAAAGCAATTGGGTCCTAGCCATCTTGATACTGTGCACACGATGACTAACTTGGCTATCACTCTGAATGACATGGACAATCATCAGGAAGCAATCGAATTGCACCACAGGGCTTTGGAGGTCAGAGAAGAGACATTGGGTCCCGAGCATCCTGAGACTTTGCAGTCTGTTAGCCACTTGGCACTCGCACTGCATGGCAGAGGTGATCTGGGAGAAGCCTTGACGCTGCAAAGGCGTGCTTTAGAAGCCAGAGAAAGACTTCTCGGTTCTCAACCCCCCAGTACCTGCAGGTCGTTGGAGCGATTTACGTCAATACTTCTTGACATGATCAACAAGAGGGTGGAGGTCCTGAGGTGCCCAATGAAGTGGTAGAGCTGTGCTGCGACTCTGGGGCCTCAAGATCCAGATACCATGGAAGCCACGGCTGCTCTGGGCATCACGAGCCTGACCGGGGCTCGCAACTACCGTGAAGCGGTTGGGTTGCTTCGTCAGGTCTTAGAAACCAGAGCGAAGGAGCTAGGAGTTAATCATCCTACTACTTTGCACATGGTCACCATCTTAGGCTTTGCCCTGGGAGAAATGGGTCATTTCAGTGACACAAACTTGCACCGCAGGGCTTTGGAGGCGAGAGAAAAGCTCAATGGCCCCACTTAGATTTGTAAAGACCATGTGCGAATGTCCTTCTGGGTACTGCTAAATGGCTGTGCCAAGCATGGCCGTGGGGAGAAAACTCAGATCTGTGCTGGGCCCGTCAGTTGTGTCCGAGGATGCTAGGGCCGCTAGGGGGGTCAACCTTTGATATACCCTCTGTTTATTTAACGTAGCGAACTGGAAAAGCACCATTTTGAAGAGGTGAATGATCATCTTTATCATAAATGGGCTATGGCTTCCATAGCTATGTTGGATAACCCCTTCCGGGTAGTCCTTCAATCCCGCAGGTGACACTTCGCATGGCCACTCCCATGGTCACGCTGGTCATGCGTCGCACAGCCATGGACACGAATCGCACGGACATGAGGAGCACATCCACACCTTGCAGCAAGAGGAGGCGAAATTTGGTGGAGATTTGGCATTATTCTTGTGAGGAGAGATTTTAAAAAATGTTACCCCCTGGTTATGACTAACATAGCCATGGAAAATCACCATTTTTTCAGGACCAAAAATGGAGTAGAATAGTAATAATAATGACAATAATACTAATGATCTTAATCATAATCATAATGATAATAATGATGACAATAATAATTGATAATAAATGAAAATAATTGATAATAATTGATAATAATAATTGATAATAATTGACAATAAGAATTGATAATAACTGATAATAACTCATAATAAATAATGACAATAATAATAACAATGATAATAATAATTAAAAATAATAATGTTAAAAGTAATAATAGCAATGATAATATGAATGTATATATATAATATAAAGATACATGGGGATATAGCAAACAAAACATGGGGATCGGATGGACATATCTAACCAACAAACACTGGGGATACATCCCACACATGGGGAACCCAACAGTACTGGATACCACAGGGACCACTACGGGCAGCGAAAGGAAATAGCCATTCCCATTTTTGGGGTAGATGGTTTTTCTTCATGAACCCAAACACGGAAATCTAGTGAACCATCCTTTCCACCTTGAAAATCACTTGGCCACATAGTTGGCTCCTCCATGTTGCATGCAAATTTTCGCGCCTTGAAAACTCTGTTTTTGATTTTTGGGAAATGGGTATGGCTACTTTCTACAGATATCCACCAGAGATGGTTTGTGTTTGGAGAGAGAAACTACTCTTTGGTAATTTAACATAACCAGGGACAATTAGCCGTTTAGTCTGATTTCTTTGATCTGTTACCCTCTGGTAAATAAACATAGACCCTGAAAACAATGAAATTCTATTTGAAACTAGTCTTCCAACCCCCATTTGCCAGGGTCTATGTTAATTTACCAGAGGGTAACACTGGTGGTTTTCCATCGCGACGTATTGAAAAAAACCGTTTTGGGTACATCTCTTGGCTTCGGGGCTCAAGATTCCAGCGCGGGACGGTCGATTCTTTGACCTTATGGATGTTCACATCATAGCTGAGAAAAAATGGATGTTCATTTCCCACAAAAATTGGAAAATGGGATAAGTATAGCCATTTTTTTGTATTGATAACCATTTTTTAAAATGATGTGATAGGTATTGATCCGTAGCCAGTCAAGTCCACATGTGGAAGCGTTAACATCCCTCGTCTCGTTGCTTCATCGTGCTGCTTCCGTCGCAAGCTTTTAACGCACGAGAAAGCCGCTGAAGGAAATCACGGTTCAGAAAGGCACTCCCATCAAAAAAAACAGCCGGTGGACAATTTCTATGATAATCAACAATATATATATATATATTATCTATATTATATATATATATATTATCTATATTATATATATTATCTATATTACGGGTCCCAGCTGATGAATCAACATCTATCTTCCCTCAGCCATGTCTCACAAGGCTAGATCCCAAATGGGATGTGTGGAAGTATGAGAATAGTCGCGGAGCTACCATGGGAATTTTCAGTCCTCCTAGATGCAGTTCTCAGTTTTCTTCACCCTGAAAATTTCGCAATTTCTTTGCATCCTGGAAATGAAAACAGATGAAGACACAACTCATATTTGCTGAAGATGTTTTTTTTTGTTAAAACAAAACGATTCATTTTGTGGGTTCTTAAAGCAAATCCAAGAAAAACATGATCCGCAGATATTTGACAGTCAACCAAAATTGTTGCACTATGGAGCCATGGCCGCCATTTTTTTTCGCCCCTGGCGATTCTTCAGGTTCTGGATGTGGGAAGCTGCACTGCCTGTCAATAACCTGTGTATTACTAGGCTATATATCACATATATGTATATAATATACAATGTGTATATATATAATATAATATATATATACATCTGGGTTGCAATAGGGTTATTACGCGCGGATCGTCGCTGGGATGCTCGTCAAAGTAAGAGTGAAACTGGGGGATTGAAGCAGATGTCCCAACTTCCCGCTGTTTGATTGATTCCTCATTTTGAAATCATTCTGTATAAAGTTTGCTAATAAATAGTATACCAAACCGACCCCTCTATAAATGGGAAAATACTTGAGATACCCAATATAACCACTAAGTGACATTGATATTTTCCCATTTAGTGGTTATAGTGATCTATAAATGGGAAAATACGATTGAGATACCCGTTGATATTTTCCCAATTATAGATAGTTTGGCATTTACTGTAACTGTATTGGGAATACAGATACTCCCAAACTTGCTGTAATTTACTATTTACTCACTATTATAGTATTTTTCCAAACTATTCCCATTTAGTATTCCCAATTATATTCCCATTTACTGTATCCCCTCTATAACCCGTTGAGATTTTTGTGAGGATTGAAGCAACGCTGGACGACAAAAGGGCCCCACATTTTCTTCAAGGGAAGCGGATGGTCTTGGAGTAACGCAACATTGAGAAACATTCATAGAATAAAGGCCATTGTATCTATATCTCTATATCTCTATCTATCTATGTATCTATGTATCTACCTATCTATCTATCCATCTATCTATATATATATATACTTATATACATATTATAATATACATAGATATGTGCATATACACCCTATGGAACAATCTTTGCTGGTTCAATCCCAAAACTGGGCCCCAACGGTTAGTTAGTAAGTTCCCAAATGGGCTTATCCCATATTATAGATATGACCATATCATATCCAGTAGATCTATAAACATGGATAGTATAATCCTAATTATATATTTACCACTATAGGTTTCCATATTTCATGGCCAACCAGCCAGATACCCTGCAAAAAATCAGTTCTTAGCTGGTTGGTAGTAGATAATCCCATACCAAAAGACTAGTTAGGATTAGTTTCTACCCATCCAGTCGATTGACATGTTACTGGGTTATGGCCCTTATGGCTATGGTTACTATAAGAAACCAGTTGCCAAGTGGCTTGATCCTCCACGCACATGCTTCGAGCATTTCCCCCATGAAAATGGCCAGAAAAGGGGGCATCCGTCTAGACGCACCCAGGACCATTGAGGAAGGGTGGAAAAACTCATCGACTGGAAATACTGTGAGGGCAACGCAATGGTGAATTGGTAGAATCACGATCTTACGTGAAACTAAGATGGCATATTACTGGAAATACAGTATTAAGTACAGGGCAATCTGGATAATTGGTGAATTAAGATGAACTAAGATGAACTGAGATGAACTAAGATGACTGAAGAACAATGGTGAATCAAAACAGCTGCAAATAGGATAAGCCGAATGCGGACTGATTTTCACCAGATGAGCAGTGCTCAAATCCCTGTTTTTTTTTTTTTCCGGGGTTATACTATTCCAATATATCATATTCTGAATCCAATATATTATATCATTATTATAACCGCAGATATCCAATTATTATACTAATTATATATATATTGCACTATCCAATATATTCTATGAACTGGGAAATCCGTTCGTAAAACCCGCCAGTTTTTGAAGGGGCTTTACCCGCGTGCGGGTCTTGAACTTCACGCTGCTCACATGTAGAATCCCATCGCTGCCCAGATGCTTCTTGCTATGCTTCAGCGGCAGCAAACTGGTGGGGCACCGAGCATTGGATGGTGGGAAACAGCTCAGCACAGGATGGACATCTGGACTTGACCAACAAACAGTCGGATTTCACCATCAATTGTGATGCTGATGCAATGAACAATGGATATAGATGTGTTAAAATTGGGATGCTGCAGATATCTCCAAAATTGCCATTTTCCTAGGGAAAATGATGGCAAAAATAGCCATATTTTCCTAGGGAAAATGTTGGGTAACCAATGATAAACCACTAAATTCCGAATTGGGGGGCCACCATTTTCAGAGAAAAGCATTGATTTCAACAGCACTTGGGACAGATCTGAAATTGATCAACGAACGACGTGAATTCTTCACTGAAGATCCCCTTTTGATGATGTCGATGTCGACTGTGATTCGTCCCAGAATTGCTTGGACACTTCACAGGAATTCCCATGTTGTCGTTTCGAGCAATTGGAGGAAGGCTGCTAGTCTTTGAGTTTGCTATTGTTTGTAGCTCTGACTGAAAAAAAACATGGAAACATTGGGATAACGACGACCCGACTTTCCTTTTTTAATTTCTCCAAAAAAAGAAGCCCAGTGATTTTGTAATCCCCATGACATCTCCATAAACTGGTTGGTTTAATCACTTGAATCAATCCATTAAACTGCCAGCATTAAACCTTGGTCAATTCCGGCCACAAAAGCTGACCCCATCATAGATGGTTGGCATGCCCTTTTTTGAGTGGTTCTTGGTCAACATGCCCTGAGCTTGAATCCTAGTCTGACTAGTCTGACTAGTCTGACTAGTTGGTTTATGCACCCATAAACTACCCTCTGGTAAACGTTTACACAGCTATGGAAAATCACCATTTTTTATAGGTAAATCAACGAACTAAATGGGCAATTTTCAATAGCAAGCTGTTAAATTACCAGAGGGTATAGATAACCATAACCATAACATCCATGATTAGTTCATCATAGTAATAACGGCTACTCTCATAAGCTCTATGAATGGTAACTACCAAGTGGTTTAATCATAGACACCTCTATTTTCATGGCAGGGAATGAAGGCTTGGATGTGAATCCCACGATCCCATATTTCATCCCATAAGTGGGGATATTCCATGTAATACCCGGCCTGGTAAACGTTTACAGTTTGCGAACTTGAACATGGCCCAGTCGAAAGTTCGTTGATTTACCCAGCTAGATAGCATGGTGGATCTTTCCAGTTCGTGATGTCAACGTTTACCAGAGGGTATGCCATTATAAACATTTATAAACCAATATGAATCATTATTAACCATTATGAACCATAGTTATGCCATAGTAAATAGGGTATGGATTCCATGGCTATATGAATTACCAGAGGCTATCTACTCCAGGATGAGGAAATTTTTACCGATTATCATCCGTATAGATCCCATATATCATCCCATAAGTGGGGATATTCCATGTAATACCCGGCCTGGTAAACGTTTACAGTTTGCGAACTTGAACATGGCCCAGTCGAAAGTTCGTTGATTTACCCAGCTAGATAGCATGGTGGATCTTTCCAGTTCGTGATGTCAACGTTTACCAGAGGGTATGCCATTATAAACATTTATAAACCAATATGAATCATTATTAACCATTATGAACCATAGTTATGCCATAGTAAATAGGGTATGGATTCCATAGCTATATGAATTACCAGAGGCTATCTACTCCAGGATGAGGAAATTTTTACCGATTATCATCCGTATAGATCCCATATTTCATCCCATAAGTGGGGATATTCCATGTAATACCCGGCCTGGTAAACGTTTACAGTTTGCGAACTTGAACATGGCCCAGTCGAAAGTTCTTGATTTTACCCACTAGATGCATGTGGATCTTTCCAGTTCGTGATTCAACGTTTACCAGAGGGTATGTGCGCCTCTAAACATTTATAAACCAATCTAATCCTTATTAACCATTAATGAACCATAGGTTATATGCCATAGTAAATAGGTAATGGATTCCCATAAGCTATATGGAAATTACCAGAGGCTATCTACTCCAGGATGAGGAAATTTTTACCGATTATCATCCGTATAGATCCCATATTTCATCCCATAAGTGGGGATATTCCATGTAATACCCGGCCTGGTAAACGTTTACATAACTGTGGAAAATCACCATGTTTAATGGGTAAATCAACGAACTAAATCTATTTCGACTGGGCCATTTTCCAGTTCGCAAGCTGTTAGTCATTACCAGAGGGTAACTGCGGGTATACCCTCTGGTAAACTAACATAGCTATGGAAAATCACCATTTTTAATGGGAAAATCCACTATAAATCACCATTTTCAATAGCTATGTTAAATTACCAGAGGGTAATTCATTTCCTAAGTGGAGCCTGCCCCCCTGTCCACCGGGTCCACCCCATAGGCGCTTGCAGAGGGCCTGTTTCAACAGCTCAGCATCTCGGTCCGAACATGGCGGGCATGGGGCAACATGACCACAGAAATGGCTGGTTGTTTTTTTTGGGTCGGTACGCATGGAATTTATTTATTTATGGGTTCTGAATGACTCTAAACCAACAGAAGAGTAATTCTTGGGAATTGATGGGTTCTGAATGACTCTAAACCAACAGAAGAGTAATTTATGGGTTCTGAATGACTCTAAACCAACAGTAATTCTTGGAAGAAGGTTATCAACCATGAGGGATTTTCTCCCAAACATTTGGATTCAAAGATTTTGAGCGACACGATTGACCCAATTTTGGCAGTGCTTGTGTTGGTTCCTGTGGGAATGGGTCGGGACCCATGGGACCCGTGGGTCCGTTGTTTTGAGGACCGTCCATGAAGGTAAACAGCGGCGATATCAGGGTTTGACCTATAGCCATCCATGGCCATATTTATTGAGAAGAGGGGAATTGCGCCACAAATAGAGGAATTGAACTCTCAGACAGGAGAAAACACGCTCTTGACTCACTAGGGCCGTTTCAGTTTTTTTTTGAAGAGATGATCAGCCGAGATGGTTCAGCGTTTCAGCCCCCCAAAAGATCGAACAGTCGTCCACTATAAAATATTTGATATCTCATTAACCATCATTAACCATCATTAACCATCATTAACCATCATTAACCACTATTAACCACTATTAACCACTACATTTACAGTCGTTACAACCCCATCGATCACTGGGAACCGTCGGTGAATTCACGGAACCGCTGAAGGCGATGCGCAAGAGGCAGGGGCCGAAAGATTCAGTGGCGTCATCAGCACGGTACATCCAGGAAAGATGCTGAATTTTTCATGTGAAAACAGCAGCTTGTAACTATGTATATACTCAACTACATCTATATATGTATACAATATATAAGATCTATTAATATCTATTATATATATATACACAATATATATATATACACATCCATGTACACTCAAAACCATTGACTGGGCCCCCGAAAGGGCACAACATCCTTTAAAAGTCGCTCGCGGAGAGGCCTTTGGCCGTCGCTCCTGCAAGTTCCGGCCGCTGCCGAGCAACCTTTCTGAAGGCCCCCGACGGCTGTCCAAGCATGAACAAAAATCGTGGCCGGGGGGCCAGAAAATGTTGTGAGAATTACATACTAATGCCTTCCCAATATGAATTGTCCCGTAGAAATCATTGAAACCAGTGCAGGATCTATTGATTTTACGGGATGTAGGTGCTATCTTTTTTTTTTGGCTGATGAGACTATTGAAATTGTCACGAGCCTATTGACAAATTGTGAATTATATACTCCTGGGTTAATAATCCTGGATGAACATTCCTGTGATCAATGCCTATTTAATTATAAAGCTGCTATAATTAGGTAGGGTGAGTAGGGATAGTATATACTTATCACTACTTAATACACTTATATTTCACTAATTTTTTGTGTTTATGGAAGATACATCTAAAGTTCATGGATAGTAACGAATGTTACCCTCCAGTAAACTCACATAGCTATGGAAGTTATGACCCATTTAGTTCGTGATTTAGCATGGTTTAGCTATTTAAGTTGTGATTTTCCATACCTATCTTAGTTTACCAGAGGATAGTCAGGTCTATAAACCAACACAAACAGATTTTGAGGTGCAATATTTTCAGACAAATCAATCTAGAGTTCATGGATTTTACTGAATGTTCATATGGTTCATAACCCAACAAACATAACTCTGGGGGTGACCGGCTGTCCTTCATGGTACCCTGCACCATGGCCCCATCGTGCGCATCAGGCTACGTCACCCCGGAGGGCGCGTATGAGGTCGCGGAGACCTTTGGAGTGCCCTTGGCCGTGCTGGTGGGCGCTGGGTCGCTTGGCGGTTGTTCAAAAGGCCTGGGGACGTTTTTTTGTTTTGTTCGGAAGAGTAGAATCTGGCTAAAGTTGCTAAAGAGTGGCAAATTATAGTCGATTCTGGCTGAAATTTAGTGAAAACAAATGATTCATGATATTTCTTTTATGTTTTTTTGGCTTACAAGTATATTTTAAGATCAAAACCCTAAAATGGCCATATCCAAATGCAGAGGAGTATCTTCCAGAACTCATTTTTTGGGCTAAATTTAGGGGGTGCATCAATGTGCAGATTCTGGTCCTTTTTTTTGGCCCCAAAATGACAACCTTGACATGGATTTCCTAGCAAGTTTGGAGTGCAAACAACTACAATTCAAAGGCAATTTCCCATTGATCTTTCCTCGCAGTGCAGCAAATGTGTCGGTCACAAGTTGCACTGCAAGTTCATTGTTTTTTTCAGATTTACGATAGTCTGTATTACCATACACACATATGATATATATATATGATATGTATATATGTATATATGTATATGTATATGTATATATATAGATATAGATACATACATATATATATATATATAAATACACACAGATTGAACAAGGTTAATTAGATGTATACTATGTATATGTATATATAGTTTATACATAGTTTATATATATATATATATGTAGATATTCCCATCAATTTTCGATTCTCCTCCAGGCATAGACTGCAAGCGACTGTGCCAGATGTGGCCCTGATGGGATTTACCGTGCAGCTGCCCTTCCATGGCAGTGTGCAAGTGGTGGTGGAGGTGCGCGCCGCCGCGTTGTTAGCGTTGGGGATGTAGGAAGGGTCGAAGTTGGTAGATGTAACATGATATAACATGATATAGTTGATAGATGGGGTCATAAATTGTAAATCTGGGAAGGCACTTGAAACGAACCGTGTGACTTTCCGCGTCGTTTTTCCAATCTCCGGACTTTTTGCAATTTGGGAAGGTCAGATCAGTCCGGCCAGCTTCCCCAGCTGAACCGAACTTAAGGCAACGGTGGGACAAAGAACGCTGAAATGCACTCACACATGGGGTATCTTGGCGGAGACATCGATGGAGCCACGGCTATTTGAGATTGCAAAGCCATTTTGTCCGGCCTGGTAATGACTGTTACAGTTTGCGAACTGGAAAGATCCACCATGCATTTTTCATGGTAGTAGTCATCCACTATTTCGACTGGGCCATTTTCACCATTGGATCATTGAAACGCTGGTGGAATATATCCATAACCATAATATCATGTAATTAGTAATTATATACCATCTGGTTATGACTAACATAGCCATGGACAATCACCATGCTATTAAGAACGGTAAACAATCTATTTCTATGGGCCATCTATACCATGGCTATGTTAAATAACCAGAGGGTATTATATATTGGATCTATTCTTGGGGGTCCGCGACATTGGGTGCATTTCAGATGCGGAAGGGTTTTTATTCGGTTGGTTGGTGACGTCAGAGTTTCTGTTGAGAAAATCAACCTTGGTATGGCTCGAAGCCATCAGTAGGTCTTCTTTTTTGCCGTAGGTTGCCTTTTTCTGCTATCTTTGTTGGTTTGTAAAGCCCATTAACTTTACATAGTATTTCCCATAAACCCAAACGTCGACCAAGATATAAACCAGCTTAGCTCTATGGGGGGAACAAACCTGGAATTGATGGAGGTTGGTGCTGAGGTGTTGCTTTTTGCCACCTCAACTGATTGAGAAAAGCGGAACACAGCCACAAGGAGGGTAAATCGGAGATTTTACTCCTTTTTCGGTAAATATAGGCATTGTTAAAGCCAAAATTTCCAATTTGTTCACCTGGTCGCATTGTTATTTTACCAACCCCTCCGATATAGCGTGGGACCATCATCGAGCCTAAACTGGGGGGATTTGCCACGCCACCTTGGAGTCCCGGGTGACCACCAGGACCTTTAGAATGGCCTATGACCATATGACCATATGGCTATGAATCAATACCTATTAATACCACTTTTAGTGGGATGAACATCCATAAATCCCAGCTATTTTGATGTGAACAGAAGGGGTACTATTGGTTTTGACCATATGACCATATGTGGAGATTTCTTTATATTGGGATCCTCCAAGACCTTTTTTTATTTGACCATGGATGATTTGGGGATCAACGATATTTCCAATTTAAGACCAGCCCATATGAATAAATGAATCATGGTCAACAACCCATTAGCCTCTGGTAATTTGACATTAGCTATTGAAAAATCAACAGAACACAGATCGCCATAAGTGATCATTACCCTCTGGTAAACGTTTACATAACTATGGAAAATCACCATGCTATTAATGGGAAAACTCACTATTTCGACTGGGCCATTTTCAATAGCAAACTGTCACAAATTACCAGAGGGTAATGTTATGATTATGGGCCCACAATTGATCATTAGCTGTTTACCATTGAAATCATGAGTTATTATCTGGAAAATCACCACTTTCATAGGTAAATAACTATATTACATAGTCTTTATGATCAATTAATTATGGGCAAACATAGGTATATAACTATATTATATAGTCTATACCTATCCCATAATTTCATAGGTTATATAGTCTATATAATGATGATGATTATCACCATGATCCACTTACATCCTAACATTTTTTTCGGTCTCACAGGTGCTGGCGGCCACATGAAGCAATGTGGCTTGACCAGGCCAAACTCGGTTGGAGTGTTTTTTGCGGTTGGAGTGATATGATGACTGAACCAAAAACAACAGGATTTTATAACGTTTATTGGGATATCATTGGGTTTTATTGGGATATCATTGGGTTTTATTGGGATATCATTGGGTTTGATTGGGATATCATTGGGTTTTATTGGGATATCATTGGGTTTGATTGGGATATCATTGGGTTTGATTGGGATATCATTGGGTTTTATTGGGATATCATTGGGTTTGATTGGGATATTATTGGGTTTTATTCGGATATCATTGGGATTGATTGGGATATCATTGGGTTTTATTGGGATTTCATTGGGTTTTATTGGAATATCATTGGGTTTTATTGGGATATCATTGGGTTTGATTGGGATATTATTGGGTTTTATTGGGATATCATTGGGTTTTATTCGGATATCATTGGGTTTGATTGGGATATCATTGGGTCTGATTGGGATATCATTGGGTTTTATTGGGATATCATTGGGTTTGATTGGGATATCAGTGGGTTTGATTGGGATATCATTGAGTTTTATTGGGATATCATTGAGTTTTATTGGGATATCATTGGGCTTGATTGGGATATCATTGGGTTTGATTGGGATATCATTGGGTTTGATTGGGATATCATTGGGTTTGATTGGGATATCATTGGGTTTGATTGGGATATCATTGGGTTGTTTGGGGTATCATTGGGTTTGATTGGGATATCATTGGGTTTGATTGGGATATCATTGGGTTTTATTGGGTTTGATTGGGGTATCATTGGGTTTGATTGGGATATCATTGGGTTTTATTGGGATATCCTTGGGTTTTATTGGGATATCATTGGGTTTGATTGGGATATCATTGGGTTTGATTGGGATATCATTGGGTTTTATTGGGATTTCATTGGGTTTTATTGGGATATCATTGGGTTTGATTGGGATATCATTGGGTTTTATTGGGATATTATTGGGTTTGATTGGGATATCATTGGGTTTTATTGGGATATCATTGGGTTTGATTTGGATATCATTGGGTTTGATTAGGATATCATTGGGTTTGATTGGGATATCATTTGGTCTTATTGGGATATCATTGGGTTTTATTGGGATTTCATTGGGTTTGATTGGGATATCATTGGGTTTGATTGGGATATCATTGGGTTTGATTGGGATATCATTGGGTTTGATTGGGATATCATTGGGTTTGATTGGGATATCATTGGGTTTTATTGGGTTTGATTGGGGTATCATTGGGTTTGATTGGGATATCATTGGGTTTTATTGGGATATCCTTGGGTTTGATTGGGATATCATTGGGTTTGATTGGGATATCATTGGGTTTGATTGGGATATCATTGGGTTTGATTGGGATATCATTGGGTTTGATTGGGATATCATTGGGTTTGATTGGGATATCATTGGGTTTTATTGGGATATTATTGGGTTTGATTGGGATATCATTGGGTTTGATTGGGATATCATTGGGTTTGATTGGGATATCATTGGGTTTGATTGGGATATCATTGGGTTTGATTGGGATATCATTGGGTTTTATTGGGGTATCATTGGGTTTTATTGGGATATTATTGGGTTTGATTGGGATATCATTGGGTTTGATTGGGATATCATTGGGTTTGATTGGGATATCATTGGGTTGTTTGGGGTATCATTGGGTTTGATTGGGATATCATTGGGTTTGATTGGGATATCATTGGGTTTGATTTGGATATCATTGGGTTTGATTGGGATATCATTGGGTTTGATTGGGATATCATTGGGTTTTATTGGGGTATCATTGGGTCTTATTGGGATATTATTGGGTTTGATTGGGATATCATTGGGTTGTTTGGGGTATCATTGGGTTTGATTGGGATATCATTGGGTTTGATTGGGATATCATTGGGTTTGATTGGGATATCATTGGGTTTGATTGGGGTATCATTGGGTCTTATTGGGATATCATTGAGTTTGATTGGGATATCATTGGGTCTTATTGGGATATCATTGGGTTTGATTGGGATATCATTGGGTTTGATTGGGATATCATTGGGTTTTATTGGGATTTCATTGGGTTTTATTGGGGTATCATTGGGTTTGATTGGGATATCATTGGGTTTGATTGGGATATCATTGGGTTTGATTGGGATATCATTGGGTTTGATTGGGATATCTTTGGGTTTGATTGGGATATCATTGGGTTTGATTGGGATATTATTGGGTTTTATTGGGATTTCATTGGGTTTATTGGGATATTATTGGGTCTTATTGAGATTATCTTTTGGATGTGAGATGTAATGGGAATACCTGTATGTATATATATATACACATATGTATATATATATATATAATGGGATAATTTGATCTTGCTGGTAATCTAAGAGTTTGCGAACTGGCAGGAAAGTAAAAACACCAGGGGAACAGGAAACACCTTCCAGCCATTTCCGCTCATCATTTTCCATCATTTTTTCCATCATTTTGTTCATCATTTTTTCCATATGTTTCATCATTTCCATTAATTTCAATTCCAATATGTTCATCATTTTCATCACATTTTTCATCATATAGAATGGGCTAGCGCCCAGGTGCCGCCGACCCCCCTAATTGGAGGGGGGGTACTGCAGAGAGAGAGAGGGAGACGGACAGCAAGACAGACATATGGCCGTTTGCTTCTCAAGCAGCGAGAAGTTGCACCCTGCGGCCAAGTTGCACCCTGCGGCCTGCGTTTGAGGCCTGGCAAACGGCAGCCTTGAACGCCTATAAGAGGCCCTTATAGCCAGTGCTGCGGCCGGGGGGTGCCCTTGAGCCATTGCTGTGGCCTTGTGGTGGCTGTTGCCTGTGGGCGTGGCGCGTGTTGAGCTTGTTGGGGTACCTTTTGCCTGCGGAGTTGGGCGGACTTGTGGAGGATTTGGACTATAAGCAGCCATTGCTGCGACCGTGGGGTGCCCTTGAGCCATTGCTGTGGCCTTGAACGCCTATAAGAGGCCCTTATAGCCAGTGCTGCGGCCGGGGGGTGCCCTTCAGCCATTGCTGTGGCCTTGTGGTGGCTTTTGCGTGCGGGAGTGGCGCGTGTTGTGATTGTTGGGGTACCTTTTCCCTGCGGAGCTGGGCGGACTTTTGGAGGGTTTGGAGGGTTTGAGGCCTGGCAAACGGCAGACTTGAACGCCTATAAGAAGCCATTGCTGCGGCCAGGGCGTGCCCTTGAGCCATTGCTGTGGCCTTGTGGTGGCTGTTGCCTGCGGGCGTGGTGCGTGTTGAGCTTGTTGGGGTACCTGTTGCCTGCGGAGTTGGGCGGACTTGTGGAGGATTTGGAGGGTTTGGAGCGTTTGAGGCCTGGCAAACGGCAGCCTTAAACGCCTATAAGCAGCCATTGCTGCGGCCGTGGGGTGCCCTTGCGCCATTGCTGTGGCCTTGTGGTGGCTTGTGCGTGCGGGAGTGGCGCGTGTTGGGCTTGTTGGGGTACCTTGTCCCTGCGGAGCTGGGCGGACTTTTGGAGGGTTTGGAGCGTTTGAGGCCTGGCAAACGGCAGCCTTGAACGCCTATAAGAAGCCATTGCTGCGGCCGGGGGGTGCCCTTCAGCCATTGCTGTGGCCTTGTGGTGGCTTGTGCGTGCCGGAGTGGCGCGTGTTGGGTTTGTTGGGGTACCTTGTCCCTGCGGAGCTGGGCGGACTTTTGGAGGGTTTGGAGCGTTTGAGGCCTGGCAAACGGCAGCCTTGAACGCCTATAAGAGGCCCTTATAGCCAGTGCTGCGGCCGGGGGGTGCCCTTCATTGCTGTGGCCTTGTGGTGGCTTTTGCGTGGGGGAGTGGCGCGTGTTGGGATTGTTGGGTACTAAGTATATAGGATACTTACTAAGTACATAGGCTACTTACTAAGTATATATCCCACTTACTCTAAGTATACATAGGAGACTTAGTTTCCACTTAGCTAAGTGTACTTATCCTACTTACCTAAGTATACTTAGGCTACTTAAACTAAGTGGACTAAGTATACTTAGATCACATATACATAAGTACGCTAAGTGGGGTAAGTAGGTTACTTAAGTGACCTAAGTTGACATTAGTTTGACGTTTTTCTGAAACAGTGTCCAAAATTTTGGCAAGCTCAAATATTCCACGGAAAGCTTCACACATGACAAAGTTTAAGAATTAAAATAATTTGTGAACAAAAAGGACCAAACAAGTGTCACAGAATCATTGCATGCTTTTTTGTTCACACGATCGAGCAGTTTGAAAAAATGCTCAAAAACACGTGTTTGTTGAACAAGTAAAACATATGTGTTGGCAACGCATTGCATGAGACATGCATGGCAGCACATGTTTGTGAGAAACTCAAATGACATGTTTGCAAGGAAAGAAACGTGCATCATACGCATCATGGCTTGTGAATTGTTTGGTATATAGATCAAAGTATAATGAAATGAAAACAGATAGAAAAGGATCAATATTGACACACTCATGCATGTTTTCCAAACAAACCTGCGAGCACAGTGCCCGCTATAGGCTATAGGCCAGCGAGCCAAGCCCAACTGTGGCCTTTTCAACCCTTAAAATTTCGGGGTTTATAATCATGCCATAAGTGAATAAAGACATAAAACGATGCAATATACATGCCATCAATGGGTTGATCAACACTACATGTTTTGCTCATGTATTAACCAATCAACATATCCACATGTCATATATCCACGTGCATGGATGTAAACCAAACATGTCTCATTATAACAAATGCAACATGTACATGTAACACATGTGAATATCCATCCATACAAACTCAACAGCAACAACAGCAACAACAAGACCGCGATCCCGAGAGAAAAGTTGCAACAACGTCGATGGACACGATGAAGCACCTGACAGGAGGGACAATGGGCAACAAAGGGGACATGTGGGTATATCTGCAGCTCAGAAACCTACAAACGTTATAATCTCCTAAATAAATTGGACCTGGGTGAAGGTTGTGACATTATCAAGGACCCTTACTGAATATGACCATAGCATGGGGCATGCGGACATGGAACATGGGAAATGGAACATGGGGCATGGGACATGGGGCATGGGCACAAGGTAGCACTCCCTGCAGCATCACCTGTTTTTTTCCTCATCTTCTCGGTTGTCCAAATCTTCTTAAAGAAGATTCAGAAAGGCCACCCTCCATGTTGAGGATGCAAAGTGATGGCAATCCAAATTCACTGCCATCATTCCAATGCCAAAGTGGCAAAATTTGAAGCTGCCAAGAGCTTCCCTCACATGGGCTCCAATAAGGTCCATGCGGGAGAACGATCTGCATGTCCATCAGCTGCAGCAGGGGCATCGGTCAAGGCGAGCATGCCGTCCTCCAAGGCCAGGACTGCACCATCAACTGCACCATCATCAGGCGATGCCTCCTTGATCTCATTGATCTCCATGACCATGCACTGATGGAAGACCTTCGCCCCAGCATGCACCACGGTGAACAGGCGGATCACTCCATCCGTCACGTTCTTGAACATGCCCTTGGTGTATGGCGGTGGCAGTGCAGTATGCAAACCATGAACCAAGGATGAACATGAACACACGATGAGCAGAAGCCATGAACAAAGTATGAACAACATATGGCAAAAAAAGAAACGAGACCTGCAAACTATGAACATGCTATGAACAACCTGTGACAAACACTGTGAAACAAAACAATGCACAATCAATGAATAACGTGTGAACAAAAACCATGAAAGAAACTGCATAAAACCTATGAACAGTCGATGAACGACAACTATCAACAAACATCATCATCGTCGTCGTCATCGGCATCAACATCTTCTTCATCATCATGACCGCCATCACCATTCATCAGTATGGTCGTCATCATCATCATCATCATCATCATCGTCATTGCGATCATCATCTTCCTCATCATCATTATCAAGCAAAGTGATATCATGTCAAGCAATGACATGAACCTTTCACTATACCTACATGGACGACATGCAGTCATGTGCAGCCAAGACTCAGCACCCTCGTGGACAAAATCCAAATCCCAGAGCCGGCATCCAGGTTCACAAGCGAAATCCCTCAGCTCGAGGACCATCTGCTCCCTGCGCTTCGAGATGGACCATGTGCCCTGCATACCAAAGACCCGGTTCTTCTTCCTCAGCATTGTAAAAAACAAAGTTGGAACATGCATGGCTTCAAAAACGGCACGTCCAAACTACTTAACAAACATGGCACACAAGTTCAAGCTGATTGGCAAACGTGGCACACCCCTCCAAACTCCAATCCAAGATTCTTGGTAGTCAGGCGCAAGAAGCCGATGTCTCTGGACTTGTTGGCCCCTTCGGTTCCTCGGAACAGGATCCACTCGCTTCGTCGGTTCGATCCGCAGTGCCTGTATTTGCAGATCGTTTTGTCAGCAAGAGGACCCATGCCCCCCTCGACGAATGGAGCCATCCATGCCACATCAGCCAGGGACACCATGGGCTGAGTCGCCATGAGCACAACGGTGGATGGGGTCGAAACCTTCGCAGCTTGGAGCCAATGTGTCTGCCGTGAAGTTGCAGTGGTTGAGACAGCTTGCAAAGACAACATGAGTGCTGCACATGGGCCATGCTGTATGCTTCCCTGCGTGGATGCATGGATGCATGCATGAGTATATATATATATTTGGGTAATAATATGCCTTCTTCCGTGCATGGATGCAGCATGACTTGACCGCCCATTCCCACATGTCCCCGCTGCATGAAACTCATGTATATATATATATATATGTATTCAAGTAGAAACCAAAACAAAACACCTATACAGAGATATGTTGAGTATATATATATATACATACTTGACTTTATATATATATATTTAAGATCATGTTGATTGACTCTATCAAGTTTCACAACATACAACATTTTTTGCTTGTGTATAGGTTTCATACATGTTGAGAACAAAAGCCAATAGTTGCAAGTGGACAGGAATCAAAATAGATTTTGAAAAAGCATAAATGCAGGATACCGCTTCGATCTGCACGAAATTGTTTTGTGAAGTGACATCTTTTTATTTGAACAACCCATTGCTCCCAGTGGCACCTTGTTAGAGTGGATGAAGTTGAAGTTGCACCGGCATCTGGCATCCCATACCTGCACGTATAACGGGAAGCATTGCACAACACATGCATCATGACAAGAATGTGGGGACATCCATGCGGGTACTGCCCGCTGGGTGCACCATGCGGGTTTACTCGCTGGTGGGTTCATGCCATGCAATCATACAAAACAACGGCATGCATGATTTTCCAGATGCCTGCATGATCACGGCTGCATCCTGTACAAAAACTGTTCAAAGGCGTGGCCAATCCATACTAAGGTCATGTCATCAAAGTTGGCGCTGTTGCCTCATCCACCTCTTCTTCCACCTTTACCCCCAGTGCGACAGCATCATCAGCAGGGATCGTGGGGTCGCCCCATGCTGACCCCAAGGGCAACGTCGTCGTGCCACCCCTGCGCTGATAAACGGCCTTCAGCCGCTTGTGCTCTCGCTCATCTTCTGTCTCGACAGCTTCGGGCGGATCTCTCTTTGAGACTGGAGGTGGTGGATCAAGCAAATCTTTCAACTCCTGCAGGTTCTTTTGCATTTTGATCAACAGGGCGTGGCTAGCTGCAAGCTGGGCAGCAATTTCGATGCTGGTCGCCTGCAACTCTATCAGCATGTCACGCGCAGACATGGCAACGAAACACAAACCCTACTTTGAGCAAGTGGATGCTGAGATACCGAGAGCTATAGGTCAGCGCATATGTTCGGATCAAGTCAAGCCATGGGTCATGATTGCTTGCATGGGAACGACTGCATGTGGATCCAACATTATACAGCCTCTTGTATGTTTTCAACACCTTTCGTGAAATAGTAGCATTCGGTGAACCAACACAATTTCTTGTAGAACTTGCTCAAGTACTTATATAGACCAGCACTGCTGAAGAGTTGATTGGTGTTTTGGATTAATGGCAAGAATGCATCTCAACATGCACACAAACACATAGTCATGCTATAACAATAGGTGCAGATATATATATAGGTACTATGTGAATATCTGAAAAATATCTATATGGATCCTGGATGAAGTTCACACTGCACCAAAATGAAGGCTGACAACGGTCTCTTTTTATCTATCCAGGAGTGCCAGCACCAAGAATGGACCCTGCGGATGATATCCAAATCGCACATGCTGATTTGGCTATAGCATTGTGGCATGACATCAGAAATTATGTGGCTTCAATCAATCCAAGTTTCCAAAAACAAAACATGGTTTTGTCCAACTTCCTGACATGAAAAACAATGGCGTTCTGATACATATATAATGACTTCTCATGAAGTCAGCTTGAAGAGCAGTTGCGTGTGATTAAATCTACGCTGTGTAGAAACTCTGCGGAGCAACAAGGATGCTTTCAGCATCAAGGCGTTTGTATACAACTGCACCTTGCAGGCAACTGGTGCTCACAAATAGTTCATTGTCATGAGGATTCATCTTAAATGTGTTCTTACCCGTTTTTTCAAAGCATTTCACCAAAGTGACACGAGTCTCACCATATCGAATGTGGAACAGCACTTGTGCTATGCACCTAGGCTCTGTAACAGCAACCATGTCATCCATGTGGCAGCGGTTGCTGGTCGCTGCAACAAGCAATGCATGAGTCAAGAAAGGAAGGCCAAGGTGATTCTTCCAGGCTTCTACCAGGTTAGGCTTTGCTGGTTTCCATGCGGAGTCATCTTCGTCTGTTTGCAGGTCGAAAATGTGAGTTGTGACGACTTCTCGGAGAACACTCCGGTCCATGGACTCATGCCCGCTGTGCTGCATATTTGCGAACCTGGGCAACCAAAGGAATACGAACCATGGGACAAAATCAAAGACCGTCTTGGCAATGATTTTATACTCCTCTAGCACCATGAACCAATGAGTGTGAAACATAGTAAAACTTGCACCCAGCTCTGAACAACCAAAGCAAATGTCAAGAGACCTCTTTGTAATCTTATGCCGGCGCTCATGCACAAAACAACTGATCAACATGCCATGGAGTTCCATCAGTGATGGAAGGTGCACTGAAAAATGATGCTTCGGCACATAGGAGTCGGTGCCATAAATAGCCTGAAAGTGAAGGTCACACGTGCAAGTGGGCAAATGCAAGTGGGCAAATGACATTTTGTTATATAGATATACCAACATTCCCCATGCATGGAACTAACAAGTAACAGCACCATCAGTGGACCAAGAAAATATCACATGCAACCATGAGTTGACAACAACAACATCAATATATATATATATACGTGTCACATGCGTCCTATAGATGGCAATGCGTTCAAGGAACTTTGAATGCAATGAGATGAGCTTCGATCTTACTCTGGAATGCGGCAACGGCAATCGACCCCGTGGCAGCATGCTTGAGGCTGTCCAAGACTTCGCACAAGCAGTAGAAGGAGTTGATACCGAGTCGCATGTCATGGCCAATGTTTTCCATATTCATGTTTTGGAAAAATGAACGAATCACCGGATAGATGCCCAACGCCTCACTGGATGCGCATTTGAACTCAGAGTCACTGTCGCGTTTCTTCCGAAATACATCCTTGGCCGAACAACCCTGACCACCATGAAGGTGCGGCCAAACAAAGTGACTGCACCAATCATGCAAAGCAGATTGCCTGATCCCATGTTTGGACATCAAATCCAAGAGCGCAGAAATTTCTTTGTGGAAAATGCCAGCCACCAAGTACACATGCATCCAATCGTAGCTCACATGAGAGATCGGCTTGAAATGGGCCCTCATATCTTGATCAAGCAACACCCCGTTCGGCACATGATTCCACCCCAAGCGCACCTCAAGTTCGGAAAAGGCCTTCTTTGTGCCATGTCCCGCTTGTGTAGCCAAGTGGTCTACAATTTGCCAGACTGACCGATCAGAGTGGAGCACAAGCTTGCTGACGTCATGCTCCGTGTGCAAAATCAAGCGTCCAATGGGAGTGGGAGCGTACCGTGCCTGGATCGTGGTCTGGCACCGGAAGCAGCACATCTTGCCACTTGCACCCTTGCACTCCAAGCAGAGTTTAATCGCTTGTTCATCGGCGATGAGGATACCAATTTTAAAGCAACAAACCTTGATACAATCGTTAAATTGGAGAGTGATTCCAGTCTCTAAGCACTGGAATATCTGGAGGCAACGAAGGAACAAGTGCGAGAGGCCACCTTTGAGCCCGTTAACGATGTCGCTTCGAATGCACATGAGAACCATCCAAGAGTGTTCTTGAGTCAGTTCATACCCCCCAAATTGCTTTACAGAATAATAAACGGCCCACAGCTTCCTCTTATTGTGAATCTTAAGTTGGTTACCCGGACCGACTTCGTCAAAGTATATAGCAACATGCCATGGGGACAGCGTCGAGTTTGCTGGATTTGTCGCAGCCGCTAGATCCAGCAGTCTTCGAAAGCCAGGACAAGTGCCACTGGCATGGTGCATAAAGGCACCAGGATGGGCGTAGGGGATCTTCTTAAACGTCCCATCCTCGCTCTCAGCCTCCAAGAACTGAATGAGCGGGCCATAAGGAGTCTCGACTTGAGCAGCCTCCTCACGGCGGCGCTTCACAGTCGACTTGCTGCAAGTCTGAGGGAGCTCGCCGCTCTCTCGAACTGCCGTCAGAACTTCGGCCAAAGCACTCTGGCTGATGAACGACCGTCTACCCAGAGACGCGATGTCCAACGCCATGAAGAAAAAAAGCCCTATAAAGGGCACCAGAAAAAAAAAGCCCTATAAAGGGCACCAGAAAAAAAAAACAACCCTATAAAGGGAGGCAGAGAAAACAAAACCCTATATAAGGGCAGCAGAAGGTTCGAATGAATGTACAAGTGCTACGTGCATGCAATTATATTTGCAACAGTTGCAATGTTGTGACAAAGCTTGTTAACTATATAGAAATCTAGCCTTCTCAGGCTCGATCAAAATCCATCCAAGCACCAATGTGAATATCATGACACAATGAAAGCAAACCTTCTATATGGCAGCAATGAGTTCTTGTTTATCACATCTTATAAGTTGCATCAACGCGTTCTTGCTCACACTTGATCCATCAACTGTGCAGTTGGCTTGCAATGTTGCCAATGGGTAAGAGCTGTACAACCATGACCGCTTTCATGCCCATGCATGACCATGACCACGGGCAAGTGTTCTTAGCATGTTGTTTAAGCGTGATCACACGTTAGAATCGTGGGACATGGGGCAACACCTTGCATGACCCCCACATGTATATACGCATGCATGCACGCTTTCCACGGAGCTGCAACAAATATCACTGTCCAGGGAAGCCGTTCTTGACAGCATCACTCAGAATCCTGTACATTGTGCCATCAGGGGACTTATAGTGTTTGTCTTTTTGCCCCGAGTCTCTTTGTCGAATTTCCATCACCCAGCCTTTCTTACAATTCACGATGGTTTTGGGTTTGGCACCCTTTTTGGGAGCACCACTCTTTGAGCCAGCCTTTGCCACCACCTTTTGGGCAGCAGCAGGCTTCTTCTTGATCGGTGCATGTTGCTTCACAGACTCAGAGGAAGCAGCTGGCCTTTTGAGGGCAGTCGTCTTATCATCCTCAGGTGGTGTAAGCAGAACAGCCGGTGTTTCGAGCAGAGCATCCTGTGCTTCAACCTGCTTTGTGACAGCTGGCTCGGCCCCACCCGCTGCAGAAGGAGCAGCATCATCTTTGGCGGCAGCAGCATTGGCCTCAACATCTTTCAAGGCCAAGGTTTGCACAGCTGGCACCGGAGGCCCTGCAGCACTTGGGGCATCTCCCATGGTCAATGCCTTCTGGCGTTTTGCTGGCCCCATGGAACGAAACCCTGGCGCGGAGCCAAGAGCATCTGGGTGTTCTGATTGCATCATGCCGAATGCCCACTGCATGGCCATGCCCATGCGTCTCAAATGCTGTATCTCAGCATCCTCATTCGGGACAAGCTGCAGTGTCTGAGACTTTGGATTGGACGATGAGGGGGCCCTGGCAGCCTTCTTGCTGCCACGAAGGGTCATATCTTTGGATATGACCTCGCGCTCATCCAAAGCGCGTGGACCATCAGCCTCATCATATGCTGCAGCAAACCATGCAAGCTCTTGAGGTCGTGAAGGGAACTCAACCAAGTGGGTTTCAACAATGTCCTTCTTCTTGTGCAGGGATGCCTTCAAGTCTTTGATGAGATCCACTTGATTCTTATCGTTGCCCACATCCATGCCTGCGACCTGGGCTGCTTGCATGATTGGTCTCCAGCTCTGTTCGGTGGGCAAATGCAGGCCTACCCTCTTCATGCGTGTGGTGATGCAATCCACCTTCAATGCCAGGGTGGCATCACTACCCAGGATGTCCACGTCCTTGCCACTGAAGTATTGGGCAAAGCTGGTGGCTACTTGGCCCGGCCGGCGGCTGTTGCCCTTTCTGGCCGTTGGGCTGCTCTCCAGCAGCATTTTGCTGCACCATTCGGCCAGCCGCTGCTTCTGAGCCTCAGTCCATGGGCCCTTGCTCACCAGGGAGGTGAACAATTTGGCGTCCTCGGCTGAGCAGCTCACAGAAGACCGGGCAGAGATCTGGTCCACGTGTGCCTGCATCAGCTTCTCGAGGTTTGGCTTGTCCATGATCGTCTTCTGCGCTTCCACAAAGTCATGAAGGCCCTGGACTTCGCCCAGCAATTTCTGCCACGTTAACGCCATGGCCAGGCTGCCGTCAGATTTGATCACTGCAAAAACACTGCAACTGTTCATGTTGGGCATGTCACCCACTTTCCTCACATCATGCGTCCAACTGTGGCCACATGTGCGCAACTGCAAGCTTTGACGACAAGCAACAACGACAAAACATGTGGAATATATAAACTATGACATACCATCATGTATACCCTCCCAACTTGTTATAAGCATGTCTACAGCTGCCAGAATCCATTTGCGTTTGGCAAGGCGACAACACATGTGTAATGGTTGACTCATCCACATGTTCCCTCCCATGCTTCCAATGTTATGCCTTTTGTCAGTGCGCTCGGATGCCCATGCATGCTTGCTGCACA
Source organism: Cladocopium goreaui (assembly GCA_947184155.2). Classification (NCBI taxonomy): domain Eukaryota; class Dinophyceae; order Suessiales; family Symbiodiniaceae; genus Cladocopium; species Cladocopium goreaui. The sequence goes on along the minus strand of CAMXCT020006634.1, from coordinate 110,264 downwards.
GGTGTGAGGGCGTCTATACCCCTCGCAATGTAGATACCCATGTGCACGTCTCATCCCATGAGCAGCTCAGTCTGCACCTGGAGCTTCTGGTGCTGCAGGCTCGGATTCCATGGGACGTGCCGGTCCATGTTCCGCTTTTCGTGGAGTGCTGGCACTGCGGCGAAGCTTCTTCTTGCGTTTCCGCTTGGGAGAACATGGCACAGCATCTGGTGACTGCCTGATGGCAGCCACACAGTACTTGACGCACTCCTCTGTGAGCTCCAGAAAGAGCGGACCACGAATCTGCCACAAAGCCATGATGACCGTGGCTGGATAGTCCTCCAGGGCTGGACAATGAAGCTCCACTACCTCTTTACGGACAAGCCACTTGTCATCATCCCTGGCGTCTCGAAACCGAAAGTTGGCAGGCACTTCGTCCCCATTCTCCGTCATGGCAGCCCGCAACACATCATGAATGGCTGAGTTGCAGGCTTGTTTCCTCAAGGCATGCATGTCTGCCCACCATTGCAACTTGCTCAGTGTTCTGATCTCACCCTTGTTCTTGTGTCGGTTGACACCCTTTCCAAGGGTAATTTTGGTGAGCTCCCGATCATGCTTGTCAATCTTGAAGAAGACACGATTGTCAGCAGTTTGGATGTCTGGGTACCAGGCATTGTTGCCAACGGTCACTCGGTGGACTTGAGCTATAGCCACCCTGGCATCCTCTTCAGCATCATGATCACTTCCATGGGACTCCGAGGCACCACGATCCGCATCCATGCCGAGGTCAGAGATGAACAAACCAATGCAATACTATTTTATAGACCCAAAGTGAACTCATGCATGTTGCATGCTTCACAAATGTTCTTGCATATGCTTAAAAAAATAATTTGCAAAGTCATGTTGATGAACGCGATTCTGGCCTATGTTTGATGGAAATGCAAGCGGAGAAGCACACAGATATCATGTCAGTGAGCGAGCCAGCCCGCACCACTGGCCACGCGAGCCATGGCCACGCGTGGCGTACTTGTGAACGAGATCAGAACTACAAAGGTGAAAGTTGGACAGCATCATGTATGTACTCTTGTGCCACGATGGAAAACACTATCCAAACTTGGTTGAAACTGTTGCCATGAAGATTCCAAGTCATTGGATTTCAGCCCAAAGATCCAAGTCTGATCCGAACCTTCGAAGAAGTCGATGAAGTAGAAATGTCCTGCCAGCGGAGCAAGTGAGCAATCATGATAATATATTATGTTTATGCCAATTTGTGGAAACACAAAATGTCATAGTGACATTTTGTGGAAACACAAAATGTCACTATGACATTTTGTGTTTCCACAAAATGGCAATGATCAATCCCTTGCCATTTTGTGTTTACACAAAAAGGCCATGTGCCATTTTGTGTTTCCACAAAAAAGCCATGTGCCATTTTGTGTTTCCACAATTTGTCCAAAATCCCGATCAATAAGGAGGGGGGAACGCTGCCCAATTTTTTTTTTTGACTTTTCAATTTCAAAGGTGATTTTTTGGTCAAAACATGGTTTTACAATAATTGCAAACCATGAAAACTCAGCAACAGTGAGCATTTTTTTGATCTTGTGAAGTCAGTTTTTTTGTGCACATGATTTCAAAACTTGGGGTACCTCCCATACTTAGAGTATTTTGTGATAACATTTCACATGCATAGACCCGCCAAGACCATCAGCCCAGGAACCATTCTTTGTTTTCTCACGCTGCAGCGGAGGCATTTGTGTATGCACGAAACCACCGGCTCTGCACTGCATGGCTTTGCTGTGGACTGCTTGAATCTAAAAAAAAGTACACATGCCAGATGACTTGGTATTGAACCATTTGTTTGCTATTCAGTGATTTTCTTGTTTTTGTTTTGTTTCTCATAAACACAGCCTCACACTTAGTACCACAGCCAGCACATGAATATGGTGCTGTTGGTGCGCAACACACATACTGAGTGTCAACAATTCTACTTTCTTGAGAGCCAATATGTATGTATATTTATATATGCAATGCTGTATATATATACATATGCAATGATATATATATATATGTGCAATGATATATATATATATATATTTGCAATGAGTCAAAGAATGTGCGCACCACAAAAACGTGTGGGAAAATGCGGCACCCTATAGTGCCAAGAGGGGCAGTGACTTGTGCAGGTGCCATCCGCTTGTCATATCAAGTGGTTGTGTTGATATTAACCGTTTTTATCAATCAATCTATCCAGCAGCTGGGCCGTATCACAACATGTAGTCTTTGGCACCTGCCTTGAATCACTGTTTGGGTCCTGGCCGCACACTACACAAAACCCTACAGGGAGCTATCAAATCACACAGACACACATGGCCGGTCGACCGTCCGTAGATTTCATACAGGTGAATTGCCACCACATGGCACACGTGCCAAAGAGGGACGTGCTGTTGACGCCACCGCACGCGGAAAGCCAAACCTGTATACATACAGTATATCAGCACACACAGTATTATAACACCTTATTAAATTATATAGCCATATAGGATGAGTGGATTGGGTAAAGTAAGTATAAATTGCATCAGAATCTTGGTTTGGTCACTTGTCAAACTAAACCAAACGAATTGCTCCTGCTTCGGACCGCGGCTGCACTGTACACGGATAGAACCATTCATGTTGTCAACAACACTTGCAAATATCAACACAAAACTAAACACAATGTAGTGAACATAGAACATGCGTTCCACGATTGCACATTTAATCCATGTGCTGACAACTGCAATGGTTCGATACAAACACCCAGCCAAATGGGAAGCTGGACGCAGCTGATTGTGCAATGCACTTTGAGATGATTTGTGGGATCATATATGCCATGGTGTGAGAAACAGCCACATATATAAGTCTGCCTTGAAACAATCATATGTTTGGAGGTGTGGGGGTTGAATTTAACATGAGGTCTGCATGGGGGTCAATCAAATTCAAAGCGTGTAGCTTCTGGACATGATTGAAGCCTAGTCCCTGAAGTGTTGCACAATCAAGTAAACATAGGACTTCTTATTGACATGGACCGGTGTCCGTGCCATGCGCCCTGCTGTGCAGGTGAAACAGCTGCATGCATGTGAAACATGCCCATGCCATTGCCCGAGGCTGTCCAATACGTCGCACAAGCAGTAGAAGGAGTTGATCATGTTATGTGAAAAATGAACAAATCACATGATAGATGATAAGGATTGACATGCCCTTTGAGACTAAATCCAAGGATTGACCTGTGATACCATGACAAAGAAAACAAAACACTCTCACATGCTTCATCAAAACAATAACAAAACCGTACAATGCCGATGTATGTAGCGTATCATAATGGACCATGATCCAACATGTCATGACGCATGCAAGGGTGTCCAGGAGACGATACAACTTACCAGACCTGCTGGCCACAATCTTGATGATGTTCTGCTTGCTGGAGTTCAGTGACGCCAGGCCAGCCATTGTGCAACTTGGATTGACCAGTATATCCCTATATAGGTGCATGGCTATGGAAACAATTTGATTTGATTTGTTGGAAGTAGCACTTCTATCTCAGTGACAAATGTTATGATCAATTGCTCCTACTTGGCAGCCATTGCACCACAGGTCACTATTCAATCCAAACCCTTCTCCACTACCCTGGCCAGTGTGCCGCAGATCTGGATCATTTGACCCATCTGCTCAGCCTGCTCCTTGTTCTTCTTCGCCTTCTGGTACTTGTAGCCGCCACGACGACGGTTGGTGTGATCGCGGACCCGGGGCCTGAGCGCAGTTCACACGACATGCCATGACATGTTGTCATAACATGACATGATGTGACATGACGTGACGTAACATGACGTGACATGACATGACGACATGCTAGCTGTTAACATGACAACATCATGTCATGACAGTGAAACAATATTGACAACATTCCTCATTGTCTGACCTGTTGACATGTGTCTATCACATCGTTGGTAACACAGTGCATAATAACATGCTTGACATCAGTGCCATGACATGTCCAAGTATATAAGAGCCAAGTTGCTGCTTCCATTTCACCATGGCCGTGTTCGTCGTGCTTTGGTCAGGGGCTTCGCCCAGCTCATACTCATCATCCTCGTCATATGGCACCACCGCCTCGCATGGCCTGCTGCTGCTGCTGCTTTTGTTGCTGTGTGCAGCTCTAGGCGGTGGCGGCGGTGGCGGCTGCGGCACGACCGCCATGGTCTTGGTGCACCGGGTCCACTGGTGCACCGTCACACCAGGCGGTCCCGGTGGGGGTGGTGGCACCGCAGCCGGGGGCTCTGCCGGCTTCGGCGGTGGTCCAGCAGGTTCTGGTGGCCGCATGCGCCCCCCCATTTGGGGCATCTGCTTTGGGCATGGGGGTGGCTTCATCACACCGTACTTCTGGAAGTACTGCTCTGCAGTGCCACCCCCATGCCCCTCCTCCTCCTCCGATTCCTCCACCTCCACATCTTCCACATCCTGTGGCGGTGAGAGCCCCAGCTCCTTCATTTCCTGATCAGTCATCGGCCGACCAGTCTGTGACATTGTCTCCTCCTCCTCCTCAGAGAAGTGCGGGACGTCCTCTCCCTCGGCAGCATCTCCTGCATGCATCCAAGGTCCAAGAGTGTTGTGCGACTGACCGGAGGGGTGCATGCATGGTTGACACAAAATTCGTGGTATATAGATTGATCACAAACAGAAAACAAACATGCTTGCGCTTATGATTAATTGGTATAATATAGATTGATCGTTGTAGAAAACAACATGTTTTATGGGGTCAACTATATAGGGCCAAGAGTTTTGTAAAACAGTGTGTTTAACTCGCAACAAAAAGGATTTGGACAGCTCAACATGTCCTGGGGAGTTGGCTTCCTTCATGGGCTTCTCTTCCTTCTTCGTCTTCTTCGCATGCACGAATCTCCTCCTCAGGTTCCATCGGCCGCGGTCAGAGCCTCGCCCACGTGGTGGAACAACTCGGCCACGTGGCATGACACGGCCACGGCCATTGCCCCTCCCAGTACCGTGGATTCCCATGGCAATTTAGAGGCAATCTACAGATGGATGTTAATGTCAATCAAAAACACATATATATATATATGCCATGTTCGTTCTTGAGGCATTTCTATTCTGAAGTGTGTCGAACTTGGGCAAGATTATAGTAGAAGTGGTGGGCATTGTCATGTTGGGCATTATATTGAATCATTGGCGACATGATGGTTGTGCATGTGTGCATGCAATCATGCATCCATTAACATGTGCCTGTGCGTGGGTGTGTGCATCGACTGAATGCCGTGCATTTGCACCGTGAATGGCGCATCCGTCTGCAGCAAGAAGGGCCGAAGCGAGTATATAAAGTCATCATTTGATACCTTCCCCAACAGTATCAATGTACCGCACTTATCACCATATACATCATTCTCATCAAAAATATCGTCAACATCATTATCATCGTCAACATCACAACCATCATCAGTATTATCATCCCCATCTCCAAAAAAACGCTGACATTCAGATTGAGGCCATTGGACATGATTAAACCCAAAATATTTGACCATGCCCCAGCTGAACCGCCCTGGCAGCAAATCACAGTCCTTCCCACAGCGCTGACGGAGTGGAAGCGTCGAAGATTGTACCTGGCGTCGAAAACTGCATGTTTTCACAAGGAGACATGTCAACACATGCGGTGTTTCATGCCAAACCAAGTAAAGTGCTTTGCAGTATTCATAACCAAACCCATGCGTCAAGATGCGTCATGAGGATGTCTTCATGGCAATGTTCATATGCATGTTTAATGGTCCATGCACGGTTTCGACATGAGCCCACCATGAAACCATGTCACAGCCTGCAAGGGGGCTGCAGCATCACCTTTCCAACAGTGGATCTGGACGTGGGACAAGCATTTTTTGTGAACCGACATACGTGTTCCCAGTTTATGCATACACAATGCCCATGCTATACTAATGCCGAATTTTTTGTCCTGGCAGAAAACGACCATGACAAACCCACAACTGTTTTCCATCTGCAAATCGTTCTGGTCAAAACCGTTTGTCCAAAGCTGCCTCCAGTGAGTTTGCTCCACGTCTATAAACCGGCAGGATTGCTTCAACTGCCCCGACATGACGACCAAATTTTGAAAAACGCTACCTGCCTAGACTGGCAGGATTGTTCAACTGCCACTGCATGACATCCATGATCAAAATTGGAAAAACGATCATACCTCAAAACATTCTGCAGTGGGCTTCACATACCATCTTGGTCATCCTCTGACTCACTCACTTGCAAATCTTCATTGGGGTTCCACAGGTTCACCCATGTCATGGTTCCATCATCAAGTGGACGGGTGAAGCGGTTCAAATCCAGGAACATGAGCGTGCATCCAAAGGGCATCTTTTCAAAAATGCGGCGACACTTCATGACAACCTTGGATTTCTGCTTCTTGGAGACGACCGGTGCAGGCCGAGGGTCGAAGACCAAATCCTTCAAGAAACTATGAGGATTGACATGCAATACAATGACAAAGAAAAGGATTGACATGCGATACAATGATAAGGATTGACATGCGATCCTTCGAGACTAAATCCAAGGATTGACCTGCGATACAAATGACAAAGAAAACAAAACACTCTCACATGCTTCATCAAAACAATAGCAAAACCGTACAATGCCGATGTATGTAGCTTATCATAATGGACCATGATCCAACATGTCATGACGCATGCAAGGGTGTCCTGGTTCCGACACAACTTACCAGACCTGCTGGCCACAATCTTGATGATGTTCTGCTTGCTGGAGTTCAGCGCATTGCACACATGCCTTTGCATACCTTCCACGATCGTTGACGCCCTCATGGGCAGCTCGAGATTCAACCCCCAACGAAAGCCAGCAACCTCTCGGCCAGCCATTGTGCTCATGAGGAAATAAATGGATTTCCGGTGCAGTTGCGCCTCCAGTCGCAGCACCTTTGTTACAGCTGATGCACTTTATTATACCATGGTGTGTGCATGTCCAAAAGTGACAAAAAATGGTTTCTATAATATTAGATGATTGTAGATATATATATATATATATACATATAGATATATATAAATATGCATGTATACAGTACATGTATGGATAAAACATGTTGATTGTTGCAAACGCAAGATACGATGCTTGCCTGTGGACTGCGCAAGATGATCAAGTCCCACTGGTTCTTCCGGGTATACCTCAGCTTGGATCCATCCTCTGTTTCCTCCACATACTTGTAGGGAATGCTGGATCCGTTGCTGCTGATGTAGATGACCATGTGGTCGCGCTCTAGGATCCTGCGCACCTGGTGGTTGCCCAGCTTCGCCCAGCCGCGGCCCCCAAGTGGCGGAAGCTCTGTGCGCGCCAACGCAGACCCCAGAGGCATGGTGACGAAGTCATAGACATACGGCACAGGAGCGTCAGCCATGGTCGAAGCTATGTACCCTTTGGATCCCTTGGAACTGTTGTGGATGCGCCTGCGAGCAAAAGCCCTGCAGGAGGCTGACATGCGAGCATAGCCACACATGTCATACAACCGCAAGTTGCAATCCCCGACATGCACAGTCAGTGAGCCATACCACGCAAAACACATCCTGTGTCATATATATTTAAGTAAAAACTGCAACAGCTGTAGTATACAGTAACAACTGTGCTGCCTTCAAGACACATGTCCACTGCGACGGGAGGTTCATGAATGTATTGATGCAACAATATGGCCATGATTCAAACACGCGGGCTCGGCTCGCGTTGTTTCTCCAAGCTGGGCAATGCTCGCTGGTATATGTATTGGCATCAGATCAAGCCATATCACCAACAAAATTGGCTGGACCACACACGGTATATCTGCAGGCTCTATACAATGGGTCAGCCATAGGAGTGATGCAGCATGCCATGGGAATGCCTGGTCATGCGCACTTATGCTGTCTTTCGTTGCCTCTTCAGAGGGCGGGTGGCTGGTTGTAGCGGTTCAGGCTTCTTTGCAGCAGCCATGTCATCCCTCACCAGCACCAGTGGATCACCTGCAGAGACCGCCTGCGTGTTCCTCGCCACAAACATCTTGTTGCCCTTCTTCACCAGTTCCATGTTGGCCTCGTCATCATTTGCACTATCTGTTGTCTTCATCATCCAGAACGGAACTGGGACATTGGGCGGCAGCAGAAAGACACCATGATCTTTCCTTGGCAATCACAGGCGCATTGATTTATTGATACAATTGCAGATGAATGCGGCATGTTGAGCTATAACTCAGCTAGGTGTCTTTACTATAAAACCATCATGCAACCCATGCACCTGCAACACATGCAACCCATGCAAACAATCAAAAAAACATGAAACAACATATTTGCAAGAGTCCCATGAATGAGCCCAAGAAAAGAAAAAAAACATCCAACATGGTGTTCATGTGAGGTTCCCGTCGATCTTCTCTCCACAAATGCGCAACGCATTTGGTGGAAGCCGATGATCAGTGCACTCATCAACTATCTCCACCCTGGTCGTGATTGGAACAAGTTGCAGTTTGCCCTTGCCAAAGTCACTTGAGGCTGAAACACCCTTTGGCTTCTGAATGAGATCCAAGCCCTTGAGTTGGTCCGGACACTGCTGAACTGTTTCATGGATTCGTTTGATGACATCAGCCCTCATGACCCCCATCTTCAACAGTTCCTTCCATACCTCAGGATCCTTGACAAGTTCTGGTGCTTTTTCTTTTGGTTGATGTTTCCATTTGCCGCCAATCAGGTCATCAACCTTTAGGTCGTAATCCTTCCCGTCATCGCATGTCACAACCACTCTGATGCTTGACATTTCCTTGATCGTGGCTTCCTTGTTGTCAGACTTCCTCACAATTTTGGAGCCAACATCGAAACCAGCATCAAGCACGATGGAGGCCGAAGTCAAGCGACCACCCTCACTGATGTCACGGATCCTGCATGAAACAATGGTAACCACTATATCTAGAAACTGAGCAAAATACATGTGATGCATTGAGGTTATTAGTCAGCATGTAACAGATACATCCACAAGTATACTATTCATGCATGCACGCATTCTAACACATGACAACACAACATTATATATAGACCTAGATTCTAATGGAGTAGGAGTTATACCACCTTAACACCTTTGACATGTTTCCTCAAATTTGATACGGATCATGCATGAATCAAGCATCAACTGGCATTTATAGTCCTGCCCTTTGCCGATGATGGCCGTGAAGTCTGAGAGGCCGATGCCGATGGTGTTGATGCTGCGACATCTGCAGCCCATGGTGACGTGACTGGCTGTTTCACATGTTCATTCCAGCACGTGACACATTTGTGAGCAGCATGGCGTAGATCTTTGAAGTCAGAAAAGGGCTCATGGGGACCTTTGAATTTCTTTCCCAAAATTGCCATGACACTGTCCACCTCAAACACGCCAAGCCCCTGGGCCAGCATGTGGCCAGACAACTCACTCATAGAGGCACCGAGCTTCCTCAGCTCTTGGTGCGTCCGTTCAAACACCAAGACCTGTTGGAAAATGCTGCCATTGCTGAACGATTTCTTGATGTCTGCAGGAGTCAAACCATTTTCCACGCAGTACATGGTCTTCAGCATGGCGTGCCGCCATAGAACTGCCTGCTCCCCTTGCTTGTTCTTCACGTCAGTGGCGAGGTAGTCCCACGCTTGCACTGGAAGCCTCCTCGAGGAGATGCCATTGCATCTCACAAAGCTTTCAGTGGCCTGCATCAAGTGCCCGGTGGCTCCTCCTCCACATTTCATCATGAAAGAGAACAAGTGAGGAATTGTTTCAGTTCTGGGCGGCTTGCTCCTCAGAAGAATTGGCTTCATCTCCTGGTATGTCATGACATTGCCTGCATTGCATGCCTGCCATGTGCTGGCAATCTTCTTGCAGACTTGCAAGTCTGTCTCACCCTGTGACACTTGTTGAGCACTGTTCGCAGCGCTTGAAGCCAACGATGCGAAGTGCTTCCAGGTGGCTGGCACCAGTGAGGAAATGATCTCCCACTCCACGCCCTGATGAACAGCCTGCCAGCACAAGGAATCTGAGCGCTGCAGGATCTCTGAGCTCAATCGGCCACCGGTGGTCAGCTTCTCACTTGCATGCTCCATTCCATAGAACCACATCCTCATCACTTGATTGGAATGTGACCCAGCTATGGTGGCAAAACGCAACTTGTCCTTGATGGGCGGCAACCTCAACAAAATGGGCCATGCATGGAGATGATGAACATGTGTTGCCATGACATGCACATAGATGATCCCACTCATGAAAATGAACACAATGTAGCAACACATGAATCAATAATCAAAGCAACAGGTTGTTGGACTGCTGGACCAACTTGTCATTGTAGGCACGTGTATCGTCACTGCACCTGTCACCCGTCCCCAGTTCAATGCAGATCCTGCGGGATGCGCTGGGGACGTAGCCAAACTCAAAGAAGTCCAAGCAGAGCTTCTGGACATGATCTGGACTGATGCCTGTCCCGTCCCGGTTGCTTTCATGTACACCAATCCAACGACTGTGGACGGTTGATGACCACATGAGGCCGTGGTCCCGAAGGATGGCATAGATCTTCTCCATGGACTGCAGCAGCGAGCCCTTCTCTGCCTCTTCGAGAAGGCCATCGATCTGCTTCTTCAATCCAGCATCCATGGCCATGTGCACAACACAAACACCTATATCAAGTCAATGAAGGAGTATAGGAGATGCGTGTTTCTTGTTCATATACATCATGATTCATGACTGTAAGATCTATGGAGCATGTTTCATGCGTTTGTGATGACGCAATGTTTCATGCGAGATTGCCAGCTCTTGGATACGCACCTTGAACCCACATGTGCATGAAAAAAAGTTCAACTGCGAGCTCAGCCCGCAGCTGATGAGTGCGAGCATGGCCACGCACTTCCGACACAAGACTCAGAAACGTGTTTCGTTTTTACAAGTTGTAAAGAGGCCATGGCGCATGGTTGAATGTATGCAACATGAAATTGACAGTCTCGAGACATGACATGCAAGCCGTCTGAAGGATACAGAAAAGTCCAGTTGACTGCAACATCGATCATGTTCCCATGCAGTCATCACGCCTGCATCTGCATTGCAGTGCTATCATCTTGGACCTCAGGATTGCGGTGCAAGGGCAACTGGCACAAAAACAAAAAATCGTTTCAACAAACATGTATATCTATGAATGAAATCATAACATGTTGTTTCTCAAAAAAATCAGCGCAATCATGCAACACTGTTCACTTTCTGTGGCAATGTGAGGGCAATGAAAATGTCAATTCTTGCAACATCATCAAACATCTGAGATCCCGCACATGCAAATCACGACATTCAACACAAGATCTGCTAGCCATACATGTCACCTTTTCAAGTTTATCAGTGCGAACACCTCAACCCAAAAAAAATAAATTTGATTTCTCAAAAACAATGTTTGCAAATGAAATTGTTTCGTTTACGATATCAAGCATCTCAAAATCACCAACATGTGGCTTCGTTTTTGTGATCACTTGTTAAAGACATCCGGCGCGAAAAAAAATCAAACCATTTCAGATATACCAGTGTTGTTTCCACCCAAATTTGACAAACACACTTTTGACAAACAACGCCTTCGCAAAAAATACCAAACATATATTTTGTTCCTTCCGTTTTTACAAACAACAACCAAAAAAAAACATACGCATGTTGTAAAACATGGTTGCACCTGTTTGTTTTTTGCAAGTTTTCCACTTGCTATAAGTGGACTAAGTGGGCTAAGTGGGCTGCAATTCTAAGTGAGCTAAGTCCACTTAGCCCACTTAAAACTAACTAACGTAAGTGACTTACCCCACTTATACTTAAGTAGCTTAAGTTCGCTAAGTTACTTAACCTAAGTGGAGTGCTAAAAATAGTTTTGACTTACTAAGTAAAGTAAGTACATATGCTACATAGTATGTAGTTAATAAAAAATCTAAGTACTTAGCTAAGTGGACTACATACAACTACATACTTAGCAAACATAATGTACTTAAAAATGCTACTTAGGGTACTTATAAGTAAGGTTAGGGTAGATACTAAGTACTTACTAAGTACTTACTATATGCTTTATATAGGCTAAGTACTTACTAACCAGCCTGACCCTCCAAGTAGGTCCCCATTGGCCCCCTATTCCATGTGTGCTCCCGTGGTAGGTCAGGTTTGGGTCCTTCGCGTGCTGAGGTAGGTTTGGCTCTCGCCTTGTAGGTTGTGTCCGGCGCTTCTGTCCGCCCCCCCCTCCTCTGGTCGGTGTTTGGTCCGTCGTCCGTCCGCTTTTTCTTTTCCCTTGCCCTTTCAGGGTTTGCCCGCTCTGGGCTAGGTGTGTTGGTGTTGGTGCTTTCTCCTTTTTCCTTTCTTTTGCGTTCCCCGTCTCGTGTCCCGGTTAGGTAACTGTCATCTCATTTTCATTGTCATCTCACTTTCATTTCCCTTTCATCTGCCCCGCTGCTGTGGGGCGTGTGTGTGTGTCAACTCCTGTGCTCTAAGGACTTCGCAAGCGCCAATTTCCTTCGTTTCCGTTATTCCGGCTGGCGTTTTCCAACTACCATCCAGCATGCTATTAGAACAGACAATAGAATTTGCACGACGGCAATCAGCAAAGAAGACGGCGAAAGTATCAAAGAGAATGATGCTCTCAGAGACACATGTTTTGCCCATGACGGTTTGCATTTCAGGGTCGCGCATTTCCAAGAAATGGGATCAGTTTTCAATAATACATGCGTATTCAGCATGTATACATGTAATGTAGATCATGAGAGGAAGAGGATGAGCGCGGAGAAGCGTACGATTTTGTGCATTGTGTTTCCCGTGGAGAAGTCCGAAAGATGACGACTTCAGAGATACTTCCGGAGTTCCCACGCAGCGATTTTAGCTAGGATCTTTTCAATTTTCGAGCATGCAGGGGGTGCCAGGGATCATTGCAAGTCTGGCACTAACAAAGACGCTTGCTTTGATCTGTGACATCAGAAAGGGACGCCTTTCTGACGTACCTGCTCATTTGAAACTGTCAATCAAGCTGTTGCAGTCAGGCTGTTGAGGTAGATCAGGTCAGCTGCACTTGTTCGTGTCCCTGACCGCGAAGGCGACTTAGCAATGCAGGTCAGCACATGCAGTGTGTATTTCCGGGTGTTGGACCTTACTTGGTCTCACCGCAATCTTTTTCATGAAGTGCAGCAACTTTTTTTCAAGGGAGTAAGTATCAAGCAGAAGAACAAGCAAACAGAGGAACTGCTGAACCCTGTCATTTTTACAGCTCAATTTGCGACCCTGATCCTTCATCTGAAGGTGACTCTGACTGGGATACCAGTGTGTACCGGTCAGAGTTCTGACAAAGAGCTGGCCGTGACCTGGGGCGCCAGGCGATTCCACCGCCGTAGTAGCGGTTATCGGAGATTCCACAGTATGCGGGCCTGTTTTTACAGGGATTCCACGGAACGGGTCTGCCCCACCGTTTTTCCCGTAGCACTGTTCTTCTTTACGCAACAAGAAAGACCCAAAGCTTGGAACAGCACCGGGCCTGATCTATTCAGGGATTCCACGGAAAGCGTTCGTTCCCCGTTTTTCCCGTTGCAAGGTTCCTTGGTTCTTCGGAGAGGGTAGTTGCTCATTGTCACCAGTGATTCCACGTCTACAACGGCGTTCTTGTCTGGTGTGTACATAAACTGAAAACACGAAAAGGAAGCTTGAAGGACAAGTGTTGCAAAAGTTACAAAGGGCAAGTTTCTGATAACACCGCAGCCGCTGCAATAGTACAGCTCTAGACTCTTTTCGCATATCATTGTTAAACATGTGATTGTTTCCAAATCGACAAGTGTATATTTTGTTTGGCGTCCAATGCGTTTTTCTTTTCTGCGCATTCGCGCGCTACTTGTTTCTACTACAAGAAATCTTGCTCAGTGATCCACTTGAGTTGATTGTCAGCACGTTCGTCCCAAAATGTGACTGAGTTGCTTGACTTTGATTGTGCCATTTCCCGTTTTCCGCAAATAATTTCTTGATCAACTGACAGTGTTCCGTTGCAGCATGTTTTGTATATAATGACAGGTTTCAAATTGCATTCGTAGCACATGATATTGAAAGAATGACTGCGAACTAAATATTCAGAGATTTCTGTTTGTATTGCATGTGTTCATGCTCTTTTGATGTTCTGATTCTGAACCTTGCATTTTCGAATTCGACATGTCATCTCCGCAAAAACGGTGCTGGAACAGCTCTACAGAGTGGATGCAGCATACATTGACATCGACAGGACAACAACAGAGCGGTTATGTCGGAATTTATTGACAGGGATATGCAGCCTTCACGAGCCTTGCAATCTGTACCTATTCCTCTTGGGCACCCTGCCAACGCTCTATGTGTCTCCGGACATCGTATTAAGACGCGTAACGTCTTATTCACAATCGTGATCGGTTTCCTTTACGCAGATCAAGATCCAGTGTGTCCAGACAGGTGGGTGATGATCTTACAAGCCCAGGCAAGAATGGCAAAAATCTGCCACCTCTTCCAAGATCTGGAACCCAGAGACATTTTCCTCATTCCAGCGGATCTTGTGCAAGGCCGGGCTCTACACATCGAGCGCGGTCTAGGTTGGTTCTCAAACGGCGGCCACATAGATCTCAGGATCGAAGGTTACCTAGACGCACTAGGCATCATCGTGACTCTTCTGAGCAAGAGTGTGTGCGTGTGTGTGTAACATCTGTATAGATGTAAAACTTCTGCGCTATTTCTTTTTTCAGATAGCTGGGGTCACCGGGGTCCCGGGGGGGTCGGTGACCAACGAAGACACCTCCCCGGGACCCGTGAGAACGTACCCGCAGGACTTCGGTGGTGCACCTGGGCGCATTTAAGTCGCAGCTGGTGGCCATCGTAGTCCTATCTGTATATATATATATAAGGTTAGGTCTAGGTTTAGGTTTATGGGATTCAGTTCCCAACGGATCACTACAATGATCCAGTTCTTTTCTAGTGTGTGTATATGTGCGTCTGTTTCTTGTCTTTGCTTTAAAGTGAAAAGCCGGCACCAAGAACCTGAGCTTCTGACCAAGAACACACAGAAAGTTTTACAAACAGACGCTTTTACACACAAACACTTGTACCCACACACGGACACTTTTTCACACAGAGACGCTTTTACACACAAAGACGCTTTTACACACAGACGCTTTTAAACACAGACACTTTTACACACAGACGCTTTTACACACAGCCTCCTTTACACACAGGCGCATTTACACACAGCCACTTTTACACACAGACACTTTTACATAAAAACGCTTTTACACACAAACGCTTTTACACGCTGACACTTTTACGCATGGACGCTTTTACACACAGATGCCTTTTACACACGGACGCTTTTACACGCTGATACTTTTACCCATAGACACTATTACACACACACACACTTGCTCAGAAATATCTTACCGAATTACTGATGTGGAATGCATCGCTCGTGCAAAAAACACCTCAGTTAACCTGACAGGCACGGTTTGATGATTAGAAGTGAGAAACTGTGCGAAGGTAATCTTTCTACGTCCTTGCTCGAAGGATTTACCAGTTCTGATGCAGCTTATAGTCAGATTGCGAGAACCGTACAGGTGCAGAAATGAAACTGAAAGGTTTGGTTTTGGTTTGAAGCGTTTTGAAAAAAGGAAAATCGACATGGAGGTTCTAGGGTTGAGCCTCTTCCCATCACTGAAACTTGGCAGGTACGTCACGGTGATCAGCCGTGATATCAGCACGAACCTTGACCCTCTTCGTTGGGTCATCAGTCAAGGTCGTGGATGACCCCCCTGCTGCTATTTGAAAAATAAGTGAAAAACGAAAATGCTACCGACGTCAATAATGAAAACCATCGTAGCAAATTCATCAAGCAAGTTGGAAGTTTTACATCTTTTCAGATGATCCACACACACGCCTCGCTGCCGCGAGGCTTTTTTGACGATGTCGAGAAAGCTCGTGAAGCTCTTATCTAGGCCCTGAAGCAGGAAATAGCGATTAACGCAAAATCAAAACACAGGGAGGAGATCTGCATTTGAATTATCCGGTAGGCTCAGAACGACATCGGCAGGAAGTTCAGGTGTCGTTAATCATCAATGTCCGACAACGCTTCCATGGTCGCAGCCTGTTGAGAAAGAACTTGAGTCGTCACAGCCAAGTGGCTAGCAAGGTGAGCCAAGTCTGTTGCCGAGAAGACCTGGGCCGGATTTGTGCTCAAGTCATCTCCCGGATTTTCAAGCTTCTCAAGGATCGCAGCCTGTCATTGTTGAGAATGTCCCAAGAGGACCGAAGCCAGTTGGTGGATCTGACTTGGTACCGATGCCACGCCAACATTGGCGATGATGGAGTCAGTCTCGTCCATCTCTGAGCCCGGTAGAGACTCCTGGTTTTGTTCTGTCAGGCTGATCAGCATTGTCAGGCGATTGTGGGTGTTGATGCCATGAGTATGGCTCATATTCCACCTCAGGAATATTGAAGTGCCGACGCCAGTAATTGGCGAGATAAGTTGATTGCTCCCATGAGTCAATCCATCCATAGCGGTCAGCACGAATGTGACCAACAATCCCGTTGAAGAAGAACTCCGGTTGACGGTTGTGCTGGACCCCGTAACGGTCCACTTCCGTCACCATGAGGCTTCTGACTCCCGTTTGAGGAGATCGAACCTCCGTGAAAATGTGAGTTTGTTGTGCCGCGTACTTGGTGTTATTGGTTTTGTCAAGAAGCTTTCCGTCTTGTCTAGCCTTGCAGGAGGAGACTTTGTCTAGATCGACTCCTTTGTTGCGGAGCTGCGTCAAGAGCTCCGTCATAAACACCACAGCTGCGATGTCTCCAGTCGGAATCAAGTAAAGTTCACGTCCATGAGCCAGCTTGCGAAGCCAGAAGTTGTTGGCCTGTTGATAAAACAGGGCCGCCACCGGTAATTTCAGAGGATCACATCCTTCGATGTCCAGTTTCTGCGTGAAGGCTGATTGACGAATGCACCGAGGGAAAGTCAAGCCGTTGATCTTCTGGTTGTCGTAGTGGTCTTTATCCTCTTGCCAGTGAGGATTGAGGTCAAATCCATATGTGCGGCTGTCATCAACAGTTGTATGACCTCCTGGTGAGTTCGTATATGGAGTACCAGCTTGACGAGGTTGGGACGAAGGGATTGATGGAGTGCTGGGTGCTGCAGCTTGAGTGGCAAGGTAGGTGAGCAAGGTGGACTTGTTGGACGAGGTGGGAATGGATATGCCAGGGTAGGTGGAGGTGACGATGGAGGTGCCGGTGGAAACCGTGGATTTGGCCATGTGCCCGACTGAGTGGCTGAGTTTTGACTGATGGATTGATTCAGAAAATAAGGTCCCGACTGTTGTAAATTGAACTGAGGTCGAAACTGAGGTCGAGACTGAGGCCGCGACATTTGTTGTGAGTGCCAGATTGCCGTTTGCATTGGTCCACACCATCGAGGAAAGAAGGGTAGTTCCTTGTCGTACCGGTGGAACTGGAGCTCGAGGTTCAGCACGGTTCCGTCCAGGCACTGGGGATCGAGATCGATCCGACTCCGCCATGGGTGCGCAGGTTGATGTCTTTTTGGACGCTGAAGGAAAACAAAACTGCAAGATCACGGAGGTTCGATCAAAATCAACGTCAAAAACCAGAACACCAGTGAAACAAAGACAAATCATCAACAAGACATGTCCATCCAGCAAGACACTCAGGTAAAACAAAACCATCAAGAAGCAAAAGAGAAAGAAGGATTTGAAACCTGAAATTCAGATTGGAGCAACCGTGCATTTTGGTCCAAGGCGTTTGTCCAGGAAATTCCTAGAAAGTAAAATTCGGATTCCTGTTTAGGCCGAATGTCGCTAATAATACAAGATAACACCTGTGCAGTGCTGAGTGTTCATCATCGACGACGTCCTGAGTAACGTTCCTCAGTGCTGCGATAGTTACAGTCATCTGAGGTCGTGTCACCAATGTCAATATTCCTGGAGCCCTTGAGGTCAGCAAATTTCAGAGCTATGAATTTCAAGCCCACATGTTGGCTGTGCACAATCGTGTACTTCTCGGAAGTGTTGACGATTCCTTTTTCGATCACACCAAGTTGAGCCATCTCGTTGCCTCCAGCTTTGTATGCAATATGGTCAGTGGACCCTCGATACATCGCCCCTACGACGATGTCCTGCTGGCCCTTGCCTTTCTTGCTGATGGAGTCAAGGAGTTCTCGTTCTGCCCAAGGTGGGATTGTTCTGTCACTGTTGGATACTTCTCTGCCAAGAAAGAATGCCCCAAAGGTTGGTAGGTGACAACGCTGAGGGTCTTTGTGATAAGACCAGTTTGCAGGTCTGATCTTGCCTTCCAGGAGTATTTGCTGAGAAGTGTGGATTGTCGTTCCATGACACAATGCCCAGGTGTGATTGTGCTGTTGGCCGAAGGGAGGTGGCATGTGGAAGTGGCTGGTGTCTGGTAGAGGCATGATGAGTGCAAGCCTGTTGGTGTTTGGAAGTTCACGGACATGGCAAGTGGATAAATCGTAGTCAGGGAGAAGGTTGGTGCTGAAAAAGAGTTGGACCGCCTTCTTGACCACATCTGGGGGATTCTTTGATCAACTTGGTGAAGTTGTTCACAAGCCTTTTCGTATTCTTCTTGATCGATAGTGGTAGAAGGCTTGGGACGCTCGGCAGCTGCGAGCTCATTCGCTGCGCGCATTCTGTCGGGATGGTTCAGAGCATGTCTGATATGTCGAACCCATTCTTCTTTCGAGCCGTCTTGGAGATTGATGGCAACACGTCCTGGAGGGACGGTGGTGGAGCCACGAGATTGGACTGAGCCTGATCTGTGTGGAGGTCGGCGTGGTCGGTTGTAGTGGTGTGATTGGAGGAGAATGCTGTGAGCGTCGTAATGGCTGTGGTCACTGAATGTTGGTTTGGTGTAGTCAATCCAGCCCGATGGGTGGGATGTGTATGAAGACTTGGAATAGTCTTTCCATTGGCCCCAGGATTTCCACTTGTTGCTGCAGTGATGGTCATAGTGGTAGTCGTTTGACTGGGGATTCTCATTATGAGAGGATGGTTGTGGGTGGTGTTCCCACGTTGCTGGGTGAAGATTGGCTGGCAAGTGACTGGGTTCCTGAAGTGGATGATCATCATCTCCTCGATGTGGTACTTCTCGACGACCTGGAGAGGCCGAACGCAATGTGATCGATGCAGCTCTGCTTGGACGCCTTGAAGCATTTCTAGACGTGGAACGTCTTCTTCGAGATGAAGGGCGTGGACGAGACAAACGATGTGCTCGTCTGGAGGATTTTGGTCGATGGGGACTGCGTGGGATGGAGATCGGACGTTTGTCAGGTGTTCTGGGACCAGAACGATGACGGTGAGAGCGAGAGCGACGGTGGGAACGTTGGTGTGGTGGTGGGAAGTCATCTGATGGAGGATTATGGATGGGAATGAGTGGAGAGGTTGGAACTGGTGGCTGTGTAGGTAGTGGAGGATGACTCTTGTTTCGCTCTTGGTTCTTGTCCACAAAAACTTGCATACTGGATTCGACCGTGTTCTTCATCTGCTGCATCATCTCCTCTGCATTGAAGGATACACTGGATCCAGGTGGTGTGGATTGAGGTGCCACCGGTGTTGGTGGTTCTGGCGCTGATGGTGTGGACTGAGGTGGATGTGGAGTGGGTGTGGATTGGTGGAATGGAAGAAGCTGTTGGAGATGCTGGATATGGGATTGGGCTTGTGACGCAAGTTGTTGATTCAGGATGGAATTTTGCTCCCTGAGAGCCGCAAGTTGTGCCTGAGTCTGAGCTTGAGACTGAGCTTGTGACTGTTGGTTCATCAGATCACCTCCACAAAATTGACCTGGAAGTCCCAACGCTTGTGGATTCCATCCAAAGTTCCACATCGTATCAGGGACGTTGGGAAAACGTCCAGGAAACATAGCCGCACTGTCCGGTGGTTTCACTAAAAACTAGCTCAACAAAGATGCATCCGCAATTCATGCAAGGATCGTGATAAGGCTCAAAGGCCCTCGGTATTCAATTCAACCCCATCGACGGCTGTCAGTAGTCAAGTGAATTACATGCACAATTGAACCTCACCAACGACCATAAAAGAAAAAATCACCACACCTGCAGGAATGTCCTGAAGCCTTCACATGGTCACTTGTCATGTTGAAGTGTCGAGCTCCGTACTCTCTTGGGCAGTAGTGAAAAACGGATGTTGTCGCAGCTTCAGGCTATGCAGCAAATGGTCAATCAGAAAAAAGGTGGTTCCCAGGCACGGCGGGCAGTAGTTCAACCAAACGACTTCGACAGGTGAGAAACGAAAAAAAGGCCGGCAGTTCACTTTACTAAGACGAATTACTAATTCAAAAGTGTAAATTCAGACATCGTTTTACCGTCAATTGTTAGCCTGGAAAGGCTTTCCCCGAAGGGTTCATACCACCTTGACGAATATCGGTATGAAGGACACACTTGCTCAGAAATATCTTATCGAATTACTGATGTGGAATGCATTGCTCGTGCAAAGAACACCTCAGTTAACCTGACAGGCACGGTTTGATGATTAGAAGTGAGAAACTGTGCGAAGGTAATCTTTCTACGTCCTTGCTCGAAGGATTTACCAGTTCTGATGCAGATTAGTCAGATTGCGAGAACCGTACAGGTGCAGAAATGAAACTGAAAGGTTTGGTTTTGGTTTGAAGCGTTTTGAAAAAAGGAAAATCGACATGGAGGTTCTAGGGTTGAGCCTCTTCCCATCACTGAAACTTGGCAGGTACGTCACGGTGATCAGCCGTGATATCAGCACGAACCTTGACCCTCTTCGTTGGGTCATCAGTCAAGGTCGTGGATGACCCCCCTGCTGCTATTTGAAAAATAAGTGAAAAACGAAAATGCCACCGACGTCAATAATGAAAACATCCCCTCAACTACTAGCCTGGGACCCTGGGAATTCATTGTAGACCCTGACATTTGGGGTCTGATATGTTATTCCTTCAGTTGTTCTGAAATATTCCCAGATCAAAGTAGACCTACAAGGGGGGGATCCGTAGACAAAGGTCTAGCATGAAAGTACTTCTGCTCATGTCAAAAGACCATGTTGATCGAGATTTTCAGTTTAGACCTTTCAACCTTGACCTCACTGTCTGGAGCTCGAAGCTTCTCTTTTTCCCGCACGCGCTTTCCAGAAGTAAAGCTTGGCTTTTGGTTTCTAATGGGGTCTAGCAAGTTCTGGTCAGATATTCCTTTGCTCAACATCCACCACTAACCTTTGAGATGTTGTGTGGTTTAGAGTTTAGGGGTCCTCCTAGTCCTTCTGAACAGGAAAGGATGCGAGCATGGAAGACCAGCCAGGCAGACTTTGCATTCTGTTTGGAACTGGTTTTGGAATGATCGTTTGGGGAATCCAGTGGGTCTGGAATGAAAGTCACATGCTGTTGGCGATGATTCACTGACGCAAATGCTTTTGGGGAACCAGTTCAGACCCATCACAAAAGGGCTAAGTCTAAGATTTGGGAACTGTCAGCGATAGCCTCTCACCGGGAAAGCTTGGCAACCATGATTTCAGACCCAGATGCATTTCCACCTCCTGATTTTTGGATGGATTTTGGTTTCTCATGGGTTGTAGCATGTTGGCCAGATATTCCTTTGCTCAACATCCACCACTAACCTTTGAGATGTTGTGTGGTTTAGAGTTTAGGGGTCCTCCTAGTCCTTCTGAACAGGAAGGATGCGAGCATGGAAGGCCAGCCAAGCAGACTTTGCATTCTGTTTGGAACTGGTTTTGGAATGATCGTTTGGGGAATCCAGTGGGTCTGGAATGAAAGTCACATGCTGTTGGCGATGCTTCACTGATGCAAATGCTTTTGGGGAACCAGTTCAGACCCATCCCAGAAGGTCTAAGTCTAAGATTTGGGGACTGTAAGCGATAGCCTCTCACCGGGAAAGCTTGGCAACCATGATTTCAGACCCAGATGCATTTCCACCTCCTGATTTTTGGATGGATTTTGGTTTCTCACGGGTTGTAGCATGTTGGCCAGATATTCCTTTGCTCAACATCCACCACTAACCTTGAGATGTTGTGTGGTTTAGAGTTTCGGGGTCCTCCTAGTCCTTCTGAACAGGAAAGGATGCGAGCATGGAAGACCAGCCAGGCAGACTTTGCATTCTGTTTGGAACTGGTTTTGGAATGATCGTTTGGGGAATCCAGTGGGTCTGGAATGAAAGTCACATGCTGTTGGCGATGCTTCACTGACGCAAATGCTTTTGGGGAACCAGTTCAGACCCATCCCAAAAGGGCTAAGTCTAAGATTTGGGAACTGTCAGCGATAGCCTCTCACCGGGAAAGCTTGGCAACCATGATTTCAGACCCAGATGCATTTCCACCTCCTGATTTTTGGATGGATTTTGGTTTCTCATGGGTTGTAGCATGTTGGCCAGATATTCCTTTGCTCAACATCCACCACTAACCTTTGAGATGTTGTGTGGTTTAGAGTTTAGGGGTCCTCCTAGTCCTTCTGAACAGGAAAGGATGCGAGCATGGAAGACCAGCCAGGCAGACTTTGCATTCTGTTTGGAACTGGTTTTGGAATGATCGTTTGGGGAATCCAGTGGGTCTGGAATGAAAATCACATGCTGTTGGCGATGCTTCACTGACGCAAATGCTTTTGGGGAACCAGTTCAGACCCATCCCAAAAGGGTCTAAGTCTAAGATTTGGGGACTGTCAGCGATAGCCGCTCACCGGGAAAGCTCGGCAACCATGATTTGCATGCGCTTCCAGAAGTAAAGCTCAGCGTATGTTCCAGGATAAATCCATTTGAACATATAAGATATTGGCAAAAGGCCTGACATGGATTTCCCAATGTCAAAATGTCTAAAGCTCGCAGGGTCTAACGTGAAAATACGGACGTACAATTCAAGGGTCTACTATGAAACCAACACAAAGGTCTACAATGATTTGGGCACCAGTCTAGACCCTCCATTCGGAAATCCCTAAGGGTCATGTATATTAGACCCTCAGTAGTTGAGGGTATATGAAAACCATCGTTGCAAATTCATCAAGCAAGTTAGAAGTTTTACATCTTTTCAGATGATCCACGCACACACACACCTTGAACACACGGTCCTTTACACACAGGCGCTTTTACACACAAACACTGTTACAAACACAGACGCCTTTATACACAGCCGTTTTTACACGCAGACGCTTTCACACACAAACACTTTTACACACAAACACTTTTACACACAGACACCTTTACACACAGCCGCTTTTACACACAGATGCTTTTATACACAAAAACGATTTTTACAGACAGATGCTTTTACAAACAAAAAAAGCTCTTACACACAGACGCTTTTACACACACGTTTTTACACACGGACGTTTTTACACACAGACGCTTTTACACAGAGACGCTTTTACACACAGACGCTTTTACACACAGAGACGCTTTTACACACAGACGCTTTTACACACAAACGCTTTTACACACAGCCGTTTTTACACACAGGCGCATTTACACACGGGCGCTTTTACACACAGCAGCTTTTACACACAAACCCTTTCACACACAGACGCTTTTAAACACAGACACTTTTACACACAGACGCTTTTACACACAGCCTCCTTTACACACAGGCGCATTTACACACAGCCACTTTTACACACAGACGCGTTTACATAAACACGCTTTTACACACAGACGCTTTTACACAGAGACCCTTTTACACACAAATGCTTTTGCACATGTCTACCATCGAAATGTCCTATGAAGCTTGGGAACCCATTCGTGACTTACTGTTCCGCAGCATAATAAGACATTTTCATCACATGCCTACCATCAAAATGTCCTATTATATGCTTGGGAACCCACTTCGAAACCTAGGGGTCCGCAGCATAATAAGACATGTTCATCAAATGTCTACGCCCGCAAGTTCGTATTATGCTTGGGAACCCGCTTCGAGACATCAAAATCGCAATTTTACTTCACTTTTCGACGATCGACCCTCATTTCGTGCGAAAGGGTTGCGCCGGAACCGTCAAACTCACAATTTCTCATCAATTATTGACGGCCCTCATTTCGCGCGAAAGGGTTGCGATAGGCCCGTCAAGATCGCAATTATACATCAGTTTTTGACGATCAGCCCTCATTTCGTGCGAAAAGGTTGCGGTAGGCCCGTTAAAATCGCAATTTCTCCTCAATTTTTGACGATCGGCCATCATTTCGCGCGAGAAGAGAAGAGAAGAGAAGAGAAGAGAAGAGAAGAGAAGAGAAGAGAAGAGAAGAGAAGAGA